>RAOO01000058.1:0-204824 GCA_009805345.1 Neurospora sp. FGSC 26628
CAACAGCAGCAACAGCAGCAACAGCAGCAACAGCAGCAACAGCAGCAACAGCAGCAACAGCAGCAACAGCAGCAACAGCAGCAACAGCAGCAACAGCAGCAACAGCAGCAACAGGGGCAGAAGCAGGGAGGGCAGCAAGGCCGAGGCCAAAAGCGTAAGATTGAAGAGAGCGGTGGCGGCGGTACGGATGGTGGTGGGCAGCAGAAGAAACAGGCGAAGTAGCCGAAGAACGAGTGTCTTTGGAGGCCCGTCTGATGAGCAGTTAGGCCTTGGCTCTTGCGTGTCAGAGGTCACTTAGGTGGCAGGGCGTTAGGATTTTTTCCCCCCTATTTTGTTTTGTTCATACAGCTTGTCATCACGTCTGACGAACATATCACGATACCCAGCTTTTTAGAACGAATGGGAACTATAAAACGGGGCATGGGCTGGGATGGGTTACAGGAGTTTTGGTTTGGTAAAAGATCACGCCGTTGAATATGTCGGTTTGCATAGTTGAGGGAGCAACAAGTTGAATAGGGCACTCTGGTAATCGTCAAGCGTCTCTAAACTTGATCGGTTTAACGTGCCTATCTAGCGCCGAGTACAAAGGCCGTCTTTGATGGGAGAAACGAATATTTATACATATTATATCAGTCGTCACCGTCGGCAACAGCGCTCTACGCCCGGGTGTAGACAACTCCCAACACAACCGCTACGTCGAAGCGAAACAACTTCAAGAAAACATGGCCCACACTCCCCCTCCCTTTCTCCCCCAACTAACGCCCTCCTACTAGTCATCACCATCACCCATCTTCCAACCATCTTCGCTCCTACCGCTCATGGCCGCGCCGCAGCCGTAGGCGGCACCAAATTCCCCAAATTCAACACATTCGTCAAGCTCAGTCCCGACACATCAGGTGGGAGCTGGATGCCTCCATTCGCAACATCCGGCGCCACTGCCGTAGTAGTCGGCTTGGCTGCCGAAACGGCCGGGAGAACGAGGACTGAGGTTGGCTCGGCTCCTCCTCCGACGGCCACGGTGGTGCTGGTGCTGCTCGTGGTCGATGTCGAGGAGGGAGCTTCAACGGAGACTACTGAGGTGATGGCTACGGCGGGGGCGGTGCTAGATGCGGTGGTGGCGAGGTCGGTCGTGGAGGTGGTGAGGTCGGTGGTAGATGTGGTGATGGCGTTCGTTGAAGAAGTGATAATGGCCTCCGCATTTGAAGTGGTAGAGAGCTCCGCAGCAGAGGATGCTGAGGATACCGAGATCAAGGTCGAGGGGGCAATAGCAGCCGGGGGCACCTCCAAAGTCGAAGTGCGTAAAGCAGCTGGGATTGAAACCGTCGTCACTCCCACTCCACCGCTGGCACGCGGTAGTCCGTCATTGGCAGGATTGGTGGCGGCGGGTGCTCCCGCAACCACTCCTGGTACTTGGCTGGAAGAACATGCTGCTGGTACCGACTGGATCTGGGTAATGGTTTGGGCTATCGTCTGGGTGATGATCTGGGGCAAAGCTGTGATGGTGACGGTTGAAGGCGAGCCGGTGCCGAAAACTGTTGTTGTCACGAAAGAGAGCTGCAAGTTCCCTGTGCTTTTCGTCTGGGTTAGCGGTGTTGTTAACGTACTTTTCCGGGATCATGTTTCTTACCCAGGTAGTGCCCCAGCAGCTTCCTTTTGGGTCACGGTGACCGTCTCCGTCACGGTCCCAGCCGCGATCGTTCCGTTGACGCCAGCACCACTGCCCGCCGTCACCGTCTCTCTGACAGTCTCGGTAACTATCAGAACCGATCCTTGCAATTGCCCTTTGGCCTGTCCACTGCCCGCCGTCACCGTCTCTCTGACGGTCTCGGTGACTATCAGAACCGATCCTTGCAACTGCCCCTTGGCCTGTCCTTTTCGCCCTTTCTGTCCTTTATGTTTGTTCCCGGTCTTCACTAGCCTTCGTCCAGCAATTCCTTCTCTGTCATATGCGGCAGCCTAAACATTTCTATGTCAGTCACTTCGTGGATTTGGTCCAAGTCTTCAATAGTTGGTTCCTACCTGTACCAGTGACAAGTAGCTCAAGATCAGTACCAATAGTCGCACATATCTTTTGCTCATTGTGTTGTTTTGTATACGCCAGCGGGCGTCTTGGTCCTTCTTTGACGGTCGATCCCCTTCCAAAAAATAACGTGACGTTTAACGTCTAGAATGTTCGAAAATTATAACAACAGGCCAGCCGTTGGATTTGAGTAGTCGATGTGGGATCAACCCAACATGGGTTGTGGCAGTAAGTATAAGGTTATGTGTAGGTAACGATCGGACTTATCAAGATACTCTTCAAGAGTTCCTTTGATAACGTGAGGTGGTGAAGCGAGCGACGTCAATATGGGTGGCGAGAAGCCTTAGATGGCAATCCCGCTACTTTTCGAGTCGGTGACCAGCAAAAAAACAAAACAGCACGTCCCTTTGCCTCAAAGTCGGATGGCGTGTGAGCTGCTGACAGGGAGTGAAAACAACCTAAAAGAAGGACAAGTGATGACACGGGGAAAAGAGACAAGACAGGATCAGCATGTACCAAAGGTGGGAATGGACGAAGAAGACACTTGGTGGAGGGAAGAAGTGAATGAACGTCAGGTGTGGAAGGTCATTGCATCGTGGAAGGCAAATTTTAGACGCGGAGATGGGATGTCCCGGGACAGAGAGGAGAACAGGGGGAGCGAGCATTTATTTCATCTTTTCACGATGCTACTATACCATGGTTAAGGCGTAGAGGTTTCGAGGCAAGGGGTTTTGGCTTGGAAGAACTGCTCCAAGAAGCGCCAGGGGCGCGAAGTATGGCCGTGAGAGAAAAAGTCGGGATATGAGAAGGGATGCAAGCAGTAGGTATGAAGACGTCAAGGAGGTTCTTGGTCTAGACCATTGCAGGGTTTTTCCTGTAGGAATTTTGGTTGCAAAGATCCCGGCAGTCGTGAACTTCTGTGTGGTTGAGGCTGATGTGGGGTGACGAAGGGGGTGCGGATGAGACCGACACCTGACGACTCGTGTTTGAGATCGGTCCAAGCGAGACTGTTAATAAATACGGTACGTAACCAAATTTCCTTCTCGTAAATATCGTCCGATATCGAATTGTATAGGAAACATCATGCTTTCCGTGTTGTTTTCTCCCATATGTGGTTGTCACGGCGGTAAAGCGCCGTGATGAGGGGCGGACGGCGGGAATACAGCCAAGGAGAATGCGATTCAGGTGGTTGCCGCGGGTTGAAGCCTTGATTAGGGAAGGGGCTGAATTTCACAGAAATTGTAAGGAACGGCAAAGTAAGGAAAAGTAAGAGAAAAGATATAATTATTTCCGCCAGACTTTCCACACGTAATACTGTGAGATTACGAACAACAACGAAAGCAAGCGTGTGTATACGATTGATTGAGTGTGCTATGGAGGAGAGAGGAGGAAAAGACTGGCGGGGCATGGTGGGCACGGCACAGATCATGTGCCTGCCGCGTGCGGGACCCACCAACAAATACCCTTTTGGGTGTAAGTACTCGGGAGGTCCCATCGAATATGCTCATTAAGTTTGTAAGTCTCCCCATTCTTAGTTGGTCGCTGACGTTACGGCCTTGAAGTGAGAAAGGGGGTGACGCCTCGGGGTAACAGCGACACGCGAGACGGGATGAAGATGGACGACAGACACAAGGAGAGTCACAAGTCTAGAGATTTGTTTGGATTACCATTGTACTTTTATTTGTGGGTAAAAATACTAGTCTATATAGACCTATATATCCAAGGCGAAGTCGCCCCGTCACAATCATGATTGCACCAATCCCACTCTCTCATTATAGCATGTCGTAGTCGTAGGTGGTCTGTCGTCTGGAGGCGTCCGCGTCTAGTTCTGCGAGTACAGGCACTTGACGGGGTTCTCGGCGACGACGACGCGGGCGGCGATGCTGAGGCAGCCGGTGTAGCCGGCGGGGTTCTCGATGCCGACGTAGGGCAGGATGCGGTACGAGTCGGCGTCGCTGGGGCAGGCGAGGAAGGCGTCGCTGCCGGCGAAGGTGAGGTGCTGCGAGGCCTCGTCGATGGCCCAGCCGCCGCGCTCGGCGTTGCGCGGGGCCGGCTCGGCGCCCGTCGTGTACTGCATGATGCCCTGGCCCATGCCGGAGCGGTCGACGAAGAGCTGCTGCCACGGCTTGCCGTCCGTGTAGAGCGACAGCGTGCCGTCGGCCTTGTTGAGCACAAAGGTGGCGCTGTTCTGAGCCGGGCCGTTGTAGCACTGGGCGTCCTGGTTGGACAGGTTGGTGAAGATGCCCTTGTTCATGGCGCCCCAGGCGGTCAGGTGCACGGGGCTGGCGGACCGGATCGACATGACGCCGAAGATGACACTGTCCGGGTTGGGGGTGCCGGCCTCCTGGGAGGTGGGGGCGCCGAAGACGCCGGTGGCGGCCGAGAGGGCGCTGAGGGCAAGGGTGGTGAACTGCATGGTAATGGTTGGGTGGGTGGTGGTTGTGAGGGTGCGTTGATAGCGAATGTGGGTAGTTGGGATGATTAAGATTGGATGTATTAAGAGGCGAGTAGCGATTGTGATGATATTGCGAGGAGTGAGGAGCAAAAGGAAGCCGTTGTAGCTTGGAGAGATGCCGTTAATATATACATGCAGCCGCCCGCCGACGGCCGACACCCGTCATCTCCAGCCTCGACGTCTTCGAGTAGCTCGTAGCTAGCTTCTGCAGCCTTCAATCAATTCCGTATACTCCAAACGAAGCGCGATACGATTTCAGGTCCTCCTGACCGATGTCCTCGGCTTTGACCGTTGAAGTTAGGTGGCAGGCCAAGCGGGCCAAGCCGTACCGGCGTTCTGGCTTCGGAACCCGGCTCTCTTGTAAACGCCCAAGGGCTGCGTTCATTGGCCGTGATGACCAGGAAAGAGCTGATCATTGCATAAACGCATCATATGGAAAATGTCTGGAAACTTCACGAATGAAAACTGACGGTGATCTACATCGCGCTGTACACTAGAGGTTTTACTTGTACTAGGGTCTATACGAGATCTGAGGATACGATGGCGGCCTCCGTTCCGCTTTGGGTGGGTAAGCCAAGACCTGGGCGTGGAAAAGGTAATGGTGTGACTACACTAGAAGACCGGTAAGACCGAAATCTCCTTTTCGTTGAATTGAAATCGACCTCAGCAAATACGCAATACCTCCTCCACTTCACTCCCGTCGAATGCATTAACAAGACAATCTAACAACTCGCCCGTCCTAAAGGCACCGACACACCGGTAGACGGTCGACCCTCCTTTGTCACCCTCGTCTTTGGCCGGCACCAAAACCAAGCCAGCCTGGAACTGTCGTTTCCAATAATAACTGACCCTTCCTAGCTCATATCAATTCGTATCGAAGACGGACATGATGTTACAACAACGTTCCCTTTCATGTCGATCAGGTTCACCTCCTCACACCGCTTCGGGCTTTTTGCTTGATTGGCGAGACTCGAACTCCCCAGTGTCGCCTCAACTCAGCCTCCATCTCGCATTCCTAGCGAAGGATTTTGCCATAAAAATTACTGACCTGAATAACTGGAAATTCCGAACGAGGGCATTCCCAAGAGTGTTGAAGTGCTAGACCGACCCTGCCGCAAAAGTGTATATTCCCGTGTCCCCGGATCCGACGTTTCGTTCTCTTGCTGCTGTTGAAGGCCTCCTGTTGTGTATGGAAGCTTCCATTTTTTCAATATGAGACCTTCTTTTTATTTCTCTCGCTCTTGCTCCCTCCCACGACTCCCCCTCATTCCATCCCACACTAAAAGTGGTTAAAATCGATTCTGCAGACCGGAGCTGAAGGAGGCGAAAAAGTAAAAGTGGAAATGTAATGGTGCCAAGTGATAGAAGAGTACAATGTGAGGTACTTTGTAGTCGAAGGGAAAGACTTTGTGATATTTATCCCTTGGTGGTGACTAATGCCCTGGATGATGTTGGATATGTGCCTAGCGAGCACGGCCGGGGAGAGGAACCCGGATGAAGGATCATCGAACGAGGGAAGCGAGGGAAGGGGGAGAGAAGAGAAGAAGGACCTTGATAACCACTGCCCTGAACATATTGTAGTATTGTAGTTCCTATGTGGTCGAACGATCTTTGTCGCCTCGCTTTGTCAATGTTTTGAACAACTCTCAGAGATATGCGATCTCATACGATGAACCGAAAATGGACTGACGTCGCGGGCCATGGGTGCGGGCCGGGGTCTCATGGACCATCTCGCTGTAGCTGTGGGCGTTGACAGGTTAGGCCCTTGTTCCCACGCCTCAACGGGGCATTCCTTCCTGTCTTTGCCATACATCTCGTGGTTGATGGGCAATAAATACAAATCACAGACACCCGACGACAGACGTGTTGAATCTCGGGCCTCTATTCATCTTGTCTGCCACTGCGTAGAAACAGTAGGCTGTTAGTGAGAGGCATCGTAGAGGGACGGATGGGTCAAGTCTATCCCAAAACATTAGCGGGCGTTCAATGTGCGCAGTTGTTGGGATTGGGAAAGCCGGCGCGGGACGGGGGGTCGGGACTGTCCAGCCGATTCGAAGCCGCCACCACTCTATCGTCGGGGTTTGGTCATTGTGAGTGAGGACTATTGAGCAAGGAGTTGAGTGTACCTCTAGCACGTGATTGCTCATTCAAGTAAAGAGGGCTGTCAATACGTCATTCGTCGCATTGTGTCCTGAGGCTTTGAATCGTCAACGCAAGAAGTTAAGAATGCGGGGAGGATGGAAAAGAATCGAGTCTAACTAGTGTCGGCCACCAAGGCCGGGGTTTTAGGCAATATGGGTCAAAAGCTTGACAGCATAAAATAATTGGGAATTGGACCGGTAGCTCAGGGGTAGAGCGTTCGGCTGCAGTCCGAACGGTCACGCGTTCAAATCGCGTTCAGTCCTCATCCTCCCAGTTGCATTTTTTTTCTTTTTTGTTATCCTTTTTGCTGGTGGCATCATGATTGCATGTCTCCCGTTTTTATCTTCCTTTTTGAGTTTTTTTTTTCTTTTTCTCTTTTTTTCCTCTCCTTCTGAGACCTGGGTGGTCACATTGCTGACGCAACGAAATGCTCACTAAACGTCATCGTGACTTTCGCGTTTCTTCATCTGCAAGACATTGTTTTCCCGATGCCTCGTTTTCTCCAAAAGCTTTCTCGAGTCTCAACCGCTCATTCAAATTACTTCTAACTTTACCATTACAGTGTCCCCAATATGCCCTGTTATCGTTTGTATTTGCTTGAGAACCTTTCTCCTGTGGTCCCACATACAATATCTGGCTGATCCAGCGTTTCCTGCGACGAACCGAACGCATCAATCTCTGAACAGTCCCCTTCCGACCTCGTTGCGTTTTCCGGTATGGGCACCATGGCGCTCTTGGTCCAGATGTGGATTGCCTTAGACCAGTCCAGTCCCTCGATGCATCCGCCTTTGACGGAGACGAAGTTCTTACCCTTATTGCACCAAGGAAATGGCGTTAACATCTGATCCAACAAGCGGCTTGTCTTCGGGGATGATACTCACAGCCGTGGAATGAATGAGTCGAGTCCCGCATTGCTTGCAGAAATAACTTTATCATGGTCAGTAACAGTTGCTTCACTCATCTTCGACGATACACGCCAAAACCAGAGAGGAACGGACACACACCATTCTAGGAATTCACCATTGGGGTTTGGTCTCCTTCGGGCACACACAGAGAGTTAGTATAACCACACCCTTGGGTCTTGGCGTGAAAGACCTATAATCCGGCAACGATGTGACTATCACGTACTTGTAGCAGCTCAGAAGCGCCTCACTAGGCAAAGGAAACCGAGGAAAGATGGCCGATGCCCCAAAGGCCGAGCTCGTCTGCCGCCGACATTCGGCGCAGTGGCAGATATAAAGGGCGAGAGGGTGCCGGAGAGGTGTCTTGAAGGTCACGGCACCACACTGACAGCTTGCATCCATGGTCGATGGCTTTCGGTTAACCTCGGTCTCGAATTTGTCGCAAGGATTGGCGTAAGGTTTGGATGAGTTCACTGGTAACCAATGTCTCATTAATAGTAGAGTCCAAGATGAAGTTCGTAAGATGAAGTAACCTTCAAAAAGAACAAGGAAGTAGAAATGGTGTTGTACACCTCTGCATGGATATAACTTGTTAGCGTGGCTTTTGGAGGTGGCAAAGAACTTTAATTCTCATACAAGAAATATCTGGCTTGTCCTGTATTTGGCCCCTGTTTCTTGTAGGGTAAACGTACCAAGCTAACAAGTTATTATGGCGGGGCTGAGATAGGTAATACGGGGAGCCAATCACCTCTACAACTCTTCCGTGAATATTTGGGCGTTGGACGGATAATCATTGTTCACATTGCCTTGTACTCTGAAGCCACTTCTTACGCAGTCAGACTTGTAGACCGCTCCTGGTCAGTGACTCATCACATCCAACATGCATTGCGGCCCCTGTTGAACTTTTGACAGCTGAGTTCAACCATACCGCAACAGACGGGCAAGGAATGATTGTTTCCAAGGAGCAATATATAGGTGAAAGTAATCATGTTCATATTAGTGACAAATATTCCCGTATCAATGCTCTAAGGGTAGATATCAGACCCTGTCTGAACCCCCAATGTCCGAATGTCACCGGAACGCCATCTACATCATCACGACGCTTTCCAAAAGACCGCCCTGACCGACAGAGAACACACTCAAAACATGGCTATACAAAACGTCCAGCACTTCATGCAGCCTGCGAATATCCCGGCTCCAGTCGTCTCCCACCCGGTCGCTGATCCGGCTGAGCTTCCCTGTCCAAACAAACGTTTTCCATCTTCCTGGCTATCCGAACGATAGGCTCGTCGATCGCTCTCATGAAGACATCAGCCGCCCACACAACAACGGGCCCAAGCACACACAAGCCCAAAAACCAGCCCATCGTTTTCTGTGTCGTATTCTCCATGCCCATCATACCCTTGATCCCGTGCGCCTCAACAGCCACCTTGTAACCATCCTGGCCAGGTTCGCCCTGAGCAGGCACAAACGGGCTGCCAAAGACATAGGTTTGGAAGAGTCCTAGAACCGGTCCATGGCAGATGTAAATCGCATAGCTGATGCGTCCACAGTACTGCGCAAGCGAACCCTCAAAGAACCGCTTGAGGAGCGGAAGCTCTCCGACAGCCCAGACGGTTCCTACCGCGCAAAGACCGAACCAAAACTTTTGCGGGGCGAGATGGTCCATCTTTGCAAACGGCATAGGCGTCTTTTCAACGAACCACCGGATTCCTGGCGTCTTGTCCGCATAGTGGTTAGGCCAGCCGCCGACAAACAGTCCCAGGATAACCAGCGAGATGCAAAACACGGTCTTCAGCGTCGACAGACTAACAAGCCCGCCACCCTGCCTGACCTCCCGATGGCCGTACTTGTTCAAATCATCCTCATCCTCCTCCTGCGCCACCGACTCCCACTCCTTGGATTGCTGCTCCCTCGCGCTCTTGAGCACATGCACCTCCGCGAGGAACAAGCCAGCCAGGAACTCAAACCCGGCCCACTTGCCGCAGCTGAGGCAGTACCCCATCAAGCCCAAAACCGTCATCTGTCTGATCCGCAGCTTGGTGCGCGCCAGCATGAGGATCACCATGAACAGCAGCATCGAGTGCGCAAACTCAATGGGGATCGTCCACAGGTGGATGTCGTAGCCGGGCATCATGTCCTTGTCCCAGGCCCACGGCCAGGTGATCTGCGTGAAGACGACGCGCTTCCAGGTCATCAACTGCTCGGTCCACGTGGCGCGCGGGTTCCGGAACGGGTAGAGGTCCATCTGCTGCAGACACATGATCATGAAGGTTGAGGCCACGCAGGGGCCGAAGAGCCGAAAGGCTCGGCGGAAGGTGGACGAGCTGAGAGCAGTGTAGCATTTGTCGAGGTCGCGGGCGTGGATGGACTTGATGGGTTTGTACGAGAGCACGAAGCCGGAGATGACGAAGAAGATGTGCACCATGGGCCGCCCGGAGAAGATGATGCGTAGGAACGGGAGCTGGATCCATCCTGTCGTGGCCGTTTCTGGGTGGTCATTGTCGGCAATGTTGTAGGAGCGTGTTAGAGAGTTGTAGTTGTCCTCGGTGTAGTGGCAGAAGAAGACGATTACGGAGGCTATGCCACGCAGGCCGTCGAGGTACGAGGTTGGGTGCAGTCGGGTCGGTTTCCTATGATCGGAGAAGATGGCGTCGGCTATGAAGCTCGGAATGAGAGCCCGGAGGAAAGTGTCGGCCCATGATAATGGGTTTATTTGATGGCGGAGCATCGTGGTATTATCAATAGTCTTATGTTCGCAGTGACGGTAAGTTTGTTATATCACCTTACGTCAACTCAGATCTCTCTTGTCGACGCAACAGGAAGGGGCATTGGTGAGTTTCTAATAACGAAAGTCAGAGGCAAATGTGTCTGCAGTATTCGAAGTTAGCGGTGGGTTCGTTTTTTTTGTTTGAAGATGGCAACAAAGTGTAGAGGTGCGTCGAGAATAGTAGACCACCGGACAGGAGAAGCATCGATATAGCAGCTGCCTGATGACGCTAGATTGGATGAGCTGTATATCAAACACAGGAAAGCGAAGGAACCGCCACCAGTCAACTTGATCGTAACCAGATGGTTTCATGATGTTCAGGATATTCATGCTCGAAATATGAAACATGGGACCTACCAATTATTATATCCACCGCCAAAGAATACTGGTAGTCTGATACTTGAGCGGTGATCCCGCCTCGTCCACGACAACAGAGAGAGACTTAAAGGCAACAACAAAACAACATGCAAAGCCGATACACAACCCGCAAAAGCACTGAAAGGAGAGTCAAAAGGAAGATGAGTGAGTGAAAGACCAGACAGACTTCGAAAAAAAGGGAATGAGAGCCAGAGAAAACGGTCTCAAGGTCAAGGAGTCTGTGAGACGCCCCACCGATCGTCCAGGAACAGCAGCACGTCCCTATTTCAAGCCCACCATCCCAGTCCCCCTCAACAACCCGAGGCAGGATATCCCCTGAGTGGAAGAGGCCTTGCTTTTCTTGGATGATCCTCCTCTCTCCTCTTCGAACCCTTATGAAACGGTTGCATGCGAACAGTGTTTCCTATGCCGTCAGCCCCAGGGCGTCAAGGCGTCCCCTATCCTTCACCGGGTTCAGCTTGAACGGGCGATTTGTCGAATTGCCCTTTTGATAGGCTGCCAGGGGCTGCACCCTCCGTGACAGCTCTAAGCTGAGAAAAGAAACTGATCATACCTCTGCACCAGCGTGGCGTATGTGAGCCATCGGTCCAATTTGGACATCTCGCGCCTAGCAATCTCCTTTTCTTGATGAGGCGAGTAAGGTATGTAACCTCCAGACTGTGCCTGTGCCTGTTAGCTGCTGGAAGCCGTCACCAGGGACGCTTGAGTCCGATATCCAAGATTCAATAATGGTGTCATAACGTCCCACTTCCCATCTGGGCCTTTCCTTAAAAAGGAGAACCAATCAGCCATTCGGGACTATCGAAGCAACAGCCGAACGCGAGCACGAGAATGATAGGAGAACAGGGAAAGAGAGTGTAAAAGGGACCTGGAAAGGAAGCTCTAGAAGATATCGGGGAAAGTAAAGCCTGGCCGGGGAAAGGTCGGTCCCAAATTATCATTCAGGGGTCGCTGATCGGTAAAGCGCCAAGGCTGATGGTGGGTCTGTGCGGGGCAGCACCACGGCACCTCTTGCCCCCAGAGGCCCCCTCGTAATCGGGCGTTTGTCCAGGCCGTCAGGGCAGGAGAGGAACAAGCTTTTGGTGTTCACTTGGCTCCCGTGGGTGGAAGCTTATTACCCCAGAACTTTGGTCAGAGCAACGAGAACGAAGTATCATTTCTCAATGGTTCGAAATGTCGGGTCGGTCCCTGAGCTGCTTTGGGAACTCTCGGTTCAAGGCAGGGCTTTCGGGCACTAAAACCTCTGCCGAGATCTGCTTCGTTCTAGGCGTCACAAGCGTCCACCGGAAGCTTCCGTCGTGGATAAGAACAGGTAGGTTGAGTGTTCCCGGGCGTCGAACTCGCTGTTACAGATGTCGCGAGCAGTTGTCGTTGATCGGTCTCTTTTGCGAGTTGTCAAATTGTTGATCAGTGGCACCAGGGGTAACCGGTCAGCGATATTCGTGTTAATCCCCCCTGAGTAAGGGAAATGAGATATATTATCTAATGTTAGCGTCCTTAATAGGGGCTAGCCGTAAACAGAACCAATTGCTGTTAGCAGGACCATCTTGGTAACCTCCCGCCTACATACACGCTTCATCTCCGAAAACGCACCAACACAACTCCAACATCTGACTGAAGCTTCAACTCTCAAACGCCAGCATATAACGGCCACATCATCATAGGATAAGAGATCTTACCAAACACCTGCTCTAAATCAAATGAATTATACGACGTCTGGGCGCACATGACCGAAACCTTTTGATCCCGTCCCCGTTCCTCTTCTTCTTCTTCTTCTTCGTCCCTCTCACAGTTCATGTTGAGTAGCTCCTCCAGCAACCGACACCACCCGACCTTCTCGTCATCTGTCATATTCCTCCGTCCCCTTTTGATCTCCACATCCAGTTTCCTTAGGCTTCTTAACTGAAGCAGACCACGGAAGATCCAAGCGAAGGATGATAGCTCCTCCTCTTCTGGTCCAGATTGATCTCCTAGACCGGCCCTTTCAGCCCCGTCAAGCACCGCCGCGAAAGAACCCTTTATCAGATCCTTCTCTTTGCAGTCAATGCATAACCTCATCCCGCGAAGCCCCGCTCCCCAGTTGGTGGCGGAACATAGTAGCTCCTCCCACGCTTCTGCCTTTCCGTTTTTATTGCTGTTGCTTTTGTCTTCCGAGAGGTCCAACTCGATTCTCACGTATCGCATGCTCTGGCGCTGCCAGTCTGCACAGAGCCGATCGTTAAGAAAGTTCCGCGCCGCTTGTACGCTGTCGACGTCGTGCCACGATGGGAAGACAAATTCATTTTCGGAATAGGGGATGGTGCGGGCTTCGTAATAGATCTGGCGACAGGCTAAGAGAAGGGCGGTTGGGATGTAGTTCATCGGACGGTGGGCGGATAGGAGTTCGCGGGTGGGAGCATGGCTGCTGGTGTCGTTGCCGTCTGGAGTTTCCTCGTAGGGTAGTGGACTGGGCTTGATGGTAGCCTGCGACGTAACGGGCTTAAGGACATGACGACCGCTGCCTTGGGTCAAATACCATAGTGGCAGTTTGGAGTGCCGAACGCTGTGTGAGTCGTAGACGTAGTGGTAAATTCGTAAGCGGATTTCGACGGCCAGGTCCATGAAGCCGATCCTCCTCCTATCTTCCTCCTTCCCTTGGTCGATGACTTGGCTATCTTTGTGCCCCACAGAATCGAGCTGTTTGGGAAATGTCATTGATTCACAGTTTTGAAAGAATCTCGGCGTTGGCGATGGTGCCATTCCAGTATAACCAAGTTCACAGCTCGGCGGTGTGGCATTTGGCAGTGGTCTAGTTATAATAACTAAGCAATAATTGTCCAGTCTCGATTATGGGGGAAAAGCTCAACTGTAGACAGGTTTCTGTTCCAAAGACTAGTCTAGGTAGGAAGTGATCCGGAGGTCGAGCGAGGAAAGGTAAAGTTCAAACTTCCAGTTAGCCACCACTTATAACAACCATCATTATCGTCTGAAGGAAAGCGTAAGAAATCTTCAACTAAACCTGCGGCAGGCCGGCGGTTAGGTTAAGTTTGGCAAACATCGTCATCATGACTGCCCCTTTACAACCTGGCTTACATGCTTTGATCACGCTTTCCATTGGCTTTGGTAGCTCGGGATGGCCCGCAAACAGCATGCGAGCCTGCCCGAAACACACCAAGAGCTGAACTTCAAATCCCAAATCGGCGTGGTGGTATGCATGTTGGGCTAACACAGTACACTATGTTGTCAAGCCAAGAGCAATGATGGATGCCATCGCCATCTTGGATGCTGTTGGTACTGGCCTTTGTGGAGGTGGGTTCCAGTCAGCAAGCATATTGTGTGATCAAAAGGCCGAGCACAACCACTATTGGTAAACGCCAAGTCAATGTGAATCCTTTGCTCCGTAGAGCGCAATGCTTTTCCTAAAGTAAGCTAGGCCGATAGTTACACCAAACCTCCCAGGCTGGCTCTTTTGAATGTTTCTCCAGCGTAGCAGCCAGGAAACTGGAGCCGGTAGGTTGGGTTGAATTTTTAACTCTCTCTTCAAAGCTTGCTCGAGGTGTCGTCTGTCATTGATCGATGCGTGTCAAATGGTTCCCGTAAGCTTAGTTAGGACGTTCCCGGTTATTGATGCAGTCCCAGAGACACAAACCTCAATGAGACTGTAACCCGACATGTGAGAGGCGGGTTTCATCAAGCGGCTGAAGAGATGTGATCGGGTCACAGAGGACACAGTCAGACTGCAGGGAATGCTGTCATCGTCTGGTACCCGCGCGAGCGGCCGAGAGCTGTTGTAGTGGGTGCGGGGGAGTCGGCGGTTGCTGCCAACCAACAACACCATGACCCCGCCATTTGGGAAACAATTGCCTCTGGACCGTAGCATGATAACCACGACAGAAGTAAAACCAGTCTCAAAACCAGCTCATCGACCAGGCCCGAAGGCCTCGTAAATCTTTTTTCCCAGCACCTGAGGCTCCTGCCAAAGAGATGGCACTTGAACGTGATCCACGCAATAACTTTGTTGCTCCCAGCCCATGGAAGACAGCGGATCGCACAAATTGCCGTTGGTGTGACCCGGATCCTACAAGGAACTGACACGATCTTGTTCTTTTCGCTCATTGTGCGGGGGCCGGGCGTCCCCTAGGCTTCTCTCTCTTGCGTATAGCCTCCAGGTCAACATTCTTCGGCACCTTCATATTGCCCCTCGAAGCAAGCCAGAGAACATGCTCTGGATGGAACAGATTCGCCGCATTGACGTTGCCGAGCCCAGCGGCAGCAAGCGGTCTGTCTTCGTCCTCATCTTCGTCTTCGTCTTCTTCTTCGCTCTCCTCCTCCTCCAGTGATCGCTTCAGACCGGTGCGTACATGCTCAATGCCCATTTCGCGCTCGGCGACCGTGTAGGGCTCGTTCGCTTGGTTCATGAGGTAGTCTCTGATACTGTCCATGCTGACCTGGAACATGTCGGCCCACTGTTCGTTGAACGGGTCCGAGGGCGCGTCCTCCTCTTCGTCTCGGTAGTCGTCGTCGTCATCGTCGTAGCCGTTGGTCCTCTGTTGGGAGCTGGCCAGTTTGCTCGGGTCCAAGCCGGAGGCCCTTGCTACGTTACGCGCATCTTCGACCCAGCTCTCGACTTCCGGCTCGAGTTTCTTTCTCAGTAGTTGCAGAAGGATGTGCTCCTGGGTGCGGCCAGGGAAGTTTGTCGATGGGTGGACGACGATGCGTTGAAATAACTCGGAATTCTCGTCGGCGAGCTTTTGGATGGTTTCGAGACTCTTTTGGAGGATGGCTGCTGAAGCTGTGAGGGACTCTCTGTGGGAGAACAAAGGACATGAGCACGCGTTCGGCTTCGAGGAAGGAAGATGGGCGGAGCCGAGCGATGACTTACTGGCTGGGGAGAGGCTGGCTTCTCTGGATATCATTAAAAAGGCTGTTCAAACTGTGAGTGAGCTGATGGAATCGGTTTCGGAGAACCTCGAGCTGCTTGAACTCATCGGGAGCTAGGCGGAGGGAATCTTTGCCGTCGGCCATGTTGACGAATTGTTTGTGGGATACTGCGAGGAGATTGTATCGCGCTTCGATTCTAAAGGCGATTGAATATCTTAGTGACTCTTATCTCGTACTTATAATCGTGCCTTGGTGTTGGGAGGTCGGGCTGTAGAGGTAAACGGGATTGAAAGTAAACAGATCGACGCGTGAAAAGGTAAAAGTTCCATTAACAACAGCGAAGAGGGGAGCTGCAGTGACGTTGGACGCTTTGGTGGAGCCCCACTGTAGCCCCACTACACGATCGCTAACAAAGCCGCACGAGCTCAGTGAAGCGACCCCTGACCTTGGCAGAGCGGCAGGGTCTAGAATCCCATAACAGATGCTTGATATCGATTCCAATTCTGTTTGGACTCCTCAGAGCACTCAAACTGGTGGTTTACAACTGATCAATGAAGTGAAAGTAGCTGAGGGAACTGAAGGGAATGGAACCGAATGGAAGACTTTAGCTGACTGAACCGGCAAGAGCAAAAGACCAGACGAAGAAACCGAGGAAGTGGAAGCCGCCAAGCTTGCGTGCCTTCTACTCCAGCCTAGAGCAGAGCCGCAGCCAGCAGACGGGAGGTACAACGTACCTCGTCCCTTCCTCTCTTAAACCCCTCTCTTCCTCTTTATGGATCACGGAATGAAATCTGCAGACGATCACGATTCACTGGTCATGTCATGTGTATATGAAATTTATACACATTGAATGCTAGCGTTGCTATCCCTGCTTATTGATACCGAAAATGAAAAGAATGAGGACGCTTTGCGCCCATGCTTGCTCGCCGTCGCTGATGCCCGTCGCTGATGCCCATCCTGACCCATGACTTTTTTTTTTTTAAAAAAAAAAAACAAAAAAAAAAAAAAAACCAGGTTATCTAGCTTGTCACTGTGAACCAGTTAATTATCATCCCAAAAGAACGCCCACCAAATGTCTTAAACGCCGTTTGATTATTACTCCCCGTGGGAGCCTGCTTGATCAACCTTGATGGGCGCCCCCTTGGGTAGCTCATTGCCATTGGCGTCAACAGGCGGGAAGCGAGCCATACGCTCAAGATCGTCAAGTGGCATGTGTGAGCGGATGTATCTATTAACTACATGTGTTAGCATATCTTCACTTGCAAGACGAGGGGTGACAAGGGGTGACAAGGGGTTCACTGACTTCTCCCGACCATCATCAATGGGATTGAAGTCCCATTTCTCACGCTCCGAGTCCTTCGCCGTAAAGGCGCTCCACACAAATCTCCGTTTCCTTTGCGAAAGAAGGACTTGCTCGGTGATACTTCCAAAGTCCCATCGCTTCTTCGCCTCGACCACGAATCCCATCAAAATGACTTCCGCTGTCTCTCTGTACTCGGGATCGAGCTTCTCTGACTCTGGGTCCGCAAGAACCTTGGCGAGGTCCTCGAGTTCAAGCGGATCCCGTTCTAGGTCAAACAACTGAACGCCATCCGCGGGGCAGATGGTGAACTTCCAGTTGCCACGCTTGATCATCATGATGGGGCTAACGGTGCCCTCGCCCGTGTACTCGGCGACGGCGGTATCGTGGCCTTCTGAGTCGCGTCCCTCCAGGAATGGAAGAAGCGAGCGACCGTCCATCGGCAGGCCAGGAACCAACTTCTTGCCGATCAAATCGACCATGGTCGGCAGGATGTCCAGGGTGGACACGTTGTTAGTCACACGATGAGGCGTGTACTTCTGGGGATAAGAAATCAGAAGAGGGACGCGAACAGATGACTCGAAGTAGCTCATCTTGTACCTGGAATCGGTGAAAGAGTGGGTTAGCGACATATTTGGGGGAAGGAAAGACTCAAAGATCGAGTAGCAAAACTTACCAGAGTCCACGCTCACCAAGCATATCTCCGTGGTCACCACTGAAGACAATGATAGTGTCTTCGGCAAGTCTGCACTTCGCCAAGACCTTGAGTAGCTTCCCAACACAGTCATCAACATAGCTAACAGCGCCATAGTAGGCCCTGCGCGCACGCTTGATCTGATCATCAGTGAAGTTCTTATCCCACAAGTCGCAGACCTTGAGCAGTCTCTTGCTGTGGGGATCCTGCTCCTCGTTCGGAATCCTGGGAACCTTGGGGAGATCAATCTCCACGTTCTCGTACTTATCCCAATACTCCTCTTCGATGGTGTAGGGATCGTGGGGGTGAGTGAGGGAGACCTATGGCGTGATTCTGTTAGCATATTCAACCTTCCTTTCCCGCCGGCGGCTAGCCAATTATGGGCACACCATGACCCTTTTCGGGTCCTGATGGATACCTTCCCCATGCTAAAAGCTACATCTGCAGCCCCATGAGGCTGAGAAGATGACAAGAAAGATCCAGTACGTACCGTCAAACAGAACGGGCGCCTCGAGTCTCCGCTGCGAGCGTAGTTATGGAGAAACTGCGTTGACTTATACATGACCTCCTCGTCGTAATCAAGCTGGTTGCTGCGAACACAGACACCAGCCTGTTCGATCGAGCTCGCATTGTGGTACCACTCTAGCCTTTCCTCGGGCTCCTCGATATCCGCGTCCCAGTTGGCTGCCCAGCCAAAGTCGCCGGGGTAGATATCGGTGGTGAGACGCTTCTCGTACCCGTGCTTCTGGTCCATCACGAAATGCATCTTTCCAGCCAAGACTGTCTCGTAGCCATTACGACGGAGGTAGTGGGCGTAAGTAGGGGTGTCGCTCAAGATCTGGGCCGCGTTGTCATACGCTCCGACCTTCATGGGGAGCTGACCCGTGATCATGCTCATCCGTGAAGGACCGCAGAGCGGCGACGGGCAGTATGCCGAGTCAAACTGAACAGATTTTGCGGCCAAGGCGTCAATGTTGGGCGTCTGGACTATGGATTCCGAATTGTAAATCTTCATCACAGGGGCGGCAAGCTGATCTGCCATGATGTATAGGATGTTCAGCTGCTTCTGCTTGTCCTGCCCTGGAGCAATCCCGTTGCCGTTGGTATGACCATTGCCGTTGGTATGACCATTGCCGTTGGTATGACCATTGCCGTTGGTATAGCCATTGCCGTTGGTATAGCCATTGCCATTACTGACACCGTTCACAGGCGCAAGCTCCGGAGCGGCCGGTTGGGAGTTGAAAGCTGCCGGCATGGTCGTCTGTCGTCAAGGACGGGGTTTTTGACTTATACGAGATGAGGCGAGGTGTAGGATATAGTCCTCAGTAGGGTGAGCAAGACAACTGAGGCCGGTCAGTGAGGCTTGAACAGAACTTGGAGAAGCCGAACACCCCACGTATAAGGGAAGCTGGAGAAAGCCGACCTGGGGTCAGAATCCGGGGTAGCGGTTGGAGGTGTGATCAACGGGTCCGACGAAGGAGGTGATGGTGGACAATATCGATGTCTGAGACCAGATGATATGGCGGATGTGATTTGGTGGTGAGCACGTCAGAACGTAAGAAAATCGGGGCAGACCTGAGCACGCAATCGCTCAACCGCATACACAGCGTTTATGTCGAGCAATGGCGCAATCGAGAGACGGGATGAAAAGCACTTCTGGCACTGCACGAGGGAGTGCACACCATTTATCATCGCAGCTTTTTTTTCCCTCTCTTATCCCATCAACCGATAACCGGCCCTCCGCGTCCGGGGGGCTCCATCGTGCGAACGGGCATCGACATGTTCCACTTGGACATCGGCATCAACACACTCCGGAACAACCCAACGGGAAGCGCTTGAGGCGGGTACCCGACAGAGGGAAAGAGAGGTGCTAACGCTGCAGACACTAGCGGAGCGTGTGCAAAATTTGGGCACAGGATAGCGCGACCGAGACCGCCGCAGACCTGAGCGCATGAAGCGCAACTAACGTCTTCCCTGGTCGCCTGCCGGAGTATCTGTGTGAATCGTGTGAATCCGAGGAGCCGTCGAGCAGGGAAGTGAAAGAAGTCCACGACTAGTGGCGCATAAAAGCGTGATGGAGATTGTCCAGATTCCAGAACACTTGCTCGAAGATTAACTCAACGGGAAGACCCCGGGAACATTCCGGGAGGGATAACTCCGTGAGGATTTGCCCATAAAAGATAGGATTGCGAAATACTATCAGAGCGGCAGACAATTCAGTTGACAACTTGAGTCTTCCCCTCCCGTCATCGGAATTAACAGCCATATCAGCTGAAGACATTGATAAGGGTTGGGGTTATGTGTAACAATGGTAAAGGCCATCACGTATTATTTCCGAAGGATTTCAAAACGCAAACCATTGTCTTCTCATTTCCTGCTCACCAGGAACAATTTTTTTTTTTTTTAGCAGCGTTTCTGCAGGGTCCAAAAATTGGTTGGGCTAGAGCGACTGGCCATTTTTACTGGTAGGACGAATAGTCTTTTGTTGACACATGACAGCTCGGAAGGCCTCTGAGCAGCTTGGTTGGTTCGTTTGTTTTGACGTCTGAACAGTCACCGCCATTGCCATCTCAACATTTTCTAAATTTGTGGTCATGTGTCACTTCTGAAGCCTAGACCTAGGACCAAGATCAAGTCTCGATCGGTCTCTTGGTGAACCAAAGCGGGTTATCGGACCAGGACAGTGGTTTGATCTGAAGACGCCAAATCATTCAAACGCCCTCCAGTCTCCGTGAACGCAGTACCAGATATCTTCAAAAGTTTTGCAGCATATGTACGCAGGACGGAAAGTCAGCTCACACCAAGGATTCATCGGAAGCTCATGTCTTTCAAAATGTTCATATACCAGAAAACGCAACTAGAAATACCCCCCACAATATCATCCTCAAACTAGCCCAGCCAGAAAGAGAAATACACGCTGGTCTGTCTAACCGCGGCGACGGGTCGTGGGACCTTTGCTCTTCGCTCTCGGCTCGGAGGAGGTGGAAGCGCCAGTAGCGGTAGCCGACGACGCCGCAGCAGGAATCGGGCCAGCAGGCACCTTCTGCTTGCCCCGTGCCTTGGCCGAGGGCGCGTTCCAGTAGTATACCATCTGCAGAGCGAGAACCAGGTTCAGCGCGAAACCGGCAATGAATCCGTAGAGAATGAGCTTGTCGTCGACCTCCTGGAGAGTGGTAAAGATGCGCGAGAGGGATCCGGCGAGGTAGTTGAAGACCTGAAAGAAGAAACACAGCGTCAGTATCAGGATAAGCAAAAGAAGAGGATGTATTCGGATTTGGGGGCAAGGAATGTCCTTACAGCAAATGCACTCAGCTGTCCAGTTCCACCCTCCTGCAGAATAGCCACGATCTGGGGAACCTTGCTGGCGACACCCAGAACGCCAGCGCCGGCCTGGAGGTAGCTCAACTGCTGCATGTTGAGAAGCTGCTCGCTGAAGAGAGTAGCAACGCTTACAGCCAGCGCCGCGACGAACAAGGCCGCGATGCCAGCCCTGCCGCTGTACTTGAGCACGAGCACCGTGATGATGACGTTCTGACCGAGGATCAAGGCCGTCTCGCCAAAGGTGCTGAAGGGGAATCCGTTGCGGACATTGTAGGCGAGCGACGTAAGCAAGCTGCTAGTCTCGAGGAGGTACGACAGGAAAGAGACGCCGCTGGCCGACTTCGAGTTGACGAGCTTGAGGATCTGGGGCACCTTGACTATGGACGAGGCAGCGACGATGCCAATGCCGAGGGCCTTGCTGATGCCGAGCTTAACGCATTCGGGGTTGTTCTCGAGGTCGATATCGAGGATCAGCTTCTTGTAACACGAGTCTCCGATGAGGGAGAGGCCGATATCCCGGATCGGACCCGGAAGGTTGTGGGTGACAGGCTGCAAAGCCGACCGAAGCGCATCCATTTTGTCGGCGATTTGTGAGGGTGCGTGGGGGCGGGGCCTATCGTTTGATACCGATTGACAGGAGGATGAATTGATGTGGCCGCAGTTTTGGCTCTCACAAAGGCACTCGAAGTTGTCAAAGTGTGACTTTTTACGAATTAAGGTACCCGATTCCCATGACATACGTACAAGAAGGTAAGCCGCGAAAGGACAGCTATCGGAGGTCCTAATGGCCCGTGCCGCTCCGACACGGTTAGTTCGCCGGCGGGCAACTCACGCGACAAACAGGTACTGCAGTCCGGACAGTGTATCCAATGGTAGCTTTTGTTAGTTGTCTCACCTACCCGACGACCTGACTGCAGAGCCACAACACCAGCTTCCACTTGTCGCTGGACATTTCATTCATGAACCTCACTCCGTCCCTTAATCATAGTCAAGGTTCCGACTTGAGATTCCCTTTTAAAGTAAAGATGAGTAAATTCCATTAGCCTTTCTCCAAATCCACTATTTTCTCGTGTACCAAACCAGACTGTTCTCCACCTCCGGGCATGCCTTGGCGGGTATCAAAGGGTCGCTAACATCATCCCCGTGGTTCGCCAACATCAATGCTGAAATGAAATAAGAGCAGCCTACGAATGCCCGGATACATATACAGATAGAGTGAAAGTGGCAACCAGCCGGCGGCCCATCCCAGGTTCTTTTGCGTGCCCACTGGCTGCTCCTTTGCGCGCCCTCCGAGTGAAGCGTCAAATGCCCGCGGTGCCCAATGGTACTCAAAGCAGTGGAGTGTTTAACCAAGTGATTGCGCTTGGTGCGTAGAAAATGAAAACCAAAGTAGCCCCGATTATCCCTTGAACTGCTTTGAAGATCCCTAGGCCGACTTCGTCCTGCTCGAAACGCGCGTGCCTGCCTTAGGTGCCTTCACCTCTTTCGTCTTCTTGGCGGCTTTGGCAGGAGCCTT
The DNA here is from genome assembly GCA_009805345.1 of Neurospora sp. FGSC 26628. Lineage (NCBI taxonomy): Eukaryota > Fungi > Ascomycota > Sordariomycetes > Sordariales > Sordariaceae > Neurospora > Neurospora sp. FGSC 26628. The sequence continues at coordinate 22,359 of RAOO01000058.1, forward strand.
GGTTTCCTTCGCGCTCTTAGCGTCCTTGCCAGCCTTTGGGGGTCTACCGGGTCTTCCTCTGGGCTTCGCCTGTTGCTTTTCAGCGGGCTTGGCCTTGGGGGCCTTTGCGGCCTTCTCCGCCTTCTTCTCTGCCTTGTCAGTCTCGTCCGCCTTCTCGGCCTTATGAGAGGTCTTTGCCTTCTTGGCCTTCTTCTCGGAAGCCTCCTCGGACTTCTTGGCCTTCTTGTCGGCATTGAACTTGCGCAATAGCTCAGTAGCACCTTGGAGATTCTGCTTAGGTTCCCAGGTGTTGTCGCTGGACGGGTAACCCTTCCACTTCACAAAGTACAGGTGCTCCATCGTCTCGGCATCGATCATCGAGTCGACGATGGTCTCGACCTCGTACACTCCCTTAGGAACGACATCGGAAGCGGCATCCTTCTTGGGGCGACCACCCTTCCCCTTGGGCTTCGCTTTGCTCTGTTCCGATGGTTAGAATTAACATGTCGCGATGGTTTAATAATGTGAACTTACAGCTGTGCCATTGGTGGATGCAGGACGACCGGGTCCCTTCTTTTTGGCAGCCTTGGCAGCAAGACGGGCGCTAGGAGCGGCGGCGGCGGATTTGCGACCACGCTTTGCAGGAGTGACATCCTCAACATCCTCCTCCTCACTTTCAGAGTTGGGCTCCTCGATCTCCACGGCCTTGCGCTTGCGCCCGCTGCTCTTCTCAGCGCTCTTCAGAGCACTCTTGGGCGTGCGGGAGCTCGTGCTCTTTGCTGACTTGGGGGTTTTCGAAGCAGACTGCGCGGGGGTTTCACCCTCCATGTCGGCAACAGGGGCGTTCAGCTCCAGTTTATCATCCATACTGACAACGGTGACGCCGGCGGGTACAGGCGGACTAGGTGCGATATCTTCGGGGACCTGGCGAGGCTCATTGTACTCACTGGCGGTTTGATTAGCCGGTTAAGTTCTGTAACGAGGTAGATCGCAATACAAAAAGGTGACGGAAAGGTCGGCGGGGCTCATGAGCTTCAAGAAGGAGCTATTATAAACTGGGAATGAGCGACGTTGTTGATTTTGATGGATTTTTGATCCATGAAAGCGCGAGGTAGAGCGAGTTGCGAGTGAAGCGGCGAGTAAGTTGAAAATTGAATAAAAGAACTAATAAAATGTGGCTGATCAGGCGACGCTAGATTCTACGTGATCAAGATTGCGCCGGAGGTGATGGGTGTTGATTCTCAACCTGAATGAATGTCTTTGCTGTTGGTGAGGCGTCGTGAAGATTGCCGATGGTTTGTTGCGGTGCACTAGTGTGATCCATGTGACGGCTGGTGCCGTCATGGGTTACATGGTTCAGGTGAAGGTTCTGGACTTGGCTCCGGCTGCCTCCCAGTTGGGGTATAAGAACCTCGCCTCTCCCATCAGCCTTCCCTTTTGGGATTTCTTTCCTCTTCAACTTCTTGTCTTTAGTCCAAGTTAGCGAAATGGTACAATCATCACAGCGTCTAGCTACGCCGTGACAATCCATAACGAGTGGAGATTGTATAAACCAATTCACCGCTCCTGGCCAATAGCAGGACCGCATAACAACTGCAGCTTCCTAAAGCTCCAGCCACATTCTTAACTTTAGCCACAATATTCGAATACCAATTAAGTGTGCACCGCCATACTTCTTAGCATTCCACGCCACTCCTCTTCACTCATCCTTCACCCTCCGAGCTTCCGTCCCATTCTCACGATCACCCACCGACTGTAACCTCCCACCATGATCCGGCCCGTGACTTCCTCCCTCCACCTCCACCTTTCACTGTCGATACAGACCCGGAGTCAATATGGGGGTTGTCAAGTCTCTGGCCAAGGTGTAATGCCTTGAGATTTCCATTGTCTCAACCCAAGACCACTGACGGACGAATGCTTACTCCAAACAATGTGTGATACGCAGTTGATTCAGCCTTCTTACGTGGGAATTCCATCGTTTATATACTAAATTCCCGCTGGCTTACCCCTAGTTCTGTTAATCCCAGAACTTGATCACATCAGACTCGTATCCAACGAGTCCCGCCAAAACTCCGAGGTAGTTCATTTATCCCTGAGTCAGATGGGCGATTCTGAAATTGACGGTAAATGCGACATCTCAAGTAACAGCTTCTGGTAATTCTGATCAGCTGTGTCGATCCCGCTAAGCCCTACTAGCAGCTTATTGCCTCTAGTGTATAGTTCAAGCTCGTTTGGACATGGCCGTTTGTATCGGTGTCGAGCTTTGTGCACTCAGCAAAAGAGAAGCAACATCGACTGGTCGACAGCACATGTGTCCGGATGGTTACCCTATCACTCCGTTTAACCACTCGGTACGGTACGTTCAAAGATCCCTCAGCTTGATCCAATCCAGATACTACGGCAATAATGCTACACACGGATACCACATCCAGCAACGCTGTGTCTCCTAACACCCTACGTCATGTGGTACTCCGTGGTCTTTTTTGATGCGTCTTCCTGCTCTGCTTCCTTCGCTTATTACCACTCCCCTTGCACTTGTTCTTTATGGCGTGGGTATACAGCACAAGCTGCATGGTCTTGGGTTGTGTAAGTTCATTATTACACCAGTTCACAACTACACCAGCTCACAAACCACCCTACAAATCCCATGACTGTCAGGCTAACGAACACTTTTCTTGCAGTGAACTTCTCCATTACACAAGCTACCAACATCTGCCTCTAGTCTACGTCATCGATGCCTACCGACCCGTGGCCGGCGAGATTACGCTCGCAGTAATGGGATTCAAAGCGCTTTTCGGCTTCTTGCTCTCGTTCTACACGAATCCCTGGGTTGGCGAGTAGGAAATTTCTACCTTGTCTCGCTCGCTTGTGCACCTGAATCTTTGCACTGTTTCATCAGGTCTGTGCCAACTCGGGCAAACACGAAATATTACTACCTCGGTTTCTTGGGTTTTCTTGAAGAGTGAAAGGTGAGTGGTATTGATCTTCGAGTATTTGCATGATCCTCCAAACGTAACACAAGAAGTTATTGTTTGAAGTCCGTGCCCTGGGTTCCCTTAATGTACTTCTCATTCAACCGCACTGCCCCCCAGTATTTCTAGGTTGCTCTGGTTTCCGCTTATCCTCTTCCGTTACCACTGAAGAATGATAGAATCAAGTCCTTTTTCTGTCGTCGCCTTTCCATCTCTGTCACTTGCATATAAGTCATTGTTCAGCTCGGACATTTAACAATCGGAACCATTCCTGATCGGGTATGGTGTAGCGGTAACATCGTTGACTCTCACTTCTTAGGAGTGACTGCTCTCTCAACAGCCCCGGGTTCGACTCCCGGTATCCGAGTCACAATATTTTTTTGCCCTTTTTTCGCCTTTCTGGTTTCTCTTGGGACTTTTCCTCATTTCTCCTTCCTCCCTTTCTTTTTTTTTTCTTGAATGAACCCGTTTGGTGTCGTCCATGAGCGGTCGTCATCAGAGTGCCATTCCTCCATCGATAATGGCATTCACTCCTGTTACGCTTTTGGACTTGACGAAACAGAGTACCTGCTCTGCGACATCCTATTTCAAGGGTCACGAAACGTATCAGAGAGATATTCTTGTTTATATAGGAGAGAGGAAAACGTACCTCTACCGTTGCCAAACGCTTGAGCTTTGATCTCTCCCTCGCTTCTTCCTGCTTTTCAGGTGGAAACTGAAGACCCCAGTCCTGCGAATATCAGCATGGTTTTTCGGTGGCCAAGTTTGGAGCCAGCTTACCGTGAGCATGAGACCCGGAGATACAGTATTGACTCTGATTCTGGGTGCCGCAATCTGTGCCAATCCTTTGGCCAGGTGGATTTGTGCCGCCTTGGTGACGGAGTAGGCCTGTAGGAGAGATGGGCACCATGTTACTTCAACAACTCTTTGGATGCGGACAGTGGGTGCTCACAAGCGAACTCCCGCTGACTTTGACACCTGCCAAAGAAGCAGTGGTGATAAAGACACCTTCCGTTTCGTCCAGATGCGGTTTCGCAGCGTGCATCAACCAGAGATGGGACTTGACGTTCATGTTGAAGCACATATCCCAGTCTTCCTCGTTCACGTTGTCATCCAGATCGTTGATGTCCCGTAGACGGGTCCAACCGCCGTTGGAAAAGACAATGTCGAGTCTGTCCATGCAGTCTATTGTATCGTTGACGAGCTGGTCGATCTGGTTCTTTTCAGCTAAGTTAGCCTTGAGGGCAACGTAGTTGAACCGGCCATATGCGCCAGTTGTCAGGGGGGAGATTTTGTAGAGTTCTTTCACAAGATCCGAGGCCCTGGCGTCGTCGTTGTTGTAGTTGATGACTACACGGATGCCATTCCGGGCAAAGAGACGTGCAGTGGCGGCGCCGAGACCAGCGCTGCCGGCGGTGATTAGGGCAACCAATGGAGGGTCCATCTTGTGAAGCAACGAGGGAAAATTGATTGACGAGGTCTCGGTTCAAAAGGATGAGACTATTCGCCTTGATATCAGGCAGTGATAAACCATGTGTTATCAAGCGTTGGTGGGGTGTTCTTGGGAAGGTAGGAGCCTTGGGGACCTAGGTTCGACGCCCACCTACATGGCCCACTACAAAGGGAACGGAAGCACCTCATTGTTGGACCTTCCCAGGCAGTCACGACTGTACCGAGCTTGAGCTGGGAAGTGCCCCGCTTCAACGAAAGATAGTCGGCAAGAACTAGGTACCTCTAAGGCCAGAGACAAATCCCAACTTGAGGGAGAACTTGGCTCGCGAACTTCGACAACTCCAATGTCATGCCCATCCGAGCAAAGTACCCTATGGCTTAACTTGTGACTATCCGAACCCCCTGAAGCGAGAGCTCAACTGTTATTCGAGTGGTTACTGTTAGTCCCTAGGCGCCATTGCTACTCCGTATAGCTGCTCGACACAACCCCCACTCCGGCCCTTATGATCCTACCCTGATCGCCCGATATCTTCGGAAGAGACATGGGGCTCCCCCACCTTTCCGAGTCCTCCTTTAACGCACAGAAACTGCACAATGAATACCCGGGCCAATCCCGGATGCACCCCGGTCACCGGAAGTAATGGCATGCCTTCAGAGCCGGTCAACTGGACTTGCTAACACCTTGCACTTGCTGTCATGCTGTGGTCCCCCACCTAACAAGGTTGATATGCCATATGGACATGCAAGTCGACCTCGAGAAGGCGCCTGGACCGGATGGTTGAGCTTACCCCCTGCATTACACATTTCTTCCTGTCATCAACTACCGCCTTAATCAACTTGTCTTTTGATACTTTGTTCTACTCTGAGCCTCCCTAGATGTGAAGTGTCTGTGTCATAAGAGGAACACCTGCCACCTTGGACGATTCAATTTCTATCCATTTCTGATTTCGACGGTCTTCTTTTCTACTACCCAGCAACCAGAGACTGCTCTGCCCTTGTCTCCATCGTTGGAGACACTCATCGACCTGCCGGCATGGGGAACCTTGCTTCTGCCTGTGACAGAAATAGTCATTACCATCAGCATGGGACAAAACTTACCCTTGAGGATCGCCCATCAAACTTGAAGATCGTCATCGTTGGTGCAGGAATTGGCGGCTTGTCTGCTGCCATTGGACTGCGGCGTAATGGTCACGAAGTTCATGTTAGTAGCCCTCCTCCTCAGCTTGACAACGTGTTTATGGCTTGGTACTAACGGGGCTGTAGCTGTTCGAACAATCAGCGTTCGCCAGTGAGGCTGGTGCCGCAGTACACCTGAGTCCAAACTCGAACGGCATTCTGAGGAGATGGGGTATCTATGCTGAGGAGTTTGGAGCAAATCCAATGAACCGGCTCATCGAAGTTCTTCCAAACGGACAGATAGTCAAGGACGTTGACCTCATAGAGTTCAATAAGCGATGGCAGCACCCTTGGCACCTGGTACACCGAGTTAATCTACATGAAAGGCTGAAGAAACTGGCCACTTCGGAGGAAGGGGATGGAATACCAACGCAGTTGTATACCTCGAATAAGGTTATGGATGTTGACACAGCTCAAGGGATCATCAGGTTGGCCAACGGCGAGACAGTTGCTGCTGATGTGATCATCGGTGCTGATGGCATTTATGTGAGTGCTGGAATGATGCTAGTGGATGGCTCTGTTTCTGAGAAAGACTGACCTCTCTTAGTCCACAACGAGGAAATACATCACGGACGCCAAACTGTTCAGCTCTGGCAAGGCAGCCTTCAGGTTTCTCATTCCCAGAAACATTGCCGAAGCAGACACAGTCACCGCGCCTCTAGTAGAGCACCCCAACACAATGAAAATATGGTATGGAGATGATCGACGAATAGTCATGTATCCATGCAATAACAACCAATTGCTCAACTTTGTCTGTACTCATCCGGATACAGAATCTCACCCTACCAAAAGCGATGGTGAGATCAGAACAACACCACAATGCCTCAGCTCAAACCAGACTAACCATAAAGCATAGAATGGAACAAACAAGGCTCTCTCGAACAAGTGCTAAAGGTCTTCGAGGCTTTTGATCCTGCCGTCAAAGCGCTCATAGCGAAAGTTGACCCTTCAACGCTAAAAGTGTGGCAGCTTTTGGATATGGAGAAACTGCCAACATTGACAAAGGGGAACATGGTACTACTTGGAGACGCCGGCCACCCCTTTACACCTCGTGAGTTCAGACTATGCCCAATTCTTTGCCCAGTTACTTACACACAAAACACAGATCAAGGCCAAGGAGCCGGCCAGGCGATCGAGGACGCAGCAGCTCTGACCACAGTGCTACCGAGAGGGACCAAGCCGGCTGATGTTTTCGAGCGACTGAAGCTGTACGAAGCGATCCGATATGAGCGAGCTCACGCCATACAAAACTATTCGAGGCTTGCGGGCTCGGATTGGATCAACGGAAAACCACAAGTTGAAATTGAGATTTTGACCAAGGCTACAAACTACAACTTTGGCCACGACGAGATCGATCATTCAAGAAACATGTTCAACAAATGGATGTGGTCTAGAAATCCCAACGCTTGCTGGCGGATGCCCATCGGATTTGGGCCACTTCCGGCTCCTGGACCTCCGAGTCAACAAGACCGCCATGCTTGTTGTCGACAGGTGCCCACCAATCCCACAACGGCAGAATTTACGTCGATGATTATCCGGTTCAAAACTTCACGCACGTTTCTTGAGGCCCTTTTCCCGACTGCGCAGTTCCGATTCAAGGAGGTCAGCACCGTGGCCACGGCAAGCTTTGCAGCAACCCGGGCCCATAACAGCAAGCACACCACTCTGAGATTTTACGTACATGGTGTGCAGTACTTCAAGAAAGACGGAACCGCTGTTGACGGGACATATATGTCGGTGGTCTTTGAGTCCCCTGCTGGTTTCGGTACAGAAGAGGCCGGCCTTCTTCCCAAAGTACTCTGCGATATTGAGCTTTCGACAGACAACACCTCTGCCAGGGTCACAGCAAGCTGGCGGGGTGCAACCTTTGCTGATATCACGATTGATGATCTCCAGGACGAAGAGAAAACTGAAAGGAACGATGAGAGTGTGCCCTGTCAAGAAGAAAACAAAGACGAGAAAGGTGTTCTGTTTTACCTATACATACCTGCCCTCGACAGCCCCGGGAAAACAGCTACCGAGTATCCATGTTTGATACCCAGACCAGCTTGCATCGGGGAGGAAAATCCGAAGAGTATGAAGGTTACAAAGGTGATGAGACCGAGGCCAGAGAGGACAGCGACTACTGTCAAGATCGACGGCCACAACTGGGAAGAGCTGCCCACTTTGCATCACATAGCTTCGACGCTGGCCGAGGTTCCGATATACGAGATAGTGGACGCAAAAGTCATAGTAGGAACGGGGATAACAGATGATAGTATGTCTTTTATGAAGCTCGAATAGGGGGATCTGTTTACTTGGTTCCTTGGCACGTGGTTTTAAGAGGCAGTGAGTACGGTAGTGCTGAGGGGGACGAAAGACATAACGATTGACAGCTTTGCTTGGGTCGAAGATACAATAATTACCACCATAAATGTCTCACCGATTTGTTGGATCCTTGGGTAGATTTTCGATTCACAACGGAAAAAGTAAAGAGTCGAAGTTTCCGTTATCAGAAAAGAGGCACACAGTGTCTGGAGTTCCGACGGGTCATGTGAGGTGTTGCTCCAAGAAGATGATGATGAGCGCTGGAGATGTTAGCTGACCCTCTGCATAGGGTGGCTTCAAGCACCTGACAGCACCCGAGTCCTTCCAACTTGGTGTGGGGCGGTCAAGATAAGGTTTGGTGAGGTGATAAGGCCCGTTCAATTGGGGAACCGAGGCGGGCGGAGAACACTCCACTGCCGCCTGCTCCCTTGCCTCTACACGCAGTGCCTGAGGGACTGCACCCCGACTTCTTTCCCACTTGCAAACCGCCGCCGGCATACGGACGATCTGCCTTGTGGGATTCGACGGTTCGGTGTTGTAGCCGAAGTAGGTATGAAAGTACCCTTTTGTCAACTCTTGTTTCTCTGCTCCTCAGAGTGAACCGTCACACCATCTTTCTGAGATCGTCCTCGTCCGTCTCGGGTCCCTTGATATCCCGTCCCGGAATGACGACGGAGCGGCTTGACCACCACCTTCCGTCCACCTCTCTATAACAGCCATTACTACCACCGTCACCGTCTCGGAACGATATCTTCAGTTTTCGCCTCTCGAGAGGGCCAATCGATAGATCTTGACGTCCGAGAATCATTCCAGAAACGAATGCCTCGAATGGCTCTCTGTGTTGCTTCTTGATCCTCCACCGCAGCCCTGTGTTCGCATCTCGCATCGCCTCGCCTCGCCTTGCCTCGCACCACCGCAAGCGCTCTAAATATTCCACTTAGACCTGGTGCCTTTTCTACCTTTCTAAATATCACTAGTAATAATCTCAGCCAGCCCCGCATAGCCAGTTGTCCACCTTCAAACGCTGCACGATATATACGGACCACGACCCGACGACCCCTTGCCCAGCTATGGCTACCCGTGATGCCCCCGGTTCCTCCCGGGACACAGTCATAAACATGAGCAGCGATTCAGATTCCGATTCGCCCTATGGCCGAAGCCGTCATCCTACTGCTAACGCACCACCGCCAATATGCCAATGGCGGAACTCGACCTTTCACGATCAAGAATGCTCCCGCTACTTTGACTGCCCTACACACATGGTGGAGCGAGTGATATCCGACGGCGAATCGGAGGATGATGAAGAAGGTAGGGCAAGCCTAGGTCAACCAGACGAATCCGATGAGGAACACTCACAACCTGGGGATGTATCTCCTCTGAGCGAGAGCGAGAATGAGGGAGGTGTGGTCATATCCAGCCCGGATGCTTCTCGGGGCGTTTCACCTTTGCCGAGCCCGGCAAGAGGCGGGCATGAAACAGGGCCGTTGGCAGGAACAGACTATCCTCCCATACCGGGGGAACAACCGGGGGACGACACATCGCCAGTTAACGCTGGTAATGGACCTACGACACCACATGTGGGATCGGCCCAAAACCCAAACACCCTCGATGATTCCCCTGTGCAGACAAGAGGCCAACCACTGCTTGGGTATTTTGCACAGCGTGCTACAAGTACCGACGAGTATGGGTCAGGGGCGGCAACCACGCCGAGCCCTGGACCCTCGCGTGGCGGTGTACCTTCGAGACTGCGCGAGGTATTCGAAAGTCCACCAACTCCCACCACAGATCTTTCACCAAGGTTGGTACGAGGTCTGTCTCAACAACCACCTCCGGCACAGCGCAGGGTGTTGGAGGAGATAGTGCTGCCCCGGTGGCAGCCAGATGCCGAGGTGACCTACTGTCCCATTTGCCATACTCAGTTCAGCATATTTGTTAGGAAGCATCATTGCAGGTAAGTTGTTGAACCGGCCTTAAGAACATAGAACAGTTACTTACCTTTGTCCAGAAAATGCGGGCGCGTGGTGTGTAATTCGTGCTCGCCCCATAGAATCACAATCCCGTACCAGTATATCGTACAGCCGGCCGGCACACCGCGTCTAGCTCCGAGGTACCCGGGCTCGTTTTTGGGTGGAGACCCGCGATCCCCGGACTTCAGTGCCCTCGGCGGCGGCGAGCGGGTCAGGTTATGCAACCCCTGTGTTCCAGATCCCAACACGGCTCCGCCGCAAACGCAAGCACCAGGGTCAAGCCATTCGAGGTCTCACAGCAACGTCGCCGGTGGATCTGGGGGCAGTGGCAGTGAGGCCGCCTCGCCCGGATACAACAACAGATGGAGCTCGTATTTCGGGCCGTCGAGCCCATCCGATGGGCAGTCCAGACATAGAAGTGTAACTCTGGTTCGTGAAACCCTCTGTGATTTCAATGCTTCTCTATTTTCTATCGTTTGTTCCCGAAGATCAAGGTCTAACAACCATCGCCCCATAGCAACCCACCGTCACGACGTTGCCATCCGGATCTAACAACTTCTTCATCTCCACTGCCCCGATGGAGAGCCGCATCATGTCCGGCACCCCGCCGGTATACTACCAGTCCGGCTCCTCTGCCCATTCTCACCCGTATCGTGGGCCAACATCACAACAACGGTACCGGTCTCTACTTGATATCGGTGAGCGGCCTGGACCATCGGCTGGACCGTCTTCATCATCCAGCCCCGACATTAACCGCCGTCTACCTCCCACTCCACGATCACACAACCACCATCATCATCAACAACACATCATTCCCGAGGAAGATGAGTGTCCGGTCTGCCATAGAGAGCTTCCATCACGAACCCTTCCCAACTTCGAGACCCTGCGTGAATCCCACATAAACCAATGTATTGCCTCACACAGCGCGTACAACGGCGGTGTCCGTCCAGCAGCGGCTGATGAGAGCGGAGAGGGCAGCAGCGGAAGTAGTAGTTCGCTACCATCCGCGCCACCACGGCGGACCGGCATGTTCCCATACACAGCGACGGAAAAGGACTGCGTGGACTCGGCGGAGTGCACGATATGTCTGGAGGAGTTTGAGCCCGGGGTGGCCATGGCTAGGTTGGAGTGTCTGTGCAGGTTTCACAGGGCGTGTATAAGTGCGTGGTGGGAGAGACATCCGGGGAGGTGTCCTATGCATCAGCATGATGGGTTTGGATACTAGGGTGGACAGTTTGTCGGCGGAATGAAAGAGGATGTTTATTGGGATTTGGTGGTGCTGTTTGGAGGCTGTTTATGATTCTCTTGGGGTGGGGTTTTCTTTTGGGTCCATTCATTGCGTGCTGCTTCAGTCTCATTCATTGCATGGCGGTTTGAGTTGGAGTCAGGAAATCATCGAGAAATTACGGATATGGCTGAGCAAGGCACTGGCCTAAGTAACGTTCTCTAAACTGTCGGTAGGGACCACATAGCGAAACTGCATATCGAACAGAAACAAATGTACGTCAGGCATTGGTGTTAATACTATTTGTGTCAATCAGATCTTGGGTTTATCATGTCATTTTACTCCTCAGCTGGGACGTCCAGAAGTGAGTCGAAAACCACGTGATGGAGAGAGTACATCGAGTTTTGTTCCTATGTTTACATGACCCTCACTCCCTGAACCTTCCGCTCCACCCCAGAGTTGCTCAAAAATACATCTAGCCGTGAATAGTCGTGGGACCCCTGTGTCTTCTCTTGAGAGAACCAAGTCAACCCAGCTAAGCAGAGCCCTCAATGCCCATCTGATCAGGGCCAAACGACAATGGGAGGAGCTAGATACCAAAAGTGTCAGCAAAGCCGTGTGACTTCTCGAGTCACAGGACGGGCAAGAACGAAAGTAAATTGCAACTCACATCCTCAAGCCTCAAAACGCTGAAATTCTCATCCTTGTCAAACATAAGAATAGGCATGCTCAACTCGCAAAACTCGCGGATACTATAATGCAAGTTCCCACCGCAGTCAGCAAAAACATACATATCCCCCCTTTTTCTCTCCCCCCAAGGAAACCACCAAGGTACAGCATAGCATAGCACGGGCACGGGCAAAACTCACAACTGCCTACACATCCCACAAGGACTAGCAGGAGGACTAATATCCGTCGCCACCGCCACCGCCTTAAACCCGCGGTGTCCCTCGGTAATCGCCCGGCCGAAAGCTACCCGCTCCGCGCACGTGGTTACCGGGTAGCTGGCGTTTTCCACGTTGGCGCCCGGCGTATACGTCTGTTCGGGAGCCGTAGTTCTCTCTCCCGTGACGGCGTCGACCACGGCGTCGACCTTGCCGTTGGACAGCAAAACGGCGCCGACCTTGAACTTGCTGTACGGACTGTACGAGGTCGCTTTGGCGGCTACGGCGCGGTCGCGCAGCTGGGCGAATTCGGAGGGGGTGAGGTTGTAGGTTTGGCAGGCTTGGGCGATGACGGCGGGGGAGTGGCCGTCGAGGATGGGGGGTGTTAGAGGAGCCATGTTGTGAGGGTGTCGTGGTTGGTGGTTGTGGTTGGGAAGGCGCTTCTTTGGGGAAATTGGGAGATGGAAGTTGACGACCTGAGTCGGCAAGGTGATGAAGATGGTTCAAGATTGCTGATGGAAATGGAACTTGAGAAGAGAAAGAGCACTTGAATGTAATTTTAGGCCTCCACCAAGTCCGTAGGTGTATATTCTGTCTTGAAAGTTCAACTGTTTCGTACAAAATCGTCTTTCATCCCTCCATCCCTTCCCGTCCATATTTCGGGGGTCATCTATTGTTTAATACTTTCCTTCCCCGGACCATTCCCAGCCAGCCCAGGGGTAATACCGGCCAAAAGACAGCGCATCCGACTGACTACCAGCGAGTGGTGACAACGGGGCGTGCCGAGTAGCAGTCCCGGCGAGCGGAGAAAGAGCGGAAGCTTAGCAGGACGGCTACCCCGCCACCCCGCCCTATTTCGTTATCTTATCTCTTAGACCTGTAACAACATCCCATCAACGGTCCCTGCCTAATCGTGGGAACTGACCTATCTTGACGCAAAACCGCGGGTCGTGAGGTCACCATCACGAAAAGAGTCGGTCACCATTTCGGCATATCGCTCCCGATGTTTGATTGTAAGTACACTCCGATACTGGTTTGTTTATTAGCTTAAGACCTCAGGTCAACTTCCCTAGGCGGTTTTATCTAATTGATTCGTTTCGTTCTATGATTAATGGCATTCATTTTGTCCTTGAGAAGTTTGTGACAACTCGGGATGGTTCTCGTCCAGTATACCAGGAGTATCAAGCTAACAAACAAACCAATATTAGATTGTAGATACCAGGATAGACAGGATATCAGACACCAAATACAGACCGATTCTTTTGCTGACGATAAGTGCAAATCTGCAAGCGTCTGGTCCAGACGTAAAGTACCAAATCTCGAACAATGTATCATTTTCCAGTATATCAACACGCTGAGCCTGTCTGCTTTTGACCCTCTCAAGGGATATTCCCCGGGGGCAGTATTTTTCTTATCCCCCAAGTTCCAATATCCCAACGGATTTCGTTCGTTCGTTCGTTCGTTGTTCGCTCATAAACCATAAATCCTCTAGAACCCTTCCCCCCCCCCCCAACCCAAAAAAACCTTTTATTTCCCAAAAACAATATCCCTCAACTTCTCCTTCTCACCACTCTCCTCACACATCCCCCTAAACACTCCACTCCCGCCATCCTTCTCCCACAGCTCCCTCGGCGTTCCATACTCAGCAACCTTGCCATCACTGAGAACCAAAATGCGATCAAAATCCGCAATCGTGCTCAAACGGTGAGCAATAACGAGCAGCGTCGCATCAGTAAACTCCTCGCGAATGGACCGCTGGATCAGCGCATCCGTGTGCATGTCCACCGCCGAGGTAGCCTCATCCAGGACCATGACTCTTGGCCTAGAGACGATGGCGCGCGCAAGGCAGAGGAGCTGACGCTGGCCTTGAGACAAGTTGAGACCGCCTTCGGAGATCTGGGAATCGAGGTTCTTGAAGATGTTGGTGTTCTTGTTCTGGATACCAGCACCGGTGGTTGAAGACGATGAGGCCTCTGGTGCGGGGGTGGCAGTCCCGGAGGTGGAATTACTATCGCCGACGAGGTGGACGCGCTCGAGCGACTCGCGCAGCGCGGCGTCGGTCTGGTGGTTGAACGGGTCGAGGTTGGAGCGCACGGTGCCCGAGAAGAGGACGGGGTCCTGCGGGATGATGGCCAGGCGAGAGCGTAGGTCGTGCAGTTTGATGGTGGAGATATCGATGCCGTCGATGTGGATGCTGCCGGAGCGAGCCTCGAGGAAGCGGAAGAGGGCGAGGGTGAGCGAGGATTTGCCGGCTCCGGTGCGGCCGACGACGCCGATGCGCTCGTTGCGGTTGACGCTGAAGGTGAGGCCCTTCAATACGGGAGGGAGGTCGGGGGCGTAGCTGACGACGAGGTCCTTGACTTCGATGCGGCCGTCGGTGGGCCACGCGGCGGGCGGGCTGATGCCCTCGAGGGACTCGGTAGGGAGTGAGGCGTACTAAATCAGATTGTGTTAGTGAAAAGATCAAGGTCAGGTAGAAGACGGGTGAGTTTGAAACCTACCTCGACAATTCTCTCGGCAGCATTCATGTTCAGCTCAACGTTGGCATACAGACGAATCGTCCACATAACGCAGTTAGAGAACTCCAAAGCGAAAGCGAGCGCGAAGCCAGCCAGAGCCGAGTCGATGCCAGGGGTGACCAAGATGAGGATAGCGACGAAGGAGGCAAAGAAGGAGCCCACAAGCGACATTCTCCAACCCATCCATCTGTTGAAAAGCCAGAGATGCCATGTCGCCATGGAATATTCGTCCACCTTGCGGTACATGCGCTTGATATAACCATCAGACTTGTCGAAACCACGAATGGTGGCGACACCGGAGAGCGCGGAGCCGAACTGCTCGAAAACGGGTGACTTGGTAGTGCTTTCCAGCCGCTTGACCGGACGAGCGCCATCGAGGTACCGGATCGCATAGTAGAGGCAGATGAGCAGCAGGACACCAGCAAGCAGGACAATGTACGGAGAGACAAAGAGGCCCGCAACAATGACACCCAACAGGTTAAGGAAGGAATTAAGGCCAAAACTGACCGAGTTGGCCATTTGCGAGTCAATAATGTTGAAGTCTGACGTGAATCGGTTGAGTATGCGACCGACAGGAACGGTATCAAGCCAGCGAATGGGCGCGCGGAGGATGGTGAAGTTAAGTTGCTGGAACAGGCCCCTGCTTGCGCGAATGGAGCCGATGTAGACGTAGAGGAACTTGAGTGTACCGACGATGGATGAGATGAGGGCCAGAAGTACGTAGATGCTGAGGTAGTATGTTAGGCTGTTATGGCTGGTGATGGATGGAGCAGACATCGTGTGAAGAGATGTCTGCTGAACGCCAGTGCCATAGGCGAAGCCTTGCTCTCTCGAAACACTGAGGAAATGCTGACTGTAAAGAGCTTGCTCATCGTGGTCTGCAGTCCAAATCTTGAGCCACCATGATCGCCCAATGCTGAACGCCTGGACAACAAGGAAAATCATGAGAGCAATGGTCCAGTAACTCCAGCCTCCACTGGCCAGAAGATATTGGTAATAAATCTGTTTCTTGACAGCCCCCTTTTCGCGTCCCTCGTCCTCGACGAACTTACGAGCGGCAGTCTTGGAGTTGACCTTCTTCAGAGCGGTAGCATCTGCCTCGGCCTGCTCGCCATCGCCATCAACAGAGTCATCCGAGTTCACAGCAGTGGCGGCTTGTTCGTCGGCTTCGATTTCCTCAGGGGATACTTCGTGACGCTTAATCTGGTCCAAAGTCCCTGCCTCGCGCAGCTTGTCAACCGAACCGGCCTCCAAGACACGGCCATCGCCAAGCTCCACAAGGTACTTGGTCTTGGGCTCGCAGAGGGCAACATGGTGAGTAACGAGAATTCTTGTGCGGCCAGTGGCAAGGACACCGTTGAGGCACTTGTCAAAGATGTGGCGGCCGACGTGAGCATCCACGGCCGAGAAGATATCATCGAGGACAAGAATACCAGCCCGGGAGTAGATGGCTCTAGCCAGAGTGATACGCCATTTCTGGCCACCGCTTAGGTTGATACCGTTTTGGCCAATTTCCGTGTTTTCACCATCCGAGAGCATTTCCAGGTCCTTCTTCAGTGCGCAAACCTCAATGGTCTTCTTGTAGCGCTCTTCGTCAAAAGGAAGTCCAAAGAGGATATTCTCCTTGATGGTTGCGTTCTCGATCCAGGGAATCTGGGCCACGTAGGCAATGGCCGAAGGGATAATCCAGTTGTCCTTGTTGGCCTTGTCATCGTGGCGATCAGCCAGCGAAGGTGCCCTGGGTACAAACAAGTTGCCCTCAAGGACATCGACCTCGCCAAGGATAGCGGACAGCATCAAGCTCTTTCCTGTTCCAGTCTTGCCGGAGATGACCGATAGCTCCCCCTTGGGGAATGTGACACTGATATTGCGGAGAACGAACCTGTCCTCCTCGTTGATATCCTCGTCCGAAGGCCAGGCGACAGAAGCGTTTTGAAACGACACCTCTTCAGCATCCTGCGAGACAACCGTCACCTCGGGAGAGTCCAGATACTCCTGCATACGCTTGATCGAAATCCACGCATCCAGCAGATCGGTTGTAAGCTCAGGAATGACCGACAGCGTTACTTCGAGACCTCTAAAGACACCAAGACTGACGAAGGCGACGGATGGCGTCAAGACACCATTCAAAGCGGCATAGACGGCCAAAGAAATAGCCGAAAGGAGGATAGGACTGGTGACCCAACAGGCAAGGAGGGCTGTGTCGGCCATGAACACACTCCAGACCGCACCAAGTTCCCTGTCTCTGACCGAGCCAATCTTGTTTTCCCACTCGGGCTCCAAAGCGGAGAACTTGATTTGTCTGATACCCTGGAGGGCTTCGGTAACGACGGCCATCTTCTCGTCTCTGACCTTCATCAGTTTGTCCTGAGCGGCGGAATATTTCTTGGAGAAGCGGATGTTCACTGGCATGATGGCAACCATGGCAGAGAAGCCCGCCAGAAGAGCCTTCCAGCCCAGAAGGTTCGTTAAGAAGGTCAGCGAAACAATGAGCTTGAAAAGACTGCCAGGGAACATGTTCTGGTAGGTGGAGAAGTCCGAGACACGTTTCGCATCGACACCAATCAAGTTCACCGTGTTCTGCTTGCCCTTCTTGAGCTCATCAGAATCATCCTCGGCCTCGGCCTCTGGCACGGCTGGCGGCGCATCGGCTGGGGCTCCCTCTCCTGTTGGTCCAGCGACGGGGGGTTCGCCCGACTCGGTAGCCTTCTCCTTTTCCTTGGCCTTTCCAGCACCCTTGACATCCTTCTTCCGCATTGACTTCTCAAAGATGAGCGCAGAGAGCTGAGCGCGAATGGGGATGGCAAGGTCAGACCACGAGAGCCAGAAGACATAGGCTTCCACCCATGACTGGACAATCATGGCCACGCCGAGGAAGAAGACCCAGTACCAGACACCGAACCCGTAGCTGCTACCGACCTGGGGATTCTCCAAAATGCGCAACAGCTGCAAAATCACCCACTGGGGGCTGAAGTTCAGAAAGGCCGTGCAGAGTGTCAAAGCCCACTGCAAGGAGAACGCCTTCTTGTGGGCGAGGATCACGGACAGCCAAAGGTTATGGCGGTAGTTGCGGCGCTTCCAATCGGCCGAAGTGTCTGCAGCTCGGCAAAAATGGTCGGGCCTGTTGAGATCGGTCAAGTCAAGATCCTTCTTCTTAACCGCGAGATCCAGAAGCTTGCTGGGCCACGCGTACGTGAAGCGGCTGAGAGCTGACACGGTAAACATCCTATCAACCGGCTCTCCATCGATATAGACGTCGGGTCTCCTTGGAATGGACAAACTGGAAACTGCAAGGGATCCAGCCAGCGCCAGCTCAACGGCACGAATGACAAACAAGGTGCGATTGTGGTCCCAGAGAGACTCTGAAGCATCAGCACCCTGGACGAACAGAATGGCACTCAGCACTGCGGAGGACAGGAACGAGCAGATGCCGAGATTAAAGGCCTGCACCGACTTTCTGCAAGAGGCTATCGTGATAGCCTGGAACAGTAATGCACCCTACAATCCAAAGTCAGCTACTTTCGAAACAAAACATAAAAAGCACAAGGACAAGACCGTACCCATGCTCCAGTTGATAGCCAGTCGTTCAACGAACTGGCCTTCTGATTTGTCGAGAGCAGTGCAATGGCGATAGATAGGGTGAAACCGGCAGCGGCAGAGAGCAAGATGACCGTCTTCGGGACCTTGGCCGAGTAGGCTCTTTGCGACTCGACGGTCGCCTTGCCGTCGGCATCTTCGTAGAGAACTTCCTGTCGTGCCTCGCGCTTTCTGAACCGTTGGACGAACCCGGACACAGCAGGCAAAGAGCCGAGGCCAACGAGGGCAAGGCCGGTCACGACCACTGCAAAACGGGATTCATTGCGTGACATGGCCAGCTAGATTTTATGGTCTTGTATAAGATCACACCAAACTTGGGTAACGCGTCTGGTTGGCGATACGGTCAACAAGCTTTGTGACCGGATCTTGGAGCGCGCTGTGTCTCGCACCAGCGCCCCTCGCTTTCTTTGATGTCGGAGAGAGAAAGAAAACCGACAACCAAACTGGCGAAATTTTGTCGAATGGGATGGGGATGGGGCCTGAGCTCAACGTTGAGGTATTCTCAACCATCCACCAGAACTGAGTAAGGGGAGGAAAGGAAGCAAAAAGAAAACAGAAAGGGAGAAGAGGATACTCGAGAAAAAAAAACGAAGGCGGTCGGCTACTTAGATACTTCTCGACTATCTAGATAGACACCTCCCTCAAGAGGGAGGGCGTGTGGTTGAAAAAGTTGCCGAAAGCGCCGAATCCTCCAATGATTGGCCCAATCCGCTATCAATAATACAAGCGATCCACTCAGACCAGTTGTCTGCTTGTGTAAGCCAGCAGAGACAGCCAACGACACACAAGCGCTGACCCAAATAAAACTAAGGTACAATCTGGTTTTGTTTGTTAGCTTGGTACTCCTGGTATTTTGGGCGAGATCTATGCCGAGTTGTCCCAAACCTCATAAGGACGCATTAAAATGATTAGGTACGGATGGGATATGCTTAAAGATTGATCGGAAATGCATTAATATTTAATATCACATATTTAACATCACAATTGACATATTCAAGATCGATATCAGGCTTTGATTATGGAACGAAACGCATCAAGAGATATGAAAACACCTACACCTAGGGAAGTTGACCCGAGGTCTCGAGCTAATAAACAAACCAGTATTGGACTGTATGAACAAATTTAGAACCCCTACTTTTACACTTTCATCGAAAAAGCGTTGGCTGGCGTCCTGTCAGCACAAGGGTATTCGAATTATCGAGACATACCCGTCCGTTCTGGATGCAACGAACCCCGCAGTATATTGGGTGCAAGACAATCGCGCAACGGCAGCCAGCAGCATGGGTTCATCCGTCATCGTTCGGGTGGGAGACAGAAAGGAAATTGTTGTCTTGACTCACATGGCGAACATGTCGAGAACCTGGGGAGGTGTGAGATAACGGACGACCGCTCACATTCTCATGCACTCCCATAGGCTGACAGCCGGGCACTATACTCCCACGCTGGGAATCCATGTAGTGATGTAGGTACACCGCATGCATCCATACTGCATACATATAGAGATGCTGCTGCGCCGTACATCCCATCATGCCTTCAACGCAACGTTGACAGGAGGACGGATTGCCCAGCCTGGTATAGATTCGATCCTGCCCTCTACCTAGAAAGGCAGGAGAAATATCCGATGTGACTCACTCAAGGTGGCAAGCCTCCTCGGATTTTAGCTTGGATTTACTGTCCGAGATGTGAAAAGGGCCCAGCGCAAAAGTGATATGCAGCCGTAGTTGTTGCTGTCGGAAAGCAAAAGACAGCCTCAACTACCAGAAAATGCTAGGCTAGGTACGTACCGCTGCGATACGCCATTCTGCAACGATGCGGCGCAACTTGACATTCTGACTTTTGTCTTGGCGGATGTCCGGCAACTCACCTCTATCGCCCAGGTTGTCCATAAGGACGGATACTCGTCAGGTCTACAAAGTCGACCGTCTGACTAGCGGCGGAACCACTAGTTTGTGTAGACCTGACGAGTAGGCATAATCCACGGAAATAAACTTTTACGTGCAAGGTTTTGGAAACCGTGAAGATACGAAGTTGAATCCGACTAGAAGAGCTGTGCGACAACGCCCGAGACGTTCATACGCCTTTTGTTCGTATCAAAGACTGATGTGATATCCGTGTATAAAGTGGCTTTCCCGTGGTGTTTTTCAAATTTCCCGCTTGCCTGAGCTTCGGAGTTCTGGGTGTCCGCACCTGACAACTGCSGCAGTTGTCGCCAATTTTTCGAATAGGCGCGGATGATATTGACTGCGCCAAAAGTCTTGATGGCCAACAGACCCCATTCGGCATCTGTCGTGGTGTCCACACGGAAACCAATGAAATAGCCGTCTCGGGTCCCTGAGCCGTGCGGCGAAGGAAAAGCAGAAAACCATTCCCGATCGGCGTTCGTGAGATCCCTACGCATTGACTCCCAGTTGGCGCCAGCTTTGAGCTTGGCCAAGCTCCTGTAATATGATGTTTTGAGAAACCTATCCATGTTGTTGAGGCAAAACAAGCCGAGACATCTGATTACCACAGCATCTTGGGGAAGCCATCAAGTCAGACAGCATGCGAGATTGGTTTCGAAGTAAGACGATGATCCTGGCAAGATAGCCTCTTCCACTCGGAAAGTTGGGGGATATGCTTGTGCATCATGTTGGCTCGAGATGTGAAAGCATAGATGCACTACAACGCTACGTAAGGGGAGGTGTGTGTGGGGGACATACCTGTAAGCATAGAGTAACATCCAAGAAGGCGGTAAGGTGGTAAGCCGATGGATTGATAACCTCTCTGCTTCGCCGGTGACTCTTTCAACGTCTTCCCCTCACCATCGCCACCTTCTTATCCATTATGGTTGCTGGTGGGGGCTTTGTGGCTTGCTGTAAATCACCAGCTTGGGTCGGTATGGTTGCACGGTCTTTTCCATATTATTTCCTCTGGTTTCATTTGGTGGATTTGCCTGAGAGTGTTTGCAAGAAATCGTTGAGATGCAGATGAGATAACGGGCTGTGCTGACCGATGGAAACGCATTAAGGTTACTAACAGATTTGGACGAAAACCTGGGAGGAAAATGTTAGTGAGCTTCGGACTCGCTCAAGCTTCGGACTGAGACAACTATCGTCCTCAACGCGTGCTTGCTAGGTTGATTCCATCGGAGTGATGATATAAGGATATATGAACCCCCCACGACTAGAAGCATTGGGGATCAGATGCGATTGGATCGAACACTCGCCGTGTCCCGATCTCTCGATGACGGTCATCGAAATCTCAGCCATAAGAAATGGGTTCAGAAGTCGCATATCCGAAGTCCAGATTGTATAAAGACAAGCGGCCGGGGCCATGTGGTTTTCTCGCGGTGCCACAAACTGGTTGTCGCCGACTTTATCGATTTGAGAGCAGGCCTCGGAGAAGCACTGTTGTCCATAGTCTGCCGTCAAATGAAGCTTGATTCCGATTTCCAGTCCAGGGAGGCAGCTGAACCAGACGCAGTGAGCCCAGCTCATCCAGATGGGGGACGAACTGGAACCTGTAAGCGGATCTCTTTGCTCTTTCCAGAATTGGGTTATTCAGCTCATAACTCGGTTGTGCTCACTTGATTGATTGGACCCTGGAAGATCGAGATCTGGTGTGACTTTTAGGGGACAAGAAGGACTGAACACCCAGAGCTCTGGTAGAAACTCGGTCGAGGTATCATCTGCTCAGGTCTTGCCTCCCGTTCATGACAGTGTCACGGTTCGGGGTCAATGTCCCGGTACCTGGAAGAAGCAATCTCCATTTAATTGGCTGGGCGTGAAGAGGTTAGCCCTGAGGCTGTCGACCAGACGGGAGTGTTGTGTACAGAGTGGGCGCCGAAACTTGCTGATTGAGGCATGCAGGAGCAGGTATAAAAGCGGGCTGAACACGGTTCCAGGTTGTTATGGTTGAAAACTTGTCGATTTGTTCGACGCGATGACATGGACAGGGCAGATGACCGCAAGTGCATGACCTCTTTTTCCGCGAAGTGAAAGGGATCGTGCAACGTGGGGCCATTGCTCGCTAGAACTTCAAGGCGAGTTAGGTTGTCAATGCCAGCGTCAACTGTCGGGCAAGTGCAATGCAGCTGCTGCACTCAGGTCACAGACAAGGAAGGTTCATGGGGCTCCTTCACCTCTTCTCTTTAGGAGGTGCTCTTTCACCTTAATTCATCAATCAATCACTTCTTCGTAACATCCAAACCTGAGTCTCATGAACAAAGTGCTCTACTTCGTCAAACGTACTGTGAATGGGGGCATCAATTCCGGACAACTCATTGCCCTTCATCAGGAGAGGTACCTGCCAAGATCGACTACCTCGACTACCCGACATGCACTAGCAATTTAGCTTCCTCTTAGGGCTTGTTTCTTACACTGCCTGACATCCAATCCAACCAATATCAACGCCCTGAGCTCCAGGTCGCTCCGCATCGTGCAACAACCTCAACGGGAGCTATTCCACCCACCTCCGCCTACCTTACCACCCAAACCTCAAATTCTTTCTTGAAAAGAACTTGCTTATCCCACATCCTTATGTCCTCCTGCGATTCCATTCATCAGAATTACGGCAATTGATTTCTCCGACCCATTCAGTTGACCAAAGATCAATCGATTGAGTTGCCAGGCAGGCTCCTCACCCATCGGAAAATCGAAGCCTTCTGGTTGCTGTCCCCAGCTGCCTTTCAGCCGCCTCACCTGCAGCTGCTATACCTCCCTGCTAGACCTGCTATCCTCGAGCCCACAGCGCAGGGCACTTGCACGGCTGCCGCATTTCTCACGACACGCATTCCATCGCCGAGCCAACGAACGACGGGACAGAACCCCAGACCGATCAGAAACCCCAGACCTTCCCCAGACAGTGGTGCCGGTGTCGATTGAAATAAATTCCACCTGGCCCGGCAACACTTTGCGCCTTTCTCAACACCACTTTACGTCCTTTACCTTCTTTCAACCCGTCTCGTGCTCCAGCCGACTATATGCCACAATGAAAGCCACTCCGTTAATCATCAACTGGCACCACGAAAACAACCCGTACCCCATCTACTCTGCCCATTTCGAACCCGGAGGCAAGGGCCGCTTAGCTACCGCCGCCGGAGACAACAATGTTCGAGTATGCAATTTGCCCTGCCCCGCCCTCGCGTTCAGGTCTTTGGACCCATACTAATTGTTATGATTGCGACAGCTATGGAGAATAGAGGAGGATGGCGAGGATCGTAGAGTCGAGTACCTGGCAACCCTTTCCAAACATACACAAGCAGTCAACGTCGTTCGCTGGGCTCCCAAAGGTACGTTTCCTTTACCCCCATGGCTCTCAGTTTTACATGCCACCAGCTCTCCGGATCCCTTAGCTCGCCTCTTCGCGTACTAACAAGGCCTCCTTCAGGTGAACTCCTTGCCTCTGCTGGCGACGACGGCAATGTCATCTTGTGGGTTCCATCAGACACTCACCACGCGACGTTCGGAAACGAAGGCCTCGAAGACAAGGAAACATGGAGGACAAAGCACATGTGCCGGTCCCTGGGCACAGAGATCTATGATCTTGCCTGGTCCCCGGATGCTGCCTTTTTCATCATTGGCAGCATGGACAACGTTGCGCGCATCTACAACGCTTCGACGGGCACCCTCGTGCGCCAGATCGCCGAACATAGCCATTACGTCCAGGGCGTTACATGGGATCCTCTGAACGAGTACATCGCAACACAATCTTCCGATCGATCGGTACATATCTACTCGCTCAGGACAAAGGATGGCCAGTATACCCTGACCAACAACCACGACGACAAGCCACCAAAGATTGCCAGCCACACCAAAACAGATCTCCCTCCTCGCAGAATATCCTCTCACAGCCCAGCTCCGCCCGAGTTCGGTAACCGGTCCGCTTTCACATCCCTGGATCCCAGTGCTGTTGCTGGATCCCCAAACCCTTCCATCCCAGGTACTCCCACCTCGATGGCCCTGCCTATGAACCCTCCCAGTGTCATCAGCCATAGCCGGAGATCGTCGTTCTCGTCCAGGCGATCAGTCTCGCCCGCACCGTCCATGCCTTTGCCAGCTGTTATGCCTATCGAGGCTTCTCCCAAACCGCACTCTTCGAACTACGGCCTGGGCATGAAGAATGCGAGTCTTTATGCCAATGAGACTCTAACTTCCTTTTTTCGGAGACTCACCTTCACACCTGACGGAAGTCTGCTCTTGACACCTGCTGGTCAGTATCAGACTCAGCATCAGGTGGATGGCGGGAAACCTTCGTACGAGATCATCAACACGGTCTACATATACACGCGAGGTGGCATCAACAAGCCACCCATTGCCCATCTACCCGGGCACAAGAAGCCGTCTGTCGCCGTCAGATGCTCCCCGATCATCTACACCCTGAGACAGTCACCGCCCGTCACCAAACACATCACCATTGATACTTCATCAGCTGAGGAGCCGATACCTTCACTTCCTGAACCACTAGCGAAGCCCTCAACAGCTCCGTCAGTGATGGAGCCACCACCTCCTCCAGTACCCACCGAAAGTTCGGCTTCAGGATCGACGGAGGCTCCCGTGCAGAGCCCTGGACCAAAGTCGGCGTTCGCGCTCCCGTATCGGATGGTCTACGCTGTAGCCACCCAAGACTCAGTGCTTCTGTACGACACCCAGCAACACACACCTATCTGCGTTGTGAGCAACTTGCACTGCGCCACTTTTACGGACCTTACCTGGTAAGTTATTCCCTTTGCTTCCTTGAGCCTCTATGAACTAACATACGTTGAAGGTCGACTGATGGCTTGACATTGCTGATATCTTCGTCGGATGGATTCTGTTCCACCCTGTCATTCTTGCCTGGAGAGCTGGGTACACCGTATACCGGAGAAATTGGTCCACGACATTCAGTGTCCTCTGGAGGAGCCTCGTCGAACCAAAACACGCCTCATCCCAATCCCTCGGGGGTGTTTGCGCCCCCGTCCCCGTTTCATAACAGTACCAACCATCGCCATAGGGACTCCGCGAGCTCCTTTACAGCGCCTTCACCACCTGCAGCTGCTTCGTTCGTCAATCCGCCACCTCCTTCACCGGCACGATCCAACTCGACTAGTTCTGCCATTACTCAAGCTTCTACATCACAAGGCGGTGTTATGAGCAACCCACCGCTTATTTCTGGCCAAGTGCCAAGCATCGCTGCCACCAATTCGGGCAAGGTTACGGGCTTGCCCGTTGTGACCCCTCCCGAGACGCCGCAGAGTTCGAGCGGTGGTGCTGGTTCCACTAGCTTGAAGAGGGAGTCAAGCAATTCTCGCGAGGCGAATAACGCGGAGAATAGCCAGCAACCCAAACGGAGACGCATCGCGCCTACCTTGGTCAGCGGAGGAGCATCGTCTACGGCCAACGGGTCCAGCAGCAGTGACGTGCCTAAGGCGTAGGTCGCCAGGCGTTTGTTGTTGCAAGGATCTAGCACAAACCGCGGATCTTTTCACAAATAGGTATCTATGAACTGTGCTGAGACAGGGCATGTACTTCATGGCTAGGCGTTGGATGGAAGATAGAAAAGCATGCAAGAGGAGGAGAACGAAAAGGGGGGATGTCTTGAGGGCTTGAGATCTCGGTCCTATTTTTTTGTCGTTTCGCTGCCCAGTGTGGGAGGATTTGCGCCTTGGGCTCTTGGTTCTCCTCACATTTCTTCATCTCGTTAAGGCAACAGCGGCCGGGTCAATTTGTTATTGCATCTACAGTGGTGTTGGGAGGGCTCATATTGGGTGAACAATACAGAACGTTTAACTACGGAAGCTACAGTTTTAATGGTGGTTTGGATCCGCTTGGTGGTGGGTGCTATTTCGAGCAGACTGAGATGTCAGCTACTTTACGATTTATGGGGCTTCAACCATGCACAGACGAGCGGTATGGAGTCTTCTTATTATCGTCATGCTAAAGAACCCAGGAGGTTGGTTGACTGGGCTACGACAGTGATATTATACCTGGTATCCGATCCGTCTGCTTACAAGCTCGCCAAATACGAAGGTCTCGGCTTGGGACGGCTTAAGCACATGCACCCACGTTGGCGGTTGAGCCGTCCAGAACAATTACATAATAATTCACGATATCAACTAAAACCAGCCATTTCTGAGGTAAAGAGATCATCTGACTTTTTTCTATTATACTATCCAGAGGTAAGTACGATCCTCCCTGGTTTGCTTTCACCCCACTTCCGTAGTGAAACAATTCGGCAGGCGCTAGGATTCTGGGGAGCGGAAGGTACGCCGGAGGAACCTTGATGGACGGGGCCGGCTGAAGACTTCTTGGATAGGCCGTTCGGTGACCGGTAACCGAACACGTACCACACGTGCGATCCCAAACGCGGGGAAGATTAACCAGAACAATGTCTGAAAGGTCCTCAGGCTCTTTGTCCACGCTTAACCAAGAACGCCGATAGGGAGATAAAGCTTAGTCCAATTAAAGAAGTGTAACTACCTATCCTGGACGCTACCTGTCTCGGATAGGTAGGACCTCGGGTCCCCTTGCAGCTTCCCATTTCTCACCAACCCGCCATTGGCTTGGCTGTTATCACTTATACAAGAGCAGTCGACCCCCGCGTGAGGGGGGAAGTGTTGGGTTTCCTTTTATCAACTTACACTTCACTTCTGTTACATGTAACCCGAATTATATGCACCGGCCTCACTCGTCTCACTTATCAGGAACGGCGTGGTAGTTACCTTGAATCGAGTCTGAATAGCTTCAAACTATCTCTACCTCCCACACATCAACCCGCGCGTCTTCAAATCGACCTCGCCCAAGAGACCAATTAACACCGATACACACAAAGATCGTTGGGCCTTGACTTGGATTTTTTGGAAGAGCCTGTGTATACTCACGGAAGCTCAGTGAGCAGCGAGAAATCACGTTGACACGATGAGTTTCCTTTCGGATTACCTCCGCCACAAGCGGGACTGGTGAGTAGTATCCATCCTTGCCCCTCTTTAGTTCTCTGAAGTCAAAGTGGATGTAGTACTTTTTGCTAACCTCAGACAACTCCCAACAGTCAATACAAGCGAGCTGAGCGTCAAAAGCGCATCTCAACGCTCGGTCCGGAATACCACACCGCGTTGTCCGACAAAGACCTCGACACCATCAACAAGCCCATCGTCGATCTCGTGTCCGGCATCCAGTCCAATGCCATCTCGCCACTCTCCGTCCTCCGAACCTACGGCAAGATTGCCGTCAGAGCCCACTTCAAGACCAACTGCCTGACCGAGGTCCTGATCTCCGCCGCCGAGGACTCCCTCAAAAACTCTCAAGATATCAACCTCCAGGGTCCCCTGGCCGGAATCCCCGTCAGCCTGAAGGACACCATCATCGTAGGCGGCTTCGACACGACGGTCGGGTACTCCTCCTTCGTCGGGAACAAGGCCGACAACCCGCGGGACGGGCCGATGGTGCGTCTCCTCAAAGACGCCGGCGCCGTCCCTTACGTCAAGACCAACCTGCCCATCTCCCTGCTGAGCTACGAGAGCACCAACGACGTGTGGGGCCGCTGCACGAACCCATACAACAAGGCGTACTCGCCCGGCGGCTCGACGGGCGGCGAGTCGGCACTCCTCGCTTGTGGCGGACGCATCGGCATCGGTAGCGACGTGGCGGGCAGCGTCAGGGTGCCGGCCCACTTCAGCGGGTGTTATTCACTGAGGTGCGCGACGGGGCGCTGGCCCAAGGCGGGCATCCTGACCAGCATGCCCGGCCAGGAAGGCGTGCCCAGTGTTTACTCGCCTATGGCGAGGACGCTGGATGATTTGAGCTACTTTGCTAGGGCGGTCATTGGGATGAAGCCGTGGAAGTATGATCACTCTGTTCACCCGCTTGCATGGAGGGACAAAGTGGTGGAGGAGTTTGAGGATAAGGGGAGAAGGCTGAAGGTGGGAGTGTTGCGGACGGATAGGGTGGTTGATCCAAGTCCGGCATGCAAGCGGGCGCTGGAGACGGTGGAGGAGGCGTTGAGGAGGGAAGGGCATGAGATTGTGGAGATGGATGACGCGCCGGATATGTTTGAGGCGTTGAGGATGGGGGCGTTGTTGCTGAACGCGGATGGTGGGTGGTGGTTTAATTCGTACAGGAGGTTCGGTGAGTGGTTGGATACTGGAGCAAGCTTGTTGTCGTTTGGCAAGTGGCCGAGCATCGTCCGGTATCTGTCGTATCTGTGGGTAAGGTACGTTCGGGGAGATAACCTTTGGGCAGAGCTGGTAAAGCAGACGAGGCCCATCTCGGCAGTGGAAAACTGGGGTGAGGTCAAGAAGAGAGAGGCCTACAGGGCCGAGTGGTTCGAGTACTGGAACAGGAAGCAGTTCGATGTGCTTATTTCACCGCCGAATGCGCTGCCTGCCATTCCGCACGATGCCTCGAAGGATACCTTCAGCAATTGCGGATATTGCTTTCTTTTCAACTTGGTTAGTTCTTCCACAGTGTCTTTCCTTCCGAAGCAAAGAGCCTCACTGACATAAATCCACTCTCCTCGACAGCTCGACTACACAGCCGGCGTCGTCCCCGTCACGCATGTCGATAGCGCCCTCGACAAGCTCTCAAGCACCTTCAATCACAGGAAGCTGAACGGTATCGCGGCCAGAGCTTACAAATACTACGACGCCGAACGCATGCACGGTCTTCCCGTCGGTGTGCAGGTCATTGGCCGCCGGTTGGAAGAAGAGAAGGTCCTGGCGGTAATGAAGAGAGTTGAGGATGCGCTTGGGGAGGACAAGTACAAGCTGTTTGACCCAAAGCTGTTGGACAACGTGGTGGATTAGGAAGCCTGCAAAAAAAATACTCATGCGTCGTCTTCAAGAGCACAAGATGAGAAGTAGGGCCCAAGAGTGTCTGGAGGCGATCGGCGGGTTTTGGGCCGAAGAGACTTCTCATGGTCATTGAATGTGATTCTACCCCAAGGGGAGTTAGCTATGACATGGTCAGCGTGTGTACATATATACACAAGAGCGTTGGAGGTGGTGATGGTTGGAGGGGGGGGGCCTTGTAGGATTGGACACAAGCAAGAATTTCGACCTTGACCGGCTAGCGTAAACTGTCCGAAATTTCAATAAATCGATACAGACTTCCATCCAACCTAATGACTTTCACCGGTATATGGGAGATTCATCTTCGGTTTGACCTTCTACTTTGAGGCGAGGGAACGTTTCTTCCATGCAGTTTCCCACCTGCAGCCTACCTCCATTCGTGGGTAGAGAGATGTGAGGGCAGTCGCCGACATCGGACTCCTTTCCCCTAGTCTTGCTGCCTCTCTCATCCAATCTTGGCCTATGGCAGTAATCTCTCCCAAACAGAAGTGTGTGGGGTTGAGATGATACGAGACCAAGTGGTCGGGTATAAAGCTCTGGCCGTTTCCACTTGATCTTTCGGCTTTCCCCCTTCCCGTTTCTTTCCTAAACCCACATCGACAACCACCATCACTTGACAATGGCATCCCAGCAGAACAAGGACAACTGGTCCTCAGAGGTAATGGGCTAGTCACTGGACAACCACAGACCTTTCCTCTTTATTATTATTTCTGTTTTGGTGGGGATAGATGACTGATCAATCGAGAAACGAACAGGCATATCAATCCGCAGCCTCCTTCGTCCCCAAGCTGGCAACAAAGATTGTCCAATGGCTTGATCCCCAGAAAGACGATGTGATTCTTGACATTGGTTGTGGTGGTGAGTTTTTTTTGCCCAAAAAAGGACACTTTCGAACAAGGCGTCACTGACAATTTCATTCTCACAGACGGCGTCCTCGATTTTGAGATTGCCCAAGTCTTTGAGGGAGGCAGAGGCCGCTTGCACGGCGTAGACAGCTCCAAAGCCATGATTGAAGCTGCCCAAAAGAAGGCGGCGGATGATGCGCATTTGAAGGCTACTTGCACCTTTGAGGGTAAGTGAAGTGACTGTACCTGCCGGCATCAAGTTCTTAGGCTGACACTGTGTACAGTCCTCGACGCAACCGCCCTCATCAGCAAAACCCACCTCCACTACGTCCGCTTCAACAAAGCCTTCTCCAACGCCGCCCTCCACTGGATCCTGCGTCCCGAAGACAAGCGGCAAGTCTTCTTTCAGGGCGTCCGCAACGTGCTTGCCCCGGGGGGTGTCTTCGCCTTTGAGATGGGCGGACTGGGCAATG
This sequence comes from Neurospora sp. FGSC 26628, assembly GCA_009805345.1. Lineage (NCBI taxonomy): Eukaryota > Fungi > Ascomycota > Sordariomycetes > Sordariales > Sordariaceae > Neurospora > Neurospora sp. FGSC 26628. Next base: position 52,556 of record RAOO01000058.1, read on the forward strand.
TCTCGGAGATCCGGGCCACGCTTTTGGCTTCTGTGGGAAGGCGAGTCGGTCTGAAGCGCGTGCAGGAGGTCGACCCCTGGTTTTTTCCCGACGAGGAGTGGATTAAACAAATGATGGAGGAGACAGTCGGCGGGTGGAAGGTGGAAAAAGTAGAGAGGGAGTGGCGGCCTACGAACGCGGATGTTGGTGGGGTTGAGGGATGGGTGAGATTGATGGCGGCTCAGTTCTTGCAGGCACTGGGCAGCGAGGAGGAGAGGGAGGAGGTGGTCAGGGAGGTGGTGGATGTGCTGGAGATTGTTTGTGCTAAGCCGGGGGGTGGGTATATGTATAGTTATGTAAGGTTGAGGGTGCTGGCTAGGAAGTTGTGAGGTCAGATCTTGGGGCTATTCAGATATTAGTATCAGAGCTGGAGGCAATGTTGAAGCTTCTCTTGCGAGATGTTGATGTGGTGATGGGCAAAGAAAACAACCAGGTCTAGGCTAGACGGATAGGTCATCTTCAAATTTGTTATTCTTAAAGACTTATGCTTTCTCAGTGTGTCACGGGAATGACGTTGGTGGTGGAGAGTCGCCGGGGTAAAGGCTGGGGTACCTACCTAGCTCAGGGCGCATTAGCTCCGCTTGATAAGGTGCGCAAGGGTCCGATACTTTTCGATAAAAGAAACCTTCTCCCCGTCATTATTGGAACATTGTGAAGTCCGGCGCGATTCACGTATTGCGACCCCCAACTCTGCCGACTCATCACCCCGCGTTTCCTGTTCACTGAGCTGCCAAAGACCACACTATCACCACTTCATAAGACCCTGAGAAATACACAATCAAAACAACATGTCGGCGGACGACCAGGCTTTTCTGGACGTGGTAAGGAAACATACACAATGCCACTCGATTCCCGCATGGAACCCCACTAACAACGGCCTGGTTCGGTTATAGTTATCGTCCCTACCCGGCGATATCAAGCGATACTCTGAAGATGTCGCCAACATCGTAAACGAGAACGTCGACAAGATCGCCGAGACCGTCAGAAACACCCTCGCGACCTCGCAATGGGTACCAGAACAGATCCGCCCTCGGCTGCCGCCGCCAGCGCCTTCAGCCGAGCTGTCGATTTCGCTCTACGACAGAGTTGAGAGCTGGGTGTTGAGGAACAAAGTCCTTACTACTGCCATCGTCCTGGCCACCGGCACCATTCTATATCGGTCATACACAGTCAGCGCCTACGCAAGGAAGACTAGGCGGGCAAGGCGGGCGCGCAGCGGAGGACGTATGGATGTCGTTGTTATCGCGGGATCCCCCAACCTACCGTTGACCCGGTCGGTTGCGCTGGATCTGGAAAGGAAAGGCTTCATCGTCTTTATCGTATCCAGCGGGCCGGAGGATGATATTGCTATCCAGAATCTAGCACGCCCCGATATCCGACCTCTGGGCGTCGACACCACCGATCCTCTCAGTGCCAGCGCTTCCATTGAGCGTTTCGCGACATACCTTCAGTCACCCCACGCGGCAGTGCCCAACAGCAAGCGACATCGGCTGCACCTTAAGGCCGTTATCCTCATTCCATCTTTGAACTACCAGACCTCGCCCATCGCTACCATCCCTCCCTCAGGCTTCGCGAACCTATTCAACACACACCTGCTACACCCTATCATAACACTCCAGGCCTTCCTCCCCCTACTTACCGCTCGCCTGGGTCCTACCCCCTCAGCCGAATCCCCATCATCCGGAACCGACAAGAAGAAGGACAGCCCCAAGATCATCGTCTGCACGCCCTCCATTATCTCCTCCATCAACCCCCCCTTCCACGCCCCCGAAGCAACCGTGTGCTCTGCCCTCTCCGCATTCACCGAAGTCCTGACCGCCGAGCTCCGCCCGCTCGCCATCCCCGTCACCCACATCCAGCTCGGCACCTTTGACTTTGCCGGCTTCACGCCCGCCTCGACCGTGCGCGAGCAGTGGCAGGAGCGCAACCCTTCGGGTGTCCCGCTGCGCGCGCTCGAAGCGAACCCCCAGGACGCCGAGTCCCTCCTGCCCTGGCCCGACTCGGCCCGCCACGCGTACGGCAAGAACTTTGTCAGCCAGTCGAGCTCGGCCATCAGCGCGGGACGCATCCGCGGGATGCGCGGCAGCTCGTTGCGGGAGCTGCATAATGCTGTTTTTGACGTGATCGATGGGTCCATCACCAAGGGCACCGTTCGCGTCGGCCTCGGCGCGAGCGTGTATGGCTTCGTGGGACGCTGGGTGCCGCGCGGTCTGGTGGCGTGGATGATGGGGATCCGGAAGGTGGACGAGTTGGCGGCGTGGCAGTCGAGTCATAACTCGTTTAACAGCCCACGGTCGGGTGGCTCGGTGAGGTCTATGGGAAGCGAGAATGGGGATGAGGAGGAGGTGGAGACTGGGACCCGCACGTCGAATGAGTCGTTTGTTGCGGTGCCGATGGAGTAAAATTGGTCACACGCGCATGGTGGGATGGATACAAAAGAAGGCGATGTCTATTTAGTCAGACAGGTGCCATAGCATTTCAGACGGTGGGTTAAATATCATTTGGTTATGGGTACAATAGGTAGGGGACGGCGTTATTGTTTTTGGATCCCCTCTCTCTTAATCTATTTTGGAAGAACATACAGATCACAGCTGCTCAATAATCTTAAGCTAGCAATCCCTTACAATAATCACACAAGCTTTGTGACTCGAATTTTAACCTACAGTCAATGGATATAACCCTCCCTGCCTTGCGCCATTTGTCCCATTCCCTATTCCCTAATGCATACCTGATCCTCGATGCCAACTTTCTAGGCCTCTTCATCATACTCAAGCTCAAGCTTGAGTATGTCCTCTTTTTCATGTAGCTTTTGATCGGCTTCTCTGACGACTCTGGGGTGGAAGCTCCCCTAATGACCTTTACCCCTGAACCCTCCCCTTCCTCTTCCCCTCCATCCTCCTCTACCTCTGCCTCCTCCTCCTCCTCCTCCTCCAAATCGATCCTTATGACGATCATGCCCGCCGCCGTCCCTATCACGTCCCTGCATCATCATCTCCCTCTCCCTATTATCCCTATCCCGCTCCCTCTCTCGGTCCATATAGTCGTTGGCCCCGGTCGCCTGCGCCATTCCACCACCGTGACCCATGCCATTAGCATCGCCCATACCCTGTTGCTGCTGTTGCAGCAGCAGCATCTGATCCGCCTCCCCCTTCGCCCTCGGCTTCTCCATATCCTTATCCGCCGTCCACCTCGGATGCGCGCCCTCCTTACAGCCCTTCCCATCCGGACAAAACCCGGCCAAATAATACAAACAAAGCTTCCTCCGAAAATGCTTCTTGTCACATCTCGGTCCCAGCGGACAGAACCCCCTCTCATAGTGCGGACAGGGAGGCAATCTTGACAGCGGATCAATGTGCAAATACAGACACTCGTCCCCGTTGCTGCAGTACCCGTTCCTGACGAAAAAATTGCACTCGGGCATCTTGCGCAGGTTGTACTCGTGCAAGAACTCGCACGATTCGCCCTTTTTGCAGAGGCCGCGGAGCCAGTGCTTGCAGACTAGCGAGCCGAAGCCGCCGCTGAAGGTATTACCGCCGCCTCCGCCTCCGTGAGAGGGGTTGTTGGAAGAGGTGACGTGGCGCTCGGGACAGTGGGATTTGAGTGGGCAGTTGCCGGATGCGTAGGCTTTGCAGATGGGTCGGTCGGCGGGGAGAGAGTGTTGATAGGTGCGCTGGAGGAAGGGCGTGAAGGAGAAGGCGTAGCGTGGTGCGGTGTGGGTGAGCATTTGGGTGACTAGTTGTTGAGGTCCTCCTGCCTGTGCGGAGGTTGTTGTTTGTGTTGTTGTCGCCATTGTGGCGGGTATGTGAAGGGGGAGTGAAAGTGGTTCACCGGCGCGGTTCGGGTTTCGAGATTGGTAGGCTTGATTGTCGCGATCGTTTCGTAGAGGTACGTACGTAGTTCGGCGACGATTGGTAATGGATTTTGCCTAGAGAATGCGCGGCTCGTGATTGTGCACGCTGAACCAAGCGTCGGGTCCTTTGCTACGAATTCGTGACTTCGTGTTGAGATTAGGTCGGGTGAAATGTCCCACAGTGGTTTGCGCCGTCAAAATTGAAGCAAGTTGTGTTTGGGAGTGGTGAATTGAATGGGTGAAAGATGCAAGTCACGAATTGTTTGTTGGAAATCGATAAGACGTGGTGGGCTCACCGAGAGATCCAAGGTGAGTGGCCAATCAGAGATCATCCACCCCCCGGTCTGTGGGCTACCTCGGCTTCCCTTATACACTGGGCTAGCAACCACCCCCGCGATGGCCATCGGCATCCTAGTTGTATTCGGCATCGTTTAACCATACCGTCAATTATAAAAAGTCTGTCATTCTTTGACTTCTTGTATATCTCACTTGGCGTTTCTGCGTTGGCTTCCACTTGATTTAGTCAAGCATCCTATTACTCCACATACCCTTCCAAGATGAGAGGCATTCAGGTGGCACAGTATGTTAAGGTATGTATGTCCTATCTCGATCATCCGGGACATCTTTCGCTTATGGTTCTAACATCACCTTTAACCCAGGGCCCTCAAGAGCTCAAGGTCATGGATCTTCCAGACCCAGCGCCTGCTTCAGATGAGTACTTGATCGAAGTTCACGCTGCGGCAACCAACTTCTTCGACATTCTTCAGATTCAGGGCAAATACCAGCATCAACCACGTATGGCTTGTTTGCCCATGCCCATTTACATCGCATTTCTTATACTAACCTTGCCTCTTAGCATTTCCCTGGGTATCAGGTGCCGAGTTCGCCGGCGTGGTTCTCGCCACACCTTCCGGCTCCAAGAACCCCAAGTTCCCTGTTGGCTCCCGTGTGTTTGGAGCTAGCCAGGGTGCCTACGCTTCCAAAGTGAAGGCCAAGGAGACGACACTCCTCCCAGCTCCTGAAGGCTGGTCGCTTGTGGATGCTGCCGGTCTCTTCGTGACGGCACCAACGAGTTATGGAGCCCTCGTTGTCCGAGCCGGCGTGAAGAAGGGCGACTACGTCCTTGTTCACGCTGCCGCCGGTGGTGTCGGCTTAGCCGCAGTCCAGAGTTAGTGACATATCTATCTCCAGGGTGAACCACTTGCTGATCCCATAAATAGTTGCAAAGGCGTTTGGAGCAAATGTCATTGCTACGGCCGGAACCAAGCACAAGCTCGAAGTCGCCAAGTCCTTTGGCGCTGACCACGTTGTCGACTACACGGACCCTAAGTGGCCCGAGATCGTGAAGAAGTTGACCCCCAAAGGCAAGGGTGTCGACATTGTCTACGATCCCGTCGGCTTGGTAGATCTGAGCACCAAGTGCACTGCGTGGAATGGCCGTATCTTGATTGTCGGTTTCGCTGCCGGCAAGATCGAGAAAGTGGCGATGAACAAGGTTCTTCTCAAGAACATCAGCCTCGTTGGTATCCATTGGGGTCAGTATGCCGTTCACGAGAAGGAGACGGTCGTGACCGTGTGGCAGGGCATCATGAACTTGATTGCCGAGGGCAAGTTCAAGCCGACTGTGTTCAGCGACAAGGAGTTCGTCGGTCTTGAAAAGATTCCGGATGCACTGATCGCTCTGGGAGGCCGTGAGACCTGGGGCAAGGTGGTGGTCCAGGTCCCGCAACAGGAGGGAAAAAGCAGGTTGTAGATCGTTTAGATAGCTTCACTTCCATTGTCGTGTCGGTTGTTGTCAACTCCAAAATCTCAAATCCAAATCTGTGGAAATTTAAGTACTTTCACTAATAACCCTAACCCACAGTAGGACATCCCTCTTTAAGTTGTCTTCTGGCTCTGACAACGGGACTTGGGTGCCCCTGCAGCGGGACGACCCCGCTGGATCTTTGAAGTGGGAATTGGCCGAGCACGTCAGAGGGGCATTGGCCCTGGACCCTGGGCGTTCAGACGTTTCCTCGGTGTCCCTCCGAGTCGCCCCTAGGCAAATCCAGGCCGGCGGCCGGGATGTGGATTAGAAATCGCGACTCAGTGAAAAATGGCGCTGGGACAACGCGCCTGATCTGGAATCACCTGGGCTGTCTGACTAGTCTACCTAGATCGCAGATCGGAAGAGAAAGAATTCTAGCAGTGACCATCCCCGGCTCTGTTTCCGCCACTTGCATCTTGTTCCCGAGAGAAACCCCACCAACCGCCAAACTGTTTTCCTCAACCTTTAGAAGAACTCTCCGATCCAGCGCATCTGGTCTCACAGTCGCTGCTGCCGCAACCGCCTTCAAGAAAAACACTCCGGTTCAACCTGCCGAACTTCAGGCCATCACAAAAAGAAACATGCACAGCAAAGTAGTCATCATCGGCTCTGGGCCGGCCGCCCACACTGCCGCCGTCTACCTGGGCCGCGCCGAGCTCAAGCGTGAGTCTTACGCCGTTGCGGTTGTCGTCATCAGGATACAAAGACCAATGCGCTAACCCTCCCTTCTCATCTATACAGCTGTTCTCTACGAGGGCTTCATGGCCAATGGCATCGCCGCCGGTGGCCAGCTCACTACCACGACCGAGATCGAAAACTTCCCCGGTTTCCCCGATGGCATCATGGGCCAGGAGCTGATGGACAGGATGAAGGCTCAGTCTGAGCGTTTCGGCACCACCATTGTCAGCGAGACCGTTGCCAAGGTCGACCTCTCCGCGCGCCCCTTCAAGTACGCTACCGAGTGGTCCCCCGAGGAGTACCACACTGCCGACGCCATCATCCTGGCCACCGGCGCCTCTGCCCGCAGACTCCACCTCCCCGGCGAGGAGAAGTACTGGCAGAACGGTATCTCGGCCTGCGCCGTTTGCGACGGTGCCGTGCCCATCTTCCGCAACAAGCACCTCGTTGTCATCGGTGGCGGCGACTCCGCTGCCGAGGAGGCCATGTACCTTACCAAGTACGGCAGCCACGTCACGGTGTTGGTTCGCAAGGACAAGTTGAGGGCCAGCCACATCATGGCCCACAGGTTGTTGAACCACGAGAAGGTCACTGTCAGGTACAACACCGTCGGTGTCGAGGTCAAGGGCGACGAGAAGGGTCTCATGAGCCACCTTGTCGTCAAGGATGTCACCACTGGCAAGGAGGAGACTCTTGAGGCCAACGGTCTCTTCTATGCCATCGGTCACGATCCCGCGACCGCCCTCGTCAAGGGTCAGCTTGAGACTGACGCCGATGGTTATGTTGTTACCAAGCCTGGTACTACCCTCACCAGCGTTGAGGGTGTCTTTGCTGCTGGCGATGTTCAGGATAAGAGGTACAGACAGGCTATTACCAGCGCCGGTACGTAAACCCATTTGCCCCCCCTTTCTGAAAATGGTCTGGAAAACTTACCAATCCGTTATCCATAGGTACCGGCTGCATGGCTGCCCTCGATGCCGAGAAGTTCTTGTCGGAGCACGAGGAGACCCCCGCCGTGCAGGGCAACCTTTAAAGTCGATTTCTTGGATAGACAGCGTTTCGCATAAAAAGTTGGTTCTAAAATAGAGGAATGATACCCGGAGTCTAGCCGGCAATTTTGAATGCTTGAGAGCCTAGATGTGCCTTGGAAGATAAGCAATGAATGGGCGTTTGCGTTGCTTTCTCGCGATGTCAGTGTCCGTTCCGGGCAGTTCGTTATGTAAATACCAAAACACCAGCGAACAAGGGTTGGCCTTCCTTGGTGGAGCTACGACCCCCTTTCCCAGGTAAACAACAAAAAAAACTAATACCCTCAACCAGGAAGTCACGCATTGCATTGTGACTCGTCCCTTTGATCTCTTCACATCGAATTGTCCAGACGGAGTAGGAACAGCCGTCAAACCCAAGGGACTTCTATCTGTTAAATTAGCGCTACGTCTATTGTGACGAACGGCAGTCTGATCTGCCTAAATGAGATAGCTGAAGGTCGTAAACTATCAGAGTCGTTCGGTGAAGCCAAAAGGTTCACAACAAGTATGCTTGCGTAATACTGGTCTCGGTGATAATGATCAATTGACTACTGTCGAACTATCTGACAATCTGAGTTCTCCAGTCGTCCCTTTNGCTGAAGGTCGTAAACTATCAGAGTCGTTCGGTGAAGCCAAAAGGTTCACAACAAGTATGCTTGCGTAATACTGGTCTCGGTGATAATGATCAATTGACTACTGTCGAACTATCTGACAATCTGAGTTCTCCAGTCGTCCCTTTATACTTCTGACTGCTTGCCTTCCATTGCCTTGGTGGTGTCTGCTCACGATGGTGTTGTTGGCTCATCGTGAGCACCGGCTCACCGTGAGCCCTCCTCTGCAGTGAGCACTCTGGTACGCCCTCCGGTCCAATCTTGGTTCTGGGGTTGCACTGTCCGCCCTAGGCGGGGCTGTCGGGTCCCGATGGCTTGGGCGACCCTTGTGTCGCTTAAGTTCGTAATATCTATGCAGATGATAGCGTTTAAGTGCATCACATGCATATCCAATGCGGGCCTCCCGCCTTAGCGTGGACTAAATACAGATGAAAGCGTACGATCTCTTGGTTTGACTGGCATCACCTTTCTTCAATCGTGAAGCAATGCGAACAAGTTTACGTAGGCGTTTGTTAGAACAGGCAGGAAGCTGTTCGGGCATTCATCCACCCTGAGGAAAGATGGCAAGCCCTTCCCACTTGTGGGTGGAGGTCTGAATACAACTATTTAAAGAGGGCTTCTTCCCTCTGTTCCTCTACCTCTTCTTCTCGTTCTCTATCGCGAACACCAACTTCCCAACTGACCTTAACCGGCAGACGCTGAACAAGCAAAGACCAGCAACTACTGAATCTTCCCACTCTTCCCACTTGATCAGTAATCACATCCTCCTTCAAAATGCCTAGCGGAAACGGATACAGCTACAAGGGCCACGGCACCAACAACCAGGTATGGTGTAGATACTTTTTCACCGTGGCTCTCGTCTCCTCTTCCCCGGAAATATCTCATGACGCTGGCTTGGCCATATCAAGCCCAGTGTAGAGGCAACCGACAATGCTGACACGCCAACTTGCTGTAGGGCAACCACTACTGCGCCCGTGACTACGGCAACGGATCCAACTCGTATCACTACTCCAACACGTAAGAAAGACCCTGACTATCTCTCTAGGGAAGTGGAACGACTAATCATTTGGCCAACGACTTGACAGTGACGGATCCTACTACTACTCCAACCCCAACGGTAGCACTTACTACAACAGCGGCAGTGGTTCGTCCAAGTACACCTCGCCCAGTGGTAACTCCTACTCGGGCTCGGGCTCTGGTAACTCTGGCTCCGGCTCCGGCTCTTCTGGAAACTCCAAGTGAGATGTCAGGGAGAATGCCGTCTGAATGGTGACGGTTGAAAGCAAGGGAAGATTATCCGGTGATATTCGCTAGGCAAGATGGGGATTATGTGACGGACTGGGCATCCGTCGCAACTATATAAGACCACTTGAGCAACCGAATTACCAGCTTCGGTTACTTGTATCCTTTTGCGGAAACACGGAACGTTATAGCGTAGTGGTGAAATGCGTCGCCGTGACAGATTAGAGAGGCTCGTCCAGGACAAAAAAGCTGAGACCTTTTACAAAATGGCTAGGTACGGATTGGAAAGGCATTAACAAGATTCAATATGGCATATCAAATTTTCAAAATAGTATATGCAAAGTAAGATCACGCTTTGGTTGTAGAACGAAACGGATCAATTGGATATATAAACGCCTAGGAAAGTTGACCAGAGGTCTCGAGCTAACAACCAAACTAATATTGTATACTACTGTATGCCAAATCTTAACGGGTGATCGGCAAAAAAGGTCTCAGCTTTTCTGTCCCGGGCGAGAGAGGGTTGACAGGACCATGGCCGTTTTGAGAGCCAGCTTCGTCGCATGAGAGAGAGGCATAGCATTTGTTTTTGACATGAACCCCAAATGAAAACCCAATTTCGCTATCCTGCTTGTCCCGTTATCCTCCAAGCTTGTGAATCAATCCATCCAAAGCGTACTTCCAAGTAACGCATCAAATCCCGTATGTTCAGTCGTCTTTCACGTCTTTGCGCCAACCAAACCGCTACGGATCATCCTCCAGCCCGGTCCTAGTTCCATAGCGAAGCACTCAATCCCATAACCGCAGAAGCAGCAATCATCGCCGCCCTGCCCAGATTCAACACACCCCATTCATCAACCCAATACTTTGCCCCGACTTCCACAGCCTTCATATCCACCTTCTCGCCCAAGCCAGCCTCAACATCACCGTCTCTCGAAGAATCCTGATCCTCATTCACCTCTCTTTCCCTCTCATTCTCCTTCTCCCTCTCCTTACCCTTCTCCCTCTCCTTACCCTTCTCCCTCTCCCTCTTCCCACCCCTCTCCCTCGTCGAATTCTTCCCCCTAACCGACCCCTTCCTCCTTAGACCCCCACCACTCCCTCCCGCACCCAACTCCCCAACCTCCACATCCACCCCCTTCTGCCTCATCGCCCTCTCCACCGCCTCCGCCCTCGCCACCAACCGTCTCTCCACCCCACCCAGCACCACCCACCCATACGGCGCCATGCCCAGCACCAACAGCGCTCCAGCAACCGCGTACATCCTCCCCCTCTTCACCAACTTCAACCCCTGCAATCCGCCGTCCTTCACCACTTCACTCGTATACCTGACTCCAAACCGCCAAGCCAGCAAAAAATACCCCAGCGCCGCAGCGGCGCCGGCCCGGTTCAAAGTCGAAAAAGTCTGCTCGTAGACGCGCCGCCATTGGGTGAGCATGAGCGGTGTGGGCGACTCCAGGAGGCGCGGGACGAGGAAGAAGGAGAGGGAGAGGGAGGCTCCCGAAGCGGAGGCGGAGAGAAGGACCGAGAGGGATTGGACTAAGTGCGTTAGGGAGCCGGTTTGCGGGGAGAGGAGGGCGGAGAGGGTTGCTATGAGGGCGGAGGGGGCGAGGATGCCGGGGTTGGAGGGGGTCGGTGGTGGTGAGACCGGGATGAAAGACATGATGGTGGGTTGGTTGGTTGCGGCTGTTCAAAGGTGGTGGTGGTTTTGAGGAGTTTGATTGAGAAGATGGTGAGGCTTTCTAGAGCTTGTGATTGCGAAATTCTCGGTCCGGTTGAATGTAGGTAGGTAGCAGGTAATGGATGTTATGCGGTGAACCGGCTCGGTGTAAGTCGAGGTGGATCTGCTTGAGGCAGACTAAGCTTTGGAATCGGCGCGGATGTTGTCAGCGCAAAAATGACAGTCCCTTAGTACCTCGCCCGTGTTACCGTCGCCAGGAAGGTCGCGGATCAGGTTTTGGGTGTCGTTGGTGGTGTTTGTTGGTTACGAGGAGCGGAGGTGATACCTAAGCTGATAAGGTGCTGGGCATATCGATGTTAGCGCCCTGACCCCTGTTCCTGGTGAAAATGATCATCGTTGCCGTCAAAGCGAAGTGCGGGGTGCGGGGTGCGGGGTGTACAGGAGTCTACAAGAAATACATTGCAGGAATATGGTCGACTTGGATATTTCTCTAGTCTTCCTATTACCATTCCCCGCATGTCATGTCCTCACATTTCTCTTTTCTCTCGCCGCGCATAGTCAAACATCCCAAACGATGCTATCAAGAGCAACAAATGTTGTAAAAGTTAACGTGAGGGAGTGGCCTCAGCTGAAGTCGCCAGCACAGAAAGGGGCTTTGTTTACATTTTGCCTAATTGGGTTAGCATGTTGCATCGCAAGGTAAGTTGTGCTGTGTTCGCTACTTCGCTGTGGCTCCAACAGCTTGTGAGGGGAATTCGGAGATGCCTACTGCGTATAAGGCTTAATCTTTGTGTCAAGTGGGTACCAATGTCCCATTGTGGTCTTGTGGCTCCTCATCCTCGGCGAATATCAGCGAGAATACTAAACCACGGCGAGCATATCTATCCCAAGCGGGCATCTGGGTTTTCACCAAGCGGTTTCCCAGCGTAGTAAGTATTTTTTTTTTTTTTTTTTTTTTCGGGTTCGCCTTGGCACATGAATCATAGTCAGGTATTGATTTTTAGGTCATAGGGGTAGGTAAGTTAAATTCACTTTGGTTCATATTCTTTAAAGCTGATATCGAAAAACAGCCGTTGCATCACAACGCAGCCTTCCCCCTTGATTCGAACGGCAAGGCGAGTACAAGGAGGCCAGAAAATATAAACAAAGCACCACTCGTATAAACCGGCGCAGAAGTTCGAAGATCCGCAAACATGGCAATAATCGGCTACAGTCAATATACGTTAGCAACAGCAAGCAGTCCGCGGCGGTTCACAGAAGACATTGAACATACCGCCATAATCCCGAAGATTCGATTGCACGTGGCAGTCAACGCATTCCCCGTCCCCCGTTCCGGCGTCGGAAACAGCTCCGGCGTGAAGCTGTACAGCACCGCGTACATGATATTGCTGCAAAAGTTAAAGGCACATTGCCAACCAAGAAGAGCCGCTGAATTCAGCGCCGTGGTTGAGCAGTAGAGGAAAACGCCAGTGAGGATCGTGGACAACGAAAGCGTCCCCTTGCGCCCCAGCCGAGGAAGTTCAACCAGATAACCACCCAGCAGAGCCCCGGGCACGCCAATGGCCGCTATAATGAGCGAGTTCCTGTACGTCAGGTACGTTGACCCGTCTCCGAACTCCGCGCCTTTGATCGCCTGGATGTACGGAATAAAGGCGTTGTACAGTGGATATCCGAGACCGATAAAAGCCCAGACGGCCATGATCATGCCCGTCGAAAGCGCAAGTCGCTTAGTGGAAAAGAGAGTGCGGACTCTGTCGAATTTGACGTCCTCGAGACGCCGCTTGACGGCATCCGCAACGTTGGCCTTGTGGACGTAGCCCTCGGGCTCGCACACCTTCAGATCCGCAACCGTCAGGCTGGACGTCTTTCCGTTTCTTCGCGCCACCTCGTGGACGACCCGCACGGCTTCCTCGTCGTTGCCCTTCCCCATCAGGTACTTGGGCGACTCGAAGATGGTGAAGCAGAGGAACCGAATGAGGAACATGATCAGAGTCAGGCCGCCCATGGTGATCACGAAATATCGCCATCCCATATTATCGCCTTTCCTGCAAACCGTGTCCTGCTGGCACGTCAGGTTCCCGAGCAGCGGCCAGGCGATGAGGGTCGCGATCAACTGGGCAAGGGCCCAGTCGATGGACAAGATGGTGAGCAGAAACTGATGCGATGCCGGAAGGAACTCGAGGAAGATGGCCGAGTCCACAGGCAGGTTTCCGCCCACGCCAAAGGACCAGAGGGCGGCAAAGACGCTGATGCCCGCAAAGTTGGGAGCTCCGGCGGCCGCCATCCCGAAGACGGCCGTGACGCCGAGCGTCAGGGTGAATGCCAGCCTCCGGCCAAAAATGTCACACCCGAATCCCCAGAAGATGGCGCCAGCCAGGAGGCCAATATTCTGACTGAGGGAGAGCAGTGGCGGTCTGCTGGGATGGAACTCGTTCGCGATGGGCGTGAAAATGAGCGAAGTCAATATCGGCCAGAGATTGTCCGATGCCCAGCCAAATCCGACGACGACGAAGAGCTGCCATTGGTACCATCCCATGCCGATATCTTGGATCTAGAAGAGAGGTCAGCTGGCTAACTTTGCCATGGAACTGGGTAAGGGGAACGAACCGCATGGTTTAGGACCCTGGCTTTTGCTTCAAATACGGGGTCGATCTGTCCGTGAGGTATGATAGCATCATCGTCACTCAGGTCAACGGTTGTTTTGTGCTCAGATTTCGGTACAGTCTCAAGAGCCGTTGGGACAGTTTTGCTGCTAGCTTCCATGTTCTCCATTATCAAATGCAGGTGGTGGGGAATATCTGGTCACAGTGAAGGGAAGAAGACCATCCATTGGCATCGAGAGCCTCGATTGATGAAAAGAGGAAAAGAGAGGTTATATATGTTAGGTATTACAAGTCGGATCCGTACGACTGAAGCCGGTGAGCATAAATCCGTGTCCGTCTAAAATGTGCAATGGCGCCATTGACCGGCCCTGTGAAGAAATCTCAAAATGTAAGTTGGCGCGCTTTGTGGCGCCCCCTCCTAGATAGTCCCCGCGATCTGCATGTAGTACCTAGGCCTCCGAGAGCCAATGATATCCGCGAAACCAACCTGCATGATGCAGCACACAGGAAACCAAAGTGTTAGGCTTTCTCACCTAGTACTGTATAGTTTCCCTAACATTGTTCCTCAGTTGCCGCATCCGGAGCTCGTCCTCGCCCGGGACAGAAAAGCTGAGACCTTTTTTTGCCAATCACCCGTTAAGATTTGGCATACAGTAGTATACAATATTAGTTTGGTTGTTAGCTCGAGACCTCTGGTCAACTTTCCTAGGCGTTTATATATCCAATTGATCCGTTTCGTTCTACAACCAAAGCGTGATCTTACTTTGCATATGCTATTTTGAAAACTTGATAGGCTATATTGAATCTTATTAATGCCTTTCCGATCCGTACCTAGCCATTTTGTAAAAGGTTTCAGCTTTTTTGTCCTGGACGAGCTCGTCGAACACTACAAGCATTTTTGTACCACAGGGCGAGAAATTAAGGTTCACTTTTCACCATTTTCATCAAACTTCATCTGGAGAGCATGTGGATGGTGTGTTGCGAACGGATTAAGAGGACAACGAGGTCACTCAAAAGCTGTTCACACGTAAGACAAAGCACACGTTTCATTTCAAAACTCCAGACAAAATCATAACAAGACCAACACCAAAAACCAACATCAAAAACTTCAACAAAACCAGAACAGACAGAACAGGACCAAAAACAAAACCAAACTTTAATCAAAACCCCAAGGCCACGACAAATACTACCACAGACCCCAAGTCTAGGAATTGTTTTTCTCTCCAGCGCCAAAACACCAAACTCCAGATCCCTTCAAACGAGTGACAGATTGAGCAATCCCTGCTTTGCCATTCATCCTTCACCTCTCATTGCAAAAGATTCCACGAGAAAAGCTTGTTGTTTGGATGACAGTGGTATGGCTGCGAGATTCGCGAAAACAAGAAAGAGTGGCGGTTTGATATCGGACTCGCAGAATGCATAAGATGGGTGTTTTCATGGATGATCGTTCTTCCCGCGGGTGGCTAAGAGCGCTGCGAGGACTGCAATACCACACAGCCAAAGCATTGAGATGACGCTCCCGAGAAGCAAGACTTTCCGGCGTTGTCGACGGTTTAGGCTGCCGACTTCTCCTTTGGTGAACCACGCCAGTGTCGTGTCAAACGTGCCTTTATAGACGAGGGGCGCCATGAACGGAAAGACGCAGAGGAAACACAAAAACCAGAAGAATTGTTTTCGGCGGCGTCGTGCTTCCCAGGAGAGGTAACCGTCTTCTTCGTCAAGTCTGAAAGGGTCAGTTACATTCAAATTGGCGATTTGGTGGAGATATGAACCTTCACCATCAACACGCGAAGTTCCTTTATCCTTTCCCCAAAGGTGAGGACGTTCGAAAGGGATGCCCCATGAACGTCTGTAGCTCGCGCTGCTCCGTGTTGAGCCGCGGGCAGAGCTGAAGGGGTTTCGGCAAGACCGCGGGAACACTGGTCTACCAGGGGCTGGTGGGCTTGCGCTGCTCAAGGTTGACAAACGAGTTGCCTCCTGCCCGTTGCTGGTAACTTGGTTTTCTGCGAAAATGTTAGCACATGGAACTGATATGTTGAGCCAGGGTCATACATACGAATTGAGATGCGATGGTTGGAGACTGGCTCGCGACAGTGAGTGGGCAATGGCTTTCTCGGCAGAGTATGCGGAGTGGAGGGCGCAGTTTTCTTCGCCAACTTGTTGGAGGCCTTCCACGAAAGGCAAGACACAAGGCTGTTCTTTCGTGTCCGAGGACTGCTCTGAAAGGTATGGTCGTTCGCGTCGCTTCGTCGCTTCAACGCCTGCAGCCTTGCAGCCTCTTCCAGAGGGATCAACGGGAAACTGAACTGGACTGGTGATTCCGTGCCGATTGATGTATCGGCTTGAAACGAATCATGGGCTCGGGGAGTCTGCGGTGGGAGTCCAGCTGTTCTCAAATCATGGTCTCTTTGTTGGTTGCCGTTGTCCGGGCCGGATTGGCTGCTCCCATAGGGATGTCTCCGATCGGTGTTCTTGTTGGAGGTCAGAGAACGGAACGGGGCAGTGAGTTTCTCCGCCAAGTATGCTCTTGTAGATGAGCCCTGGCTGCTTGATGTCGTGGCTTGGTCAAACAGTCGGCATGAATCTTGGGGATAACCGTTGACTCGATGGATTCTTGGTTGGGGAAGGAAGACCGGGCGGTTGTCGCTCTTGAGTGTCCGAACGACATAGTTGTTGTACTTCCCGTTCATCGGATGTTGCATGATCTTTTCAGTTGATGCAAAAGCGCCAAAGGTTTCGGCGGCAAGGCTTGAGGTGTCGGAGTAGTCTGCAATGCTGCTCCCTGTGGTCCTTAAGCCGGAACGAGTGCCGAAGCCAGTCCCGGACGCATAAGCTCGATGGCTGTTGAACTGGCCAACACTGGAACCGACTGTCTCCCACTCCCCTCCATCGCTCTTAACAGCATCGAGGTTCGACCCGACTGTCTCCCAATCACCTCTGTCGGTCTTAACAGCATCGAGGTTCTGTTGAAGAGCAGGGTTAGCAAACTGATGAGACGAAGGATCAAATCCAATATGTGACTGGACAGAAGCCCTTACCTCGTCAAACTCCTCATCAAACTCCTCATCAAACTCGTCCCATGCAAGGTGTTGGGCCGGGTAAGATCGCAGAGCGAGTTTCTTCATGATAAGCCTGTTGGGATTGTTGTTGTTTCTCTGAGCGGTATTGTGATAAGTGAGCCCATTTGAAGGAGGCATAGGAGGTGCCGCAGAGCCAACTGGGCCACGCGTGGTTGATGCATGGCCAGTGTGGTCGATCTCGTTGGTATAAGTGGTGCTGGCGCCACTGACACGGTGAAGCGCAGCACTGACTTCTCTTTCCCGAGATGGCTGGAGGAAGACCGTGTATGATCCGCGGTCGTACTTGAATGGATCTTCGTCAGAATCTGTTGTAAGACCACCCGTTGAGAACGCTGCATGGGACAACGCGCCGCTGCCAGTGCCCCTCTCATGCGCTGCTTGGTTGTTGGTCGACTCGTGGTGGTTGGCTTCGAGATATTGGTTGCCCTTGCTGGAACCGGCTGACGTTCCAACATTGCTTTGGTCGCAAATGTCAAGAAGCTCTTCGATGTCAACAGAGCTCGCGGATGACATGGTTGACCAGGAGTGCTCCCGAGAGATGTTGAAATGACACTCTGGGGTGCTGGTGTGGTCCTCTGGGAGGTTGGTACGGATCACTGAGGGTGCCGGGGCCGTTGAGGGATGGACTGCCGGGATCGGTGGCTGAGGAATCCGAGGAGGGGGTCCATGACTGCGGAAAAACGTTGAAGTACGACCAAAGGGGACAGAGGTGATGTTTTCTTTGGTCCGAGGAGGCTCGATGGTCTCTCCATTGTCCAAGGTATGGTGGACAGTTGCATTGTTGGCGGAATGGTTGTGCGGGCCGTCAGCTGAGGGTGGAGAGTCGATGGTGGTCGAAGGGAGGTACTGATCCACGATGTTTTCGACGGTGCTTCCAGTCTCGCGAGGTGTGTTGGTGGAGTTGTCAGGAGTGTTGTTGTCAACAGGATCCTTTGCGGCGTGGCAACTGGCGCGAGCAGCCGGAGTCATCTCGTCCCAGTCAGGGTAGGGAGGGGTACGAGTGCTGCAGTCAGGGACACTGGATGAACGGCGACGCAAGTGAGTAGGACTGATGCGACGTCCGCGGGAGAAGCCATCATGAGTCGGGCAGCGGTGCGACTCGGTGGCAGGATGCTCGTCGGTGTCGGTGGTCGACTTGGAGTAGACGGCATTGACAGAAGAGCCAGCTGATGACTCGCACGGAATGGAGGCAGAGTGAGCGCCGTTGTCCGTGGTGTGTGCGGCCTGCTTCGCAGCTTTGGTGGTGATGGCCTGGTGGGCCTCGTCGAGACTGGTGAAGACATGTCTCGGAGTGATGGAACGCTCTCTGGGCAGCGACGACCCGGTCGAGCTTGCAGACTTGACTGAAGCGGGCATGTTGTTGATGGTAGAAGCGGAAGGTTCATTGATGTGATGGTTGCCGATGGAGAGGCTGGTGAAAGCGCCAAAGTTGGTAGAGGTCGTCATGGTGATGATCGAATGGATGATGTTTGAGCAAGTTCGAAGAGTCCAGAACATGAATGACAAGTGCGGTTGAGCTGACTTGGTTGCAGATGGTGGTTTGAAAATCGAGCTTGTGCAGAAAATGCTTTGCAGCGTGCTTGGATGGTTCTTGCGATGGTTGAAAGCGTTGGTACAGACAAAAAAGCGTTGCAGTTGACGATGAGTCGTTCTTGCGAAGTTGTTGTAAAGTGGAAGAGTTGGGAGCGGGCAGACCTGGGGGAAGACTTGCTCTCTGGCTCGGGACCGACCTAACTTTTTGCGCGTTGCAAAACCTGGAAGGGTGCTCTGAGAAGGAAGGAGCGCGGGTTAGGTCGGCGCGTTAGGGGCTGGACGCGCTGGGAACAGCGAATGATGGAAGGCGCGCGCTACCAAAGCTGCGAAGAGGAGGAAGGTGCGATCCACGAGTCCCCTCTGACGGGCCACGATGGGGTTCCTCGACCTTTCATCTTGTCGCAACTGAGCGTTAGTTGAAGGTCGTCCGTTGGCTGCATGCAGGGCAGGCTGGCGGTTTTTGTCTTGATCACATTCATGCGATGGTAGGGTAAGACTTGCTATTTGCGCGGTTCACTTGGGGCCACAGCCAAGCTGGAGATTCGATCCGTAATAAGAAGGATGCCTCAAAGCTGTAGTAAACTTGGAAAAGGGGGAGACACCAGTGAGCAGGATGTGGGTGGTGCAAAACAGACATAAAGGTCAGATAGTGGTGTTGCTCATTGTAAACATTCACGCCAGCCTTGATGGAGACATAGCGGACCATGACGAAACGCACCATTACAAAGAACTGCGTCCTTAGAGCGGCAACATGGAGACAGAGCACTGGATGGCCTGGGCTGAGACTTCCCATGGTTTCTTGCCAGTCTCAACATCTTGGCTGTGTCTTGATCGGATATGGATCTCGAGCAAGTAAGGTAGGTAGGATGCGTTAACACAAGATACAAACACAGAAATCCTTGAGTTTAAATAGATTGTCTAGGGGAATTCAGTTCGATGGACGTCATATGCAGTGGACATGGACGAAGGTTGGTCAACGCAGCTTCTTGTTTACAAAGAACTCCTGGCAAATGTCAACGCTCGAGCTCATGATATTACTCACCGAATAACGTGCGGAAGGTCTTTCCTCCGCCATCGAAAAGTTGTTGGAACATAGACACCCAGGGCTGTGACACCTCGTAGACCATCGTGAATTTACTGAAATCACTGGCTACATGGTTTTACTAAACCACAAAAAGTCTGATTGATCCAATAAGTCATAAGCAATGCTGCTCCTCCACTGGTTTCCAGAAGACATCCGTTTTCGGAAGAAAATCGAGACGCGAGTGTCCTCGCAATACAGGCTATTGTAGTCACCAGAAATCAGTGTCAGATCATTTGATGGGGTTACCGGGGGGGAGACATATACAAGATATCATTACAAGCCCGTTTGAGCAAAGCTCCAAAGGGATATCGCGTCAAGGTACAGGTACTGTAGGGTTTTGGACATAGGACTTGAACGAAATATGTTTGAGTTGCTGTCCATGAGCCCCTATGCCATGGATGCTGGGTCACTCCACTGTTTGTTTACATGTTCCCCCCACATTGATTCTAACGATAGGAGAAATGAAACATGGAAAAGTAGAGAAGCATAGGGAGTTCCAAAGTTTGGAGAGAAAAGCAGCACACTCCAAAGTTTCGCTCATCAAAAGCGGAGGTCGTGTAGTGGGTGGTTCTGACAGCATTGAGAAAGCCATCACACCCGTCATGGTACTGGTGTAATCTGTAAGACCAGACTGGTTGTAGAATATTCTACCGGCAGACGTTGTGATACCATCCGGTCATGTCTCAGAGTCTCTCAACCCTTTCCCAGTTCATAATGCCGGGTGTGCCGGTTTCCGAACTCTGTACATGGAGCAACTTGGACGGTTGGGTGAACTTACATCGAGTGTCGTTGGGAAGAGGCTCTAAGGATCTAGACCGGTCCATGCAAAGACCACGCCGCTCACGTAGGGGCGTGGCTTTATCGAAGTTGCATCACATCCGTGATCCCATTGGTTGGAGTCGAATCCATCGTTCTTCTCCAAATAAGGTACCGACCCACAATCCCACACACGGCTAGTTATCGCGAAGCCCAGTAGCTTATCGCAGAAAAGTCAAACCAACCTGAAGACGAGGGCCAGGCTAACGTGCCGACGGCCGTACCTGCCCTGTCTGTGCCCGTGTTTCGGCATTCTGGTGGGGTAAGGTTTCGGCCGATGGGGGCGCAGCATGCCGGAGCTGGACGCCCAGTGGTCGACCTCCCTTCGCCGGTGGGCGTGGCGTGGTTGCCCGTCATCGCGATCGGTACCCCGACCCCCGTAACACCTACCCTAACCCCTAACCCAACAGGGCAGACTTGACTTCCCTTCACAGGCAGGGCACCCGCCCCCCGGTCCCGGTGACACCTGAACCATCCACAAAGTCACAACTGGAAACCATCACCCACCCGCGGATTGCATCAAAGGGAACTTGCACCAAAATCCAACTAAACCCAAAGCAACATTCGTGAAGCTTCCACACATCGCATCACATACACGCAGGGGCACCGCAGAAACGCACCCCTGCAGGCGCGCTCACATATAAACGCAAGAGCTGGTTGTGTCTTTGTTTCGATAGATTCTTTCTGCGGGCTGGGCTTCGTTTTTCGTATCTTGATATACGCCGGCGTCTCTCCTCAGTAAACATGACTCGACCCGTCCTCGCTCGCTAAATTACAACTCTGTCCTTATCGATACCCATCACGAGATATAGCTACAATAGGCTTCCAGCAGCATTGCTTACAACACGATTTCGATGCCAAACCCATAGCTCAGGGGAGCTTGGACTGAGCGGCTGGGACAGGTGTCACAAGTCAGACAGAGTTCTCGAGTCGACAGCAACAGCGAAGATACCCCACATCATAATCCGACAATGGGAGATGGACGAGATCAGATGAGGGCGGCTACTGCTACTCCGCAGGCGCCTAGCCTCGAGAGCTTTCCTAATGAGATCAAACTCCACATACTGTCGTGTAAGTCTAAACTGGCACCTACACTATCCCATTTCTCCGGTTTCTCCGGTCTTCAATCCTGGGGTAACCCACAAAGACCCTCTAGTTAGCTTCAAGCACCTAAATCACGGGCCAAGAGGAATAAGCTGACAAGTTATCTGTTGCTCGCCTAGTCCTCGAAGCACCGCACATTACGAATCTGCAGCTGGTATCCCGCGCTTTTCGAGACCTTGCACGAGACAATAGCTTCTGGCGTTCGCGATGCCTGCAAGAATCTTCCTTTCTCGAAAGCCTCGAACGACGACGGGCCTCTAGCCGGCTAGCCACCCAGGGGCTCGGCGGAACATTTCAGATCCAGCACGATGAGAGCGCAATGGGGGCAATTTGGCCAAACGCTTATCCTTCTCCCGATAGCAGCAGTACCAACACTCCTGGCAGTGGAAGCTGGGCGACACCGACAACGCCGACAATCCTGAAGAGCTTTCGCGCGTCCAGCAAGAAGGAGCAGATGCGGATCATGGCGAACTGGGATCCTTGCTTTCCTACCGAGAGGGTTTCCTGGTATGAAGAGTACATTCAGCGTCATGCGCCTGTTGCCATCAATTGGCTTCCGCTGCCCCATGCCCATGGCGCCAAGTCCGAATATGTTGAGGCAAGAGGTGTTGCTCTATATCGGCCCGACAATCCCCGTATGGAGCAGGGTTTCGAGGGGAACACCCGGCCAGCTTCTGATGAAACACTCCTTGCTGTCTCGCCGCTAGACGATGGCAGTGTCTGTATCTGGGACGTCAACGGAACAAGAGGGCGAAAGGGAGCGATTCTGGCCAAGAGCGCGCCCGGGCTTCTCCTGATAAACGGGCCAGGGGCAGATAACAACAAGCGGTCGCAACGGGTAGACTCTGGCGTCACAGAATGTGTCAGCGTTGACAGCAGCCTTCATCGAGCCTTTTTTGCAGTCCAAAGTCGTACGTCATCATCTCGTGTTTGTTTGAATTGAGCGTATTGTGCGACTTTTCAGTAGGCTAACTCGAGTGCGCATTTGTGCATCTCCCGGGGAGCAGACATTATCGAAGTTGACTTGCAGAGACTCTCGGTTGTTGACTACGAATCCTTCCCGTGGTCTATTACAGCTTTATCTGCGGCCAGTCCTACGGTACCACTCACCGTTGGGACAAATCTCGAACTTCACCTGCACGATTATCGTTCTAGGCAACGGTTTCGAAATGTCCCTGAAGACGACCAGGTTGACTTCAACCTTACCGGCGCACAGGCCATGTACGAACGTGGGATCAGGAACATCTTCAGCGACGAGCCGGTTGGCTGCTGGACATCACTCGCACAACCGGGACCATTGAGTATCCTACATCTCCAGCAACCCGGCCAACAGGCGGAGTTGTCAGACGATATATACGTTGCTGGTCGATTCTCCCACATTCTGCATTATGACAGGCGTAATTTGTCAAGAATCAGAGGGTCGATCAACTCGAAAGCAAGACTATGCAGCATGACATCTCTCCCGTTCCCGTTCTCTAAGCGAGACAGTGAGCTACGACGAAAAGGAGAGCTCACATTGCAAGAAGTCGAGGGGTCGAAGAGTCTTTATGGCGGCAGAACTTTGATCGCCGGTGGAGATTACAACATGAAGGGATCCCTAGAGATTTATGGCATAGCACCACCAGACTCTGGTAAAACTTTGTTGGGAGACTTGGACGACTTTGCATACCAGAATCGCCAGTCAGCATCAGGCTCAAAGGTTCTCTCGGTCGCTAACCATGGCACCCGGATTGTTTTCTCGGACGGATCCGGCTACATAAAGTGGTTTGAAAGAGACTGCTTTACCGAGGTCCGCCGGTGTAGGATCGGACACAGCGAACAGGCTCAGGGGCCTTCTATCTTCGCCTCGATGCCGGGCTCCTCGGACATAGCCAGGAAACTACTCCCGACGCGGGTAGGCGAAGCCAAGCAGAAGATCAACGACAATGACCTGCTGTTTTGGACGGGTGAGAGATTGGGGTTGTTGAACTTCAGCGCCCGCCCAGGCTTTACGGCTGAGGAGTTCGAGGAGCAAGTTGAGGCTGTCGACGACGAGACACGGGCAAAAGAGCGGGAGGAGAGAGATTACAGTGAAACAATGCGTCGCGCATTGCAGAGGCACGCTGACGACGTCATGTTTACGAGACATCTCGGCCTCGGTAACGGTTCTTTGAGCTGATCGCCCGCCCGCCCCATCTGTTTGGATAACACTCGTTTCGGAAATGGATATGCTGTGCTCCACCAATGTTGGCGAGTAAATCACTTTGGAATATCATCGGAACGAAGGTCATGATGGCTACCGAGGCTGAATGCAATGTCAGTCCCTTATAGAGATGGACCTGGGATGAATTGAATCATGGACGACAGCGATGGAGCTTTAAGGGTTCTTTACCGTTTGACTGGATAGCAAGAAATATACCCGAGCAGGGTTAGTGATGTATTCATTTGTCCTGTATTGCGTATCATGTCTCCCAGAGTCTTCAGAATGGGTCATGAATATGAAGATGATCATGTAGTCGTTTTCCTTGGATACCCACCCGGCATGATGAACCAATTTTGAGTTCAAAGGCGGCCCATTTTGTCTCATCATCGTGTTGAGACCGCGTTGCAAGTCGGCTAGGCACTATGTACGGTACTCGGAAGTGTCGTCAGCCCCAAGTTGAGTTTGAGAGAAGAGAAAAGTATGATAGGGAGAGAATGCCGATAATGGCAAAAGCGAGGCGACCAATGGTAACGAGAAGCAAGTCATAGCAAGCTGACCCGGACCAATCGCAAGGGTCTGGCTAAAGGGAACCATCCTGCCACCTTTTACAATTGAACACAACAAATTCAATACTTGAAGAATATTATGAGATCTTAGGTGAGCACAATTGCGCCATCGGTACAAAAGTTCACATCTTTGGACTCCAATTCAGGGTCATCCAAGACCCGTTGGCCTGATGCCCGGGCCAACCAGAACTGTGGGGGTGAACGGCATCTACACTACCGTGCCCCCGGTGCCCCCGGCGCCCCCCGTAGATCCCATCCCGTCAGTGCACAAAACTACCCTTATCAACACCACGGCACCCTGGAACTCTTTTGGAGGCGGACAAATCTCTAGTGGAACTAACAGTTTTAGCGATGGGACACCTTTCCTTCTCCGTGATGCTTCCCCTGCTTTTAACTAGGTATCCAGGCTACTTTTCGCTTGCTAACAGTCTCCCGTGACTTCAAAATCGCGATCGATACCCTCGGCATAACCTGAATAGGTAATCCATTCATGATGGAGCCAGTGCTGGCCATGGCCAGAATTCCCCAGAGTTATAGTTAGTTGCCAAGTTACCCGTCCGGATCCCCGTTGCACCCCCGGGCGCCGGACATCGGCATTCAAGAGAAACCAAAAAGGTCGCCGGATGTTGCGGATGTCGTCTTGGTATCAACAGGCGGATCGAGATACTGCGGTTCATCTAAATGGCAGTTTTTGACAAGTCACAGCACCCTTCTTCAGCTCCGCACACCGCTTTAGGCTGGATGACACCGCAGGTGCGACAAGTTCTGTTGAGAGGTCGCTTTATCCCTTTGCTCTTTGTGTGTTACAAAATTATCCTGAAGACGAGCCGATGGCCGGAAGAAGAAAGAAGGATGGCTGGGAAGGGGGAGGAAGATGGAACATTGAATTTCTTGTCTTTCTCTTGAGTTCTTCCCCAGGATTCCATGCCTGAGCGGATTGGACAGAAGAGAAAACCCTGAAACACCTGCTGACCCTTTCTGTTGTTTCGTTGTTCGTTCGCTGTTCGCTGTACCGATATGTATGTGCAGTGCGTTTGCTGTACGCTGTCATGCCAGTGCGGTAATTGATCGCTGCCGAACGAACGGCGTGCTTTGAAATGCGCGTACGCCGTAGGTACACAGCAGCGTGAAGGCATGATGATGCACAAGGGAAGAAGTGTGGTCCTGTACGTCGCTACTGATGAAGGGCAGGGCAGGGCAGCCACTGTATCCGTTCGGATGCTACCCCACTGCGAGATTGTCTGGGGCTGGGCTGGGCTGGGCTGGGCTGGGCTGGGCTGCTTGCTAGACTTTGCTTGGGTGTCTTCTCGATGTCTTGGATTTTTCCGCTGGCTTTGTTGACGGGAACACTTCCATTTGGCCGACCGCTTGGTTGTTGGGGTTTTCCCCATTTTCAACATTCTTGATCTTTTTACTTTTCTTGGTTGTGTGTTTGCTGGCATGTTTTCTTTTCAAGGCTTTATCATGATCATCATCCCTACTTGCCCCAGATACCCAAGTGGACGTCAGGTGGCATCCAGATCTTCAAAGTGATATGGGCCACGTCAATGCGGTTCAAGTTCGTTTTTAGGCGCCCATCAAGGTGCATTTGGGACTCGCGTGTTCAATGGAGGACCACTAAAATGATGGGCTTACCAGGTGAAGGACCCTCTGGATTTCTGGAGCCCTTTCGATGCCCATCCCCGGGACGGGGCCGGGACCGTCCCCAGAACGACCACCCACTGGACGACGCCAAATGAGGCGGCGGATCTCGTTAGGTCCAAACTCGCGAAGGGTCCGGCTCTCGTTGCCGTTCGCTACGTTGGTGTCAAGTGGCACTGGATGGACCACATCGGCTGCTGGATCTTCTTGTTGGGTACCTCTACGGCCTTTCTTCTCAGTCTGGTGTGTGCCACCGACCGATCCAAGTACCTAGGAACCCGGTTCCGGTTCGAGTTGTTTCGTGTAATCGGCACTCCCAGTCAAGTCTCCCTGGGAAAGGCGAAACCGGCTCAGCTCCTCTTTATATACTTTATATACATGCCACACCACCTTATTTCCCCTTGTCACACCACCTGTTTGCTTCACTTCAGCTTTTCTTTTTTCAGCGAACTTTTATTTTCTGCTTTTGGGTTTCCTATACCGAGCAAAAGTGAGAATTACGCTTTTCTCTCTTTACTTTCGTCTCACCTTCTTCATCCGCCGAGCATGTCCGATGGCCTTCCCGGTGTATGGCGGGGATGAGTACCCGCCGATCCGACCCTATTCCGTCCCTCCTTTCGCGGTCAAGCGCCGGACTGCCGATTTCGACGACGACAACTTCCATGACGACGGTTCAAGATATAAGAGATACAGATCTGCCCAAGATGTGCACAAGGAAAATGTGGGATACACAGTTGGGAGTTGGTCGCAACATCATCATTACCATCAACAACCGGCTCAGGACGGACGTGGAGAGGATATAAGGTTCATGACCGCTCGGGGCACACAAGATCAGCAATACCGGCATCAGGTTCACTTTCATGCAGCGCCATACCATCATCAGCAGCAGCAGCACGACCATCACCACCACCACCATGCGCACCACCATCAAACTCAACCACGCTCCCGGTCTCCAGAATCAAACTCTTGTGCCATGGAGAGAACTGCATCAGGCCACTCAATCCGAGCCGAACCGACTCCAGCAGGTCCCGGGGGTGGTACAGAGTTATTGGAGGATGATATAGCAGCCGAGAGGGTCAGGGCTCACATGGCCAACTTCCGACGCAAGTTTCCCGACTCAAAGCATGAGCGCATTCTCCGGAGCATCATCAACCCACGGATCAACGCCGAAGACGAGCTGGACAACGATTCTCTCGAGAGCATCTTCTCCGCCGCCAACGAGATCTTCTTCAATGGCCGTCTAAGCCAGCGGGTACGGTGGGATTGGTCAGACGAGTCAAGCACACGGTACGACAGCAAGGTCATCGGAACGACTGCTTTGCGAAGGGCACATCCGACTACCAGGGGATTCGAAACGCTCATAGTGCTGTCGGCGCCCATACTCAAGCACTCGAAGTACAGTCGACGACTGCTCATTTCGACATTCCTCCACGAGTTGATTCACAGTTACCTGTTCATCTGTCGCGGGTTCAGGGCTAGGGAGTGTGGTGGGCACACCAAGGGGTTTCTTACGATTGCAAAGCTGGTTGATGACTGGACGGGTCCGGAGAGTGCTCTCTACTTAAGCGAGGCGGAGGCAGATTTGGAACGGTTTCGGATAGGGGGACAACAGCATGACAACAACAGATCCCACGGATGTGGTGGACGCTTTGAGCGGAGGGAGCACAGTTTCTACCCTTGTTCTGGGATTATGGAGCAACGAAGGGATCATGCGACGAATATCGATTTCAGAAGTCAAGCACCACTCCGAGCAGTGGCAGTTCTCACATACCCCACAAGGAGTACTACCACCACAACAATAGGAGCAGTAACATCGTCAACAACCACACCAGCACCAGCACCAGCACCAGCACCAGCACCAGCACCAGCACTAGCACTAGCAGCTGGTGGATCCAGCCTGTCCGCTCCTTCTGTACGGCCGACGAAAGGAGTCCGTTTATACGTTTCAGTTGATACACCAGTCTCAGAGATGGCCTGGGGGTTATCTGCATCATACCATACTTGTGATCGACCAAGAAAAAACCGAGAAAACACCAAAGCAGAGAATATCACAGCATTCAAAACAGTTCACAGTAACCTATCGAGGGGTACATAAAAGCAACCTTCATCTACGCATAACATCAGTATCGTCACCAACACCACCATCACCATACATACATCATTCAGCGGCATTGCGACGGAGTCACAAGACGTTAGGCAGCGGGCGTCAGGCGGGCATGTTATTTGTGTTTCTTTTCGTTTCTCAGTGATGGAGGTGTTGGTAAAGAGGGGTATTAGGATAGGGCAGAGCAAGGCGAATCCTTTAGGCAAGATCAGCAGGTATAATGTACATAATGAGCATGACTGAATTCTTTCTACGGTAGACACAAAAGTCGTTCGTTTGACGGACTGGTTAATGAATTAGGGATTCTGGAAACTGTTAATCATCATCAATCATTCTTCTGTCTATGGGGTCCTTAGAGGGGTACAAGTCAACAGGTAATCTCTTGGCCTCTAGCTCTCTTCTTCTTCTTCCATATGTACAAAACGCTTAACATGCCACAAAGATAATACGACACCACAACACCAAGCAACAAAGTTTGTAATGCAAGAATCGCTCTCACCTTCCTCAAGTACTTAGCCAATCCAGCATGATCCAGAAGTGTAGGTGAGGCAAGTAATCCAAACCCCCATCACCCCTAAGGCTTATCCCTCTCAGCCGCCGTACTCACGTACTTATCATAATTCAGACCCCTCTCTCTCCCTCCTTCAGTCATTATTACTCCAAATCCCATCCCGACAAAGCACAGCAACCTTCTTGAAAAACCTTCTCCACTCCAACGGATCGCCCTTAATCTTCACAAACCTCACCTCCAACAACTCCGGCAATTCCTCCTCCTCATCCACATCCATCCCACCACCATACCCTCCCCCACCACCATACTGCGTCGACGTCCCCGTCCCATGAACCAAATGATACCTATCAACCAAAATATCCCCATGTAAACTCTGCCTCCGTCCATCCACCGTCTTGATCTTGAGCGTGACAATATGATCAACATCACCCTCAAAGGAGGTATTGGGGGATGTC
This sequence comes from Neurospora sp. FGSC 26628, assembly GCA_009805345.1. NCBI lineage: Eukaryota > Fungi > Ascomycota > Sordariomycetes > Sordariales > Sordariaceae > Neurospora > Neurospora sp. FGSC 26628. The sequence goes on from RAOO01000058.1 coordinate 81,168, forward strand.
GGCGGCAGCGGCACGTTGAGCTGGTGCAGCGCATCCCGCAGCATCTGCACCAGCAGCGCGGGCGGCACGTGCGAGAAGAAGCGCGTGAGCGAGTACGAGGGGACGATGTCGCGGAAGCGGCGGGCGTGCTGCGTCAGGGAAAGAGGCACACCGGGCGCGGCAGAGAACTGGCTCATGGTGGGCTCGTCGGCTAGGGTCTCGAGGGCGGAGGAGTAGGGGAGTTTGTTGCTCTTGGAAGCAGTGCTGCTGGGAATGCTGGTGGGCGTCATCATGGTGGTCATGGTCGTGCGGGGCCCGGTGGCGGTCAGGTTGACGGCCGCGGCGTCGTTACGCGCGACCGGCTGGGTGGAGGAGATGGCGCAAGAGCCGAGCGTGCGAGGGGCTGGGCGCTCCCAGTCGAAGAGGGCGTCGTTTATCGGGGTCTCGGGTTGCGTTGCGGACAGAACCTTGCTGGACCAGTCGCTTTCGATGGCGGGTTCGGGCTGGGAGGCGGGTGGCGGCTGGAAGACGGCGGCGCGGAGGTCGATGCGGAGACGGGCGAGCATTTGGGCGGCGAGCGCGATGGGGTCAATAACCATGCCTTCGGCATTCAGCAGCGGGTTGTGTCGCGTGTACCAGGGGTGTTGGCGGATCTGGGTGAAGGAGAAGCGCTTGTTGGCTTCGATGTTCATCATGCCCCGGAGGAGCGAAAGGGCGTCGGAGGGCACCCGTTGCCAGAGCGGGTCGGTGCTCCGGCCGCTTGTGCGGACATATTCTTTGAACTCCCAGTTACCGTTAGTGGGCTCGTCCCAAGGGGTGTTGCCGACCAGGAGGACGAAGAGGATGACGCCACAGGACCAGATATCGACGAGATCGGCCGAATACTTGGTCTGCTCCGACGACGGTGCCCTTCTTTCCCTCTGCCTGGCGCAATGTAAAACCTCCGGAGCGATGTACGGCGGGCTCCCGCACATGGTCGAGCTCTGTTTTCGTGCACCCTTGTATTCGAACATAGTGGCCATACCAAAGTCTGCGATTTTGAGGATGCCGCTCTCGGAGAGGAGGATGTTCTCGGGTTTGAGGTCGCGATGGGCAACGCCTTTCGAGTGCATAAAACTGACACCGCTTATCAGTTGCTGAAAGTAGAGGTGAGCAATATCTTCCTCCAGGCCAACATCTGCCTCAATCTTGTCGAAAAGGTCACCTCCTTCAGCATACTCCATGGCGATCCATCTCCAGATTCTGTCTTCGCCAGTAGCGAACCACTCGATCACATTTGGATGCTGGCCAATATGTGAGTGTAGCGATACCTCCATGGCGATCTGCTTCGCCGATATCCTGCCATGTTTTACGGCATACTCCTTGTGGATGAGCTTGACGGCAAATACCGGTGACGGTGCGTCTAGGGGTATCGCCTTTTTTATTCTGAGACATTCTGTCAGTGAAGGTGCAGCATAATGATGGGTTAGGGGTAAAAGCACTCACGAGGCGTATGCTCCCCGCCCGATGGTCTTGGAGATGATGCGAAAAGGGAGATCTGAAGGAAGAGGGTCCAGTTGAGACTGTTGCATTTTGCCGTCAATAACGGACGCAATTACGATTACGATGATTAGAGTACAAGTGAGGTAGAAAAAAGTATGCGGGATCTGAAGAGAGTTCGAAGTGTTTAAAGAGATACTCTTCGTCGGTTGTTGCGCAATCAACAACCAAGTTTGTGCTTCATCAAGAGTGGTGGTTGGGTTGGTTTGTATAAGTGTCAGGCTGATGCCTGGCGCAAGCAGGTGGCGAGAGCCGGCTAGAATTATCAAACCAAAACAAAGTTCCTAAATAGGAAAAGCGCAAATCGAGATGGAAAGGTGGAGGCAGAAAGCACTCACCATTTTGATGAGCAACAGAACGGTGGATGCCAAGAGCGTGTCAGAGGAAGAGAGTCGCGTATTCAAACGTTCAACTCATGTGAACCTGCTATGGTGGTGTTGTACAAACACCATGGACACTTCACGTGCAAATGCAGGCGCGTGTTGACAGTGTGATTTATCCAGTGCCCCGGTTTGTTTGGGTTGAGAAAGGGGATCCAGGAAACGCCTGAAAAGGAGCGCGAACTGCGCGCCGCGACTGCCTTGCGGCCTGGGAACCTTCAATGCATGCCCTTAAACCTTCCCCTGACAGCAACGCTCGGGCCCATCACCGGTTGCTGGGGACCCTCCCGCGGTAACCTGGTCAGCTGTGGGGTCATTGGAGGCTGGTCCGTTCTGCAGTCGTGTAAACATCGATTGATTCTTTGATTCCATCTCGTCAGTTCCGTCCCTCCAAGCTTGGCGTTAACTGCCAAACTATACCTTTGTTCTTTGCGCCTCCCATCTCCCATCTCAACCTTCATACATCTCCTAAGGTTGGCGCCGCCCCTCCTTGATTGCAGGTACGATGTCCTTCACCTTCAGGTTGTTGTGTGGACGTCATTATTAACCTGTTTCGTTAGCACCTTTTTGACTGTATACTCAATTATCCGCCGTATATTGGTCTTCTTTGTCCTGCGCTGTTGTCTTGTTCGACTGCTTTTCAGTTCGTCGTCACAGATTGGATTATCCTACAGCAAAACATGGGAGATATTCAAAACTCTGCGCCCACCCTCGGCGCCAGGAAGAACGTCGATCCCGGTCAAAATGCCGTCAAGAGGTCAGTCTACTTCTTACTGAGCTTGCGCATGTTGTTAGACAATCGCGATGTTGGTGTTTTGGCTACTGATTGTCCATGGCTACAAGCAGACTGCAGACGGAGCTTATGCAGCTGATGACATCGCCGGCGCCGGGCGTGTCTGCCTTCCCCTCTGCCGACGGCAATCTCCTTTCGTGGCGGGCTACCATCGAGGGACCTGAGGATACCCCTTACGCCGGCCTCACCTTCAAGCTCAGTTTCGAATTCCCTGCGAATTATCCTTACGCGCCGCCTACGGTGCTGTTCAGAACTCCGATCTACCATCCCAACGTGGACTTTTCTGGACGCATCTGCCTCGACATCCTCAAGGATAAGTGGACCGCTGCTTACAACACTCAGACCGTCCTACTGAGCTTGCAATCCCTGCTCGGAGAGCCAAACAAGTAAGGAATTCACATACTCTCTCATTTAGATCTACCAGGTTAGAGCTACCTAACACATATCACAGCGCTTCCCCTCTCAACGGCGAGGCGGCCGAGCTTTGGGACAAGGACCCGACTTTGTTCAAGACCAAGGTCATGGACCGTCACAAGGACATTGACGACGACTGAAGGAGAAATGCAGGAGCAGTTTAGGAGAGCATTGGGTTAGGAGAAATTGGTTCATTCTGAAGGTTGGAATCCCTGGCGTATTGGTCTCTGGAACAGGATTGCATTATCAGGGCGGGTTTGTTTAATGGGTATCCCGTTGTTGCTCGCGTCTGCTACCGGTTGCAGACTGGTTTTATGAAGTACATCAAGCATTGGTTGTAATGGACAGTATATCGTCCGTAGAGCGTATCATTTTCATGATGAAGCCCCTGCCTGACCATCTGCGACGCCCTCACACTGCGATTGTCTTCCCTCATCGTTGCTGGAGGCGGTTTGGTGGTATCGAAGGTCCCGTGTTCCATTTTACGAACCCTTTATTCGTAATGCGAAGCTAGATGCCATGCGAAAACTCCGGAAGCCCAATGCCGCCCTGAACCTGAACCGCGGTCCCTTCGTGCCAAAAATTCGTTTTGCCAGAACACCCAAATTTACTCCTCAACGACAACGGTGTGGAGACCCTTGGGGTTCTTCACGTTGACGGCCTGGACGTAGCTGTAGAGCTTCTCCTTGGCGCCCTCCTCGTCGTTACGGCGGCGGGAGATGCGGACGCGGAGACGGTAGGCAACGCCCTTGACACCCTGCTCCCAGACCTTCTTGTTGAGCTGGGGGTCGATGCGGACATCGGTGGTACCCTATAAATCACAGTCATGTCAGTCTTGGTGTTCGTTCAAACTGACCACGCTGTGTCCCCAACTCCATTGTCGTCTCCATAGCTCCAGTTCCTCCAGATCGGGTTGGTGTTCGTCGCTGCACGTACCATCGCCTTGTAAGCGAACTCCTTGATCTCCTTGATGGCGCGAGGAGCCCTCTTCTTGAAAGTGACACCGTGCATCTGCGCCAGGGTCAATATTCCGTCTTCCTTCGTCGGGTCGATGATTCGGTACTGCTTACGCGCTTGTGCATGTGGATGGTGTACTCGCGGGCGACAACGTCGGCGATGGCCGAGCGCTGGGTCTTACCGGTGGGCTTCTTGGACGACATTCTGAGCAGCTTGTTAGCAAAGGAGGGGTTTCGCGAAGCCGGACCGTGTCTCGAGAGCTCTTGACGGGACGGCTGACTCGAAATTGGACGGGCAAAAATATGAGGGGCCGTAGTTACGTACTTTGGAGATGGCGATGTCTCGTACACTCGGTGGTCGGGTGAGAGTCGTCGAAGTCGATGGGTGCTGCGGCAAACGATAAACCTCCCAATGAATTTTGCACCGGATTTTTCCACGAAATCTGGAAAGTGCGGACCTGGGCTCAACTCGCCTCGCTTACCTTACCCTAAACGGAAGGCCGGCTGGCAAAGTCAAGCCCCCACCACTCCGGGCATCTGCCAAGCGTCTGACAGCTGGCGGAGCGCTTCCTGTCCGTCCCCCAAACTTTCAATTTCCGAGTGACTTCTGCAATCTCCCTGCCATGCTCGCCAGGGAGACTGCAGATGCAGCGAGTGCACCTTGAAGTCAATTGCTGGGCTGTTCCATGCTTTGCGATCTCATGCTGGCCTGTCGCCCTGTCAATCTCGTCTCCAGTGCCTGATAGGGACGGGTGGACCTCGCAAAGCCTGTTTGTTCACCACATCCCAAGGGAACCCAAGAAGTCCCAATTCCCCGTCCCGTCCCCTTCGTCAAACACACCCTCCCGTCATTCCATTCACTCGTTGCTTTGCACCCGACCTCGTCAACCACACCCCAACCCGTCATTCGTTACCTACCCAACCATCGCCGTCTCCGGATCAAACCACTCTATCCGACAGCGCTGCGCGCAAACCACGTTCTTTACTACAAAAGAGACCAGAATCGCCAAGAAATCAAAAAAGCCCCGATTAATCAAACTCCTTCTTTTCTCTGGCACCCGGCAACCGTGACTCGCGCGAAATCCTCGATTGACGTCAAACCATTATCGCTCCCGAACCGCGCAACTGATTGAAACACTTGCCCGCCACAACTTGCTCTCCTCGGACAACCTTGAGCTCAATACAGCTTTCTTGCTTGCCCCGCTCTCCACCCATACTCCGCCGGCGCCCTTTCGCTCTCCTCGTACTATCATATCGCCCTTCCTCCGCCGTCGGATTCAGCTCGAGTTTCAGGTCCCGTTCACCTCCCGTCAAAATGGCGGAGCCCATAGCACACACGCCCTCCCCTCAACCCGACCTTAATCGAAACCGACTCCCTACCTTGTTCGAGGTCCTCAGCAGGCGGACGCTCCCGCCCGTCGATCTGTTCTCCTTCTACATTTATATGAGAGACCAGCAGCGCTCTGTCGATTACCTCGATTTCTGGTTGGTTTTCACTTCTCGGTGCTTTGTTGACAATGCCAGTTCCTGACCCGAGACAGGCTCGATGTCGCCCAACACATGTCACTATGCCGTCACTATGTTCGCGAATTGCGACGTTCCGTTCTTGTCGGCACGCCTGAGCCCGACCGAAGCTCCAAACGATCATCCGCCATTCTTGAGAGCATGGGAGATTTGAACCCCATCGCAGGACCGTCTATGTGGGCGTCGGAGAAGGAGAAGGATCAGGACGCGCAAATGTCTGCCTTCCTGCGCGAGGATCGATCGATCGCGCAGGAGTCCCCGCAAAGCAGCAGCGACCGCCGTGGTCGTCCGAGCAACCTCAGCAACCAGCGCGAACTCACTACCGACTCAAATTCCCCAGCGCATGCCGTAGCGCGCGACGATATCAGAGCCTCAGCCGAGAAGATTCTTTACACCTTCCTCCTTCCCGGCGCAGAACGCGAGATCACTCTTCCTGGTTCCATCACTTCGGATGTCACAACTGCTATTGAGGATTATGGACGCGATGACCCGGAGGTGTTCGACGTGGCCAAGGATTATGTGTTCCAGGCCATGGAGAGGGACGCGTTCCCCGGCTTCCTTAGGATGAAGGCCCTCGGAAACCTTATTCCCCCTACATTGATGCTGCGCCTCATGGTTGGTCTCGTGGCTATGTTCGGTGGCTTCTGGACTGCCTTCATCCTGATCTTCCTTAACGAATCTCGCCTAACAAGGTGTTGGGTATGTTACCAGACTAGCCAAATCTGGCTGACATTTCGGTTACCTTGCTAACGTTTAACAGGTCATCCTGCCTTTCACCATTGGAGTTTACTGTCTCTGTTCATATCAGTACTCACTCGACCCCATTCTCGCCCTCATCGGACTGAGCGAATACACCCCTTTCAATTTCTCCCGAGTTCGGGAGCCATACGTCCGAAAACTCCTCGCCCAGAGATCCATGGTGGTTCTCGCCGTCACTGCAGTCATAGACGCCGCGCTATGCGTCCTGTTCATTCTCGTACCGGGAAAACGACTATGACCTGGTACGCACGGAATCACGCAGTGATGGATGGGCAGTTTTCTTTTCGGCGTTTTGGTTTGCTTAATCTTTTTTACCATAATACCCATGGGAGCTAGGACGACACGGAAAAATGGGATACTGGCTTTCCCCGGTTTCGACAATTCCACGCCGTGTAATCATTTTGTCTGCAGCCAGTTACACTCTTAATCCAGGCGTGGATGTCGGTAATCTGTTTTAGATCTTTTCTCTTCTTTTTGACCACCTTTTTACCTTACCATTTTTTGCCTCAGTCCAAACGAGGGCGAGTTTATACAACGCCATATCTCTTCTCCACCACGAACCACGGGGGAAGAACAAAGAGTTTCTCTTATTTCGGATTTTCTTGATACGGAAAAAAGCGATATTTCTTTGGACGGGTAAAAGCGGGGATTCTTGTTTGTTACTTTTACGAACGTTATGACACAATGAAGCTTACTGTTTTCACATCGAACCAAAAACTCTTCTACTAGAAGAGTAGAGTGCGATGAGGATGGGAACGACGACGAACGGCGCAACCAACCCGGATTGGGCCTTATGGTCGGGCTTCTTAGAGGCATCCGTGAGGTAAAGAAAGGCACGACAGTGATGGAAGACTCGCATCCGACCAACCCACGAGAAACGAGGCGTTTCGTTGTCTGGCTTCTCTTTTACCCGGATGATAGAAACAACGCGTTTCAATATTTGGCTTTTTTCCCCCCGGAGGATTTCTGGGGAACAACCCAGAAGGGAACACCAACTTGTGCGAGGGTGCTCTCTGTTGTGTGTCGGATTCTAGGGAGAGAAGATAGGGTCCCGTGTTCTTGTGTGTTCTGGATAGATAACACTTCTTAGTACTATCACCACTAACCGCTTACCTACACTACTACACTACTTCTGCTCAGCTTGTTGGAACCCCCTCCCCAACAACCAGGCACGCTAGGTACACTAGACAGACTATGAGCGAGATCGTTTTTTGCTCAGCTCACAAAATTAAATTTCCTTTTGTCCGCTTCTCACAGGTTTCATTGTGGTGACACATGTGCAATGAGTGGCTGGCTGGCAGAGACGTGCTATTGAATGGGAGGCTGGGTGAGAGTAAGGAATCTGAGTGATGGTTGGTCCAATCGAGCGAAGAGGCTGTTGTGCTTGTCAATGTTTTTTGTGGGAATGGGACAGGCGGAAGATGAACGTCACACGAGATGGTCGTGGTTAACACCATGGAGTGAGAGCATCTAGGTCCCTAGGTAGTCTCAGATTTGGGAGTACGATGGCCCTGTGTGAATTTAAAGGGTTTACTTCCCATGCGGCTTGGTAGTCACCATCTAGAACCGCCACTCAGAGAATTTTTTTTTTTTTTGGGAACAATCTGATGTACTCGCGGTTTTAAGTACTCACATATCCATTGAATCTGTATTGATAATATTTAACCGGGAAGTTGTGAAGCTTGCTCTCTATTGTTTGGCCCCGAATATGAATCGCAATGATGCCATGTTTCTAGCTGTTTATCCCGTTCTCCAGCCATTGACTGGGTGAACTAATACCTTATTTTCTTCGTAGACCATTCATGGCCTCAGACTTTCATGTCAATACAATTAAAACAATAACCGGCACTTGGCGCTCCATGATTTGTCCTGATGTGCTTGGGAAATTTAACCTCCTAGGCGGTCAACTTCCGCTTGCTACCCCTCTTGGAATCATCCCCCTCGTCATCCAAATCCATCGTGTCGTCAATGTCCTCTTCCGAGTCATCCATATCGCTGCTCCCTCGCTTTCCAAGAGGCCCTGAGCCCGAGCCCGAGCCCGTCTCCATGCCCCCCAGTGCCGCAAATGAGGCCGAGGAGCCCATTAACCCCGCCGCTGCTGAAGGCGATACTGCTGATGGCCCCTCCCTGAAGCTGAGATAACTGCCGCCACCACTCGTCAGCAAGCTGTTCGTTCTGCTCTGATTGCTTTGATGATGGTGATGGTGGTTTTGCTGCTGACGTGATTGATTCTGCTGCTGATGGTGGTTTCCTCTTTGAGATGGCCGGTACCCCTGGGACGAGCCACCACCGCGAGAGTAGCCGCCACCACGAAAGCTACCACCTGCGCCGGCACCGGCACCATCACCACCACCGCCGCGGTTGTTGTTGAACCAAGAAGAGGGCAAAGAGGACGAAGAAGAGGACGGTACCGCACCCTTCTGTTCATCTTCCAACAACTGCGACATCTTGTTGTTCCACTCCTGCTCCTCGGTCGCCCGCCTGTCCGCCTCCTCCCGCAGGTTGGCCATCGTTGCTTCCAGCTCCTGCAGCGTCGCCTCGCACCGACCCGCCCAGCCCTGCAAGCTCGAGAGCAGGCCGCCCACGCCCCGCGGGGGCACGTCCCGCAGAGCGGCCACGCTGTTGATCTGTACCATCTCGTTGGCCGGGTCTAGCTGCCCTTCGATGAGGCCGGCGTAGATGGCGCTGATCACAAGCTCTTCCAGCTCTCGCGCGCTGGAGAGCTCCAGATGTCGAATCAGGGAGGCATAGCTTAGGTTCGGCGGTTGTGCCTGTTCGTGTTCTTGATGCATTGCGTCATCATTAGAAGGGCTGGTGGCAATGCCATCGTTGGCGACCAGTGTGAGAAGAGATAGCTGACGCAGCTTAAGCTTCTGGTCATCGTTGAGGGTAGGAAGCGTCGAGGCGTTGGCAGTGTAGTCCGCGTAAGTCCCATGACTGAAAACTTGGAGGAGCATGAGGTAGGGAGAAAACTCGTCGGAGCTGGCGAGGGACTGGATTTGAGGCGTCTGGAGAAGCTCGGTGAAGATGAAGGTGTTGGGGGCCGAGGTCGCGCGGGTCACGAGGTCTGCGGCAGCGCGTGGGGAGGTGGCAGATTTGGAGAGCGCGATGAACGGCTGGAATCAGAATTTTGTGTTAGGTACAACTCTCCAATCTTGATCTGACCACCCTCAGACGTGACGGGTGATGGACGAACCTCGAGAGCGTTGAGAGCTTTGGCTTGCTCCATTGCGAGTTGCCGGGTTAGCGGTAGCTCGTGGTTCGAGAGACTGGAGATCCGAGATTCGGTATGCGATGATGTATAAAAGTGAAGCGAAGACAATGAAGTAGTAAATGGGGATAATTCTGGCTTGAACTTAGCTACGGGGTACAGTTACGGCGTGGTGTAGCACGGCACGAGATAGGATGGATGGCGTTGACTGACAGGTCGTGGATGATGTGCGACTGGCAGCCTTTGGTGGAGTTAACCCGGGGTAGGTAGGTACACCCGCCATAAGGCTGAAAGCTCCAACGAGCAAGTGTGGCTTGCGTTCCAGCGGGGTATCTCCGCCGGCGCCGAGTCCGCTGGCAATCAACTGAACTTCACGCATTCGGTTGGCAGGAGCAACTGCCTCCGGCTTCAACGCCCAAGCTCGCCAAGCAAGCCATGGAGATTACACGTGTATAGAGCACAAATTTCTGCTTATGGGTTTCATCGTCCTTAATATGTGATGTTGATCTCAGTTCAATTTTAGCATTTACTGTGTAAACAACATGGTTTTGCTCGTAGTCGGAGGTGTTCGTGAAGCTTTCCCTGTTCTTGTACGTCCAGTCTCCCGTCTCTTTCCTTTTTGCTCTTGAGGCTGGTGTGCTGATGGGGCACTTTTGGCGCCAAATTGGCTGCGTCAGTCACATTTTGAAGCGACCAGGCGCCTTCTGGTGACCAGCATTTGTGAATCTAGGCGCAAGGGTCCCCTGATGATCGGGATGGCAACCCGTCGAAGTGGAGAAATCTAGGAAAAGAGATTCGGTAGATTCGCCGTGACGACACGACATCTTTCATCTCATCTGAAGATGTTAACCGCGGTATTACACTTGGCTTTCTTGTTCAAAAGGTAGTGTATTGCACGGTATGTTTATTGTTCATATAGTCTGGAGATGAAGGTACTTCCACTGATACCGAAACCCGAAACCCTTCCCGTGTTGTGGTGTTGTGGTGTTGCTGGAGGCAGCAATTCTCCTTGTGCTTTCCTACCGGTGGTCGGGACATCCACATGGCAAATCCTGGGAGATCCAGTCGTTGAGGGCCATATATTGTGACATTGGTAAAGGAGGCAGAAGGTTGTAGGTAGAACTGAACGCGAATGCCGATCCGAGCAACACCTCATGTGACGATATTTCTCACCAATAATGATTGTTGGGAGCGTCAAGAAGAATCCCGGAAAATATAGTAGGATGCGGCATGAACATTGAGCTTGTGCCTCTACTCAGCCCTTTCGACCATCATACGAGGCCACAAACTCACTCGTTTTCTCAGCCCCTGTTGTGTTATACCCTCCACAACTGTTTCTCGGTCAAGCTGAGCACGCAAGCCACAAGACGGGAAGCATGACTCTCGATTTGGATTATGTGTCTTATATAGGCGGCGTGTGCCGTAGTAAGCAGTCATTATCATTAGCGTATGTGCGACAAACGGCTGAACTGGTGGCCGAGACTCACCAGCAGTCCAATACATACATCTGTACTGCGTAGATGCAATATTTTCTCACATGATGCCTTGTGATACCTTTGTGGGCCGTTGCTTTCGGACAATATCATACGAGATTGTTGGACTGTTTGTCGGTTTTGGTTCCAGGTATGATAGACGCTTGTCTGGCGCAAACCACAAGAAAGAATAGTACAAAGACTTTGTATCAGTTGATGAGTTCCCAAGGGCAGTCTCGGTCTCTCGGATCTTACTCCACCCCACTTTGTGACTTGTCGCCCTGGCGGACTCTCAGATCCCGTTTCACGCCATGGGCGGGAGAAACTGCAGTGGTGCGAGACCCCTGTGTGCGGCCTCTAGGTACTGCAGAAAGTACGCTGTGAGTGGCTGACAAACCTTCAGTCGATGGAAACTTCGTCAACCCCTTCCCTCTTGTTCCGAGTTCCTTTCTCGCAGCCCCCCCCCCCCGGTTGCGCCCCTCCACCCTCCACTCTCCGTGCAAGTTTCGAGTCTCGCTCGCACCCAGCTCCCTGCTGCAAGTTTGGCGCCATTGCTCCATCCGTCTGATCTTATATGTAACGGTACCGCGAGCTCCGCTATGCCTTCGATATTGTCACCAGTCCCTATATGTACTCATTCCTCTACATATTAACTGATCGACCTCGCCATCGCCATCGCCATCGCTGGAAGCTGGCCCTATTCCACCCTTTCAACTCTTTTGGTGGCGTGTCTTCCTTCGATGTTTTAGCCCAGGGGCCCTCGTTTCGAAATCCACTCCGCTTCGAAATCTCGCTTTCTCCGTGTCATTTGCGCCGCGCGCCCTGTTTGTTTGATAAAACAAAAACATCTGGCATCGCTGTACGAACTCTTGCGCACCCATCATCAAGATGGCACCGGCAAATATACAAGTCCCATCTGGGCACATGGCTACCACAACCCTCAAGGTTGAGGGTATGACGTGAGTTGGCGCAATACTTGACTTTGTCTCGGCTTCCTCGGATGTGTGTAGAACACTTGGTGACTGACTTTGCGCAGATGCGGCGCCTGTACTTCGGCCGTTGAATCTGGCTTCAAGGGCGTCGATGGAGTGGGTAGCGTATCGGTCAGCCTGGTAATGGAACGCGCCGTGGTTATGCACGACCCCGACCGGATAACTGCCGACCAAGTTAAAGAAATCATCGAAGACCGAGGGTTCGACGCCGAGGTGCTGGCCACCGACCTCCCGACGCCTATGATCGCCAGCCACCCCGAACAAGACCTGGAAGCTTCCGACGATTCCCCGTTAATGGTCACCACTGTCGCAATCGAGGGCATGACATGCGGCGCTTGCACATCAGCGGTCGAAGGCGCATTCAAGGACGTATCTGGCGTACGGCACTTTAGCATTTCCCTACTCTCCGAGAGAGCCGTTATCGAGCATGACCCGACACTGTTGAGCGCCGAAGCCATTTGCGAAGCCATTGAAGATCGCGGGTTTGATGCGACTGTTGTTGAGAGTGTTCACAAGCAACCCGAAAGAGAATCGATTTCCGGCGCGGCGACATCCTCCAAACCGTCAAGCGCGACCACGACGGTAGCAATCGAGGGCATGACTTGCGGCGCTTGCACTTCAGCCGTGGAACAAGGATTCAAGGATGTGAACGGAGTTCTGAAATTCAACATCAGCCTTCTCGCTGAGCGAGCGGTTATTTTGCACGACCCATCACTATTATCGGCTGATAAGATCGTTGAAATCATCGAGGATCGAGGTTTTGACGCCAAGATTCTAACAACTACGTTTGATCAACCTAATCACTCTAGCGGCACTTCGACAGCACAGTTCAAGATCTATGGAAACCTTGACGCCGCCGCAGCTAACAAGCTAGAAGAGGAGGTTCTTACGCTCCCTGGTGTTACTAGCGCCAAACTGGCCATTGCGACCTCCAGACTGACTGTCACCCATATGCCTAATGTTACTGGACTCCGAGCTATTGTCGAAACTGTCGAAGGCGCCGGCTTCAATGCCCTTGTGGCAGACAATGATGACAACAATGCCCAGCTGGAGTCACTCGCCAAGACGCGGGAGATCAACGAATGGAAGCAGGCATTCAGAATCTCGGCTGCTTTCGCCGTCCCGGTCTTTTTTATCAGCATGATCTTCCCCATGTTCTTGAAGTTCCTTGACTTTGGGAAAGTCAGACTAATTCCGGGTTTATATCTTGGAGATGTGGTCTGCTTGGTTCTCACGATACCGGTTCAATTTGGCATCGGAAAGCGCTTCTATGTTTCGGCTTGGAAGTCAATAAAACATAAGTCGCCGACCATGGATGTCCTTGTTGTTCTCGGTACCTCATGCGCTTTCTTTTTCAGCATTGTCGCGATGACAGTCTCGATCGTATTACCTCCGCACACCCGGCCGAGCACCATCTTCGACACAAGTACCATGCTGATCACCTTCATCACCCTCGGCCGTTTCCTCGAAAACCGGGCCAAGGGTCAGACGTCCAAAGCGCTCTCGCGCCTCATGTCCTTGGCTCCATCGATGGCTACCATCTATGCGGACCCCATCGCGGCGCAAAAGGCTGCCGAGGGTTGGGATCGCAACGCAGACTCCTCCGACTCTCAAGAGCCGCGTGAAGGCAATGCAGCGGAGGAGAAAGTCATCCCTACAGAACTTATCCAGGTTGGCGACATCGTTCTCCTTCGTCCCGGTGACAAGATCCCCGCAGATGGTGTTCTTGTCAGGGGTGAGACATATGTCGACGAAAGTATGGTTACCGGAGAAGCCATGCCCGTTCAGAAGAAGAAGGGAAGCATGCTAATCGGTGGCACGGTCAACGGGGCTGGGCGAGTTGACTTCCGTGTCACTCGTGCAGGCCGGGACACTCAGCTCAGCCAGATCGTCAAGCTGGTCCAAGACGCTCAGACGACCCGTGCTCCCATTCAGCGCCTGGCGGACACTATAGCTGGCTACTTCGTCCCGATGATCCTGTTGCTTGGTATGATGACATTCTTTACCTGGATGATTCTTAGCCATGTCTTGTCAACTCCCCCGAAGATCTTCTTGGAGGACGCAAGTGGTGGCAAGATCATGGTGTGCGTCAAACTCTGCATTTCTGTCATTGTGTTCGCGTGCCCTTGCGCTCTCGGCCTCGCAACCCCTACCGCCGTCATGGTCGGTACGGGTGTTGGAGCGGAGAACGGCATTCTGGTCAAGGGTGGTGCTGCCCTCGAGACCATTACCAAGATCACCCAGGTGGTTCTCGACAAGACCGGCACCATCACGTATGGCAAGATGAGCGTCGCCAAAACCAACATTGTTTCGGTATGGCAGGACAATGACTGGCGCCGTCGTCTGTGGTGGACTCTCGTGGGCCTGGCTGAAATGGGTAGTGAACACCCTGTCGGCAAAGCGGTCCTCAACGCAGCCAAAACAGAGCTTGGTCTCGATGTGGAAGGAACCATTGATGGTACCATTGGTAACTTCACTGTAGCCGTGGGCCAGGGCATTACCGCGGATGTTGAGCCAGCTACTTCCCTGGAGAGGACGCGTTACCGGGTACATGTGGGCAACGTTCGCTTCCTCCGGGACAACAACATCGAGATCCCCGAGTCCGCAATCGAGGCCGCCGAAGAAATCAACGAAGCCGCCGCAAGCTCTCGCTCCAAGTCCACCCCCTCCAACACCCCAGCCGGCACCACCAACATCTTCATCGGCATCGACGGCAAGTACGCTGGCCACCTCTGTCTTTCCGACACCATCAAAGACGGCGCCGCCGCCGCCATCGCCGTCCTCCACCGCATGGGCGTCAAGACCGCCATCGTCACCGGCGACCAACGCAGCACCGCACTCGCCGTTGCCTCCGCCGTCGGCATCGACCCGGAGGACGTCTACGCCGGCGCCTCGCCCGACCAAAAACAAGCCATCATCCAACAACTCCAATCCCACGGCGCCGTCGTCGCCATGGTCGGCGACGGCATCAACGACTCTCCGGCCCTGGCCACCGCAGACGTCGGCATCGCCATGAGCTCCGGCACAGACGTGGCCATGGAGGCCGCCGACGTGGTGCTCATGCGACCTAATGACCTGATGGACATCCCTGCCGCGCTGCACCTCGCCCGCACCATCTTCCGCCGCATCAAGATGAACCTGGCGTGGGCGTGCATGTATAACCTGATCGGCCTGCCGTTCGCCATGGGCATCTTTTTGCCGTTTGGGTACCACCTGCATCCCATGGGTGCGGGCGCCGCTATGGCGGCTAGCAGTGTTAGTGTGGTGGTCAGCAGTTTGTTTCTCAAGTTCTGGACGAGACCGAAGTGGATGGATAAGGCCCTCTATGAGTTTGAGATGGACAAGAATGGTGGTTTGATTAAGGGAGGCCTCAGGAAGCGCGGTGCCGGATGGGGTCTGTTTGGTGGGGTTGTTACTAAGGTCCGGGATGTCCTGGGTGTCGGTGCAGCGAGGAGGAATAAGGATGATGGCTATGTCCCGCTTGATAATCTTGATGCGGCTGAGCATGCTGTGTAATAAGGGTGTTTCTAGGTCTGGGAGAGAGAGAGAAGAAAGAGGGAGACTTACATGAAAAAGAAGAGGATGGATGTAAGGAACGAGGATACCTACGTACATACATACATACATACATACATACATACATACAGAAACGAAAAAAAACATGGACAGGCAGTAGCAAGTTGGCTGGCAGGCAAGTAGCAGCAAGAGCATGATATCAGGAGTTTTTGGGAGGGTTGCTTTGCACGTCTTTTTTTTGTTTTACGACGAGTTTCTTTTTGGGTATACTAAGTAGACTAGCAGGCAGACAGAACTGAACAGAGAGCAGTGAATGAATTTTGGTCGTTCTCACCCCTATCAAGTCTTGAACATGCAGTGAGTAATTCATACGTGCTGAATTATCTTGATTAAAGGTGATTGTGTGTTCTCTGTATGCTGCCGCACTCCAGTCAAAAAGTAGTAAAACGGGTTGAGATCACCAGTTTGATGTTCCTCCTTAATCGCCACAGTTGTGACGTCCACTTCCTCTGTTCGGATTCAACAAGGAACGTCTGGGATGTTCATGATTGATTTCCAGTCGTTGCCTGCCGTCTTAAAGCTTTGAGACGAGTGAGTACGAAGGAGTTGCCCCTTTTTATAAAGACAGAGATCCTTGACGCATTTGGTTAGCCTGATTTTGACCTACGGATGAAACTTCCATGAAGCAGGGACCATAACACAGAAGCACGTATTGAGTACGGAACGTTGGTTCACCCAAAGCATATTAAGAGTTAATGATGAGCGGATAGGCCAGAAAACAATCGACGCCGAGCGGTTCTAACGAAAAAAGGGACTAAAGGTAAGTTAAGTGGCAGCTTGGTATTTATAGAACTCCTCCCACATCCATCATCACACTCCATCCTTGCCTGTATTTCCCCTTCCCCGCAACCGTATCCGCACCCCCCTTAGCATAAAACGTACGCAAATATGGGGAAAGCAGCAGGCAGTCTCCTTGCGATGCATCAAACTGTACAAGATCCCGAACCAAGCGTGCTCCTGACTTTCCGAAAAGTGATCACAAGTGCAAAACGAGTGCTGGCTATCCCCTTTTGACCGTCTCATGGATTATCGTGAGACGGTCGTCAACCACTGGTTGCCATGTTTGGTGAGTTCGTTCGGTTGCGAAAGGGCGTGTATGGTGGCATCAACCGAGCGGATATTGGACCCGGGCAGAGTAAGGGCATTGTCATTAAGTGTAGCCAGCACTTTAAGGGCTCTTCTTCTTCAACTCGGTCGACAGCCAGTCGAGACCCTCGAACAGACCGTCACCAGTGGTAGCGCAAGTGGCTTGGATGTACTACGTGAAAAAGAAAAGTGTTAGGGCACAAAGGCATGCATCATGTGAGAAAGGGAAATTCAAAACATACCCAGGAGCGTTGCCTCAAGCTGGAAAGGCCGAGCTTATCCGTGATCTCGGCAGCGTTCATGGCATTCTAAAAGACGCATTGTTAGCTGGCTGCTGCTGCTGCTGAATGTGGCAGGTTTCGGGTAGATAGGGGTGGCGCTTACAGGAAGATCCTGCTTGTTGGCGAAGACGAGCAGGAGGGCGTCGCGGAGCTCATCCTCGTTGAGCATGCGCTGGAGTTCTTCGCGGGCCTCGACAACACGGTCGCGATCGTTGCTGTCGACTACGAAAATAATACCCTGGGTGTTCTGGAAGTAATGTCTCCACAGAGGCCTGATCTTGTCCTGACCGCCGACATCCCAGACGGTAAACTGAATGTTCTTGTACTCGACGGTTTCGACGTTGAAGCCTTTGAACGGATGGTGTCAGTGTTGCGTGCTCTCGCAAGGAGTGGGTCTGTGCCGCCAATGTGCACTAAGGGGGGAGGATGGCGCGTAGCGTACCGATGGTCGGGATGGTCGTGACGACCTCACCGAGCTTGAGCTTGTAGAGAATGGTGGTCTTTCCGGCAGCGTCGAGACCGACCATCAAAATTCTCATCTCCTTCTTGCCGAAGAGCCCATCGAAGAGCTTTCCGAATATCGAGAGTGTGTTACCCATCTTGGCGTTTGTGTATTAGGCGACGCTAAAGTTGCAAGTGTAGAAAATTATCTGTTTGGGCGGTAAAGCGTAAGCAAAGGGAGCCTTGATGCTGTCGAGATAGGCTGTTGAATGCTCGTCGGGATGGTGGTGTTGAGAGGAAGAGTGCGATTGATGACAATGGGGACGGCGGGTGGGCATTTAATGACGACGGCCCGCGTGAGGACAGATAACTGGTGTCTGGCCATTCGCTATCCTCAGGCACACAACAGCATGCCACGGACAAGGTAAACCCGCAGGGCTGCGACGAGTGACGAGCTGGTTGGCGCCGTTTGGCCACTCGACGTCCTTCACCAGCCGGGAGGCACGCGTTCGAGTGCGAAGGTAGAAGCAGACAGACATGGAATGGGAAAGCTGTGGCAGGCAGCGCCGATGGGAACCACGGACGTGCCTTGCAACGGCGTGATTGATTCGCTGACTGCTAGGGGGCCAGAGAAGGGGATCACGATATGCGACAACGATGACGGGTACTTACTATGGGAGGCTTGTCCTCGAGTAATGGGGACGGCGATGTTTGGGATGCGCGTCACCGGTGGCAGCAGAAATATGGTGTTGAAATGTGGATGGTGGTAGGATTGATGGCGGTGTGTGGTGGAAGGAAGGCAAGCGGGCGAGAATGTGTCTCCGGCCGTTCAGGTCTCTGGCACCGATTTTGAAAGTTGTTCTTGGGCAGGGCGACCGTCCGACACCACCAGTAGCGTGCCCGCCCGCTCTCACCCTCACACGGGTCGCCCACCTGGCATGGCCGCCTGGTTGCCCCCCCCCCCCGGCGGATTGCAAGACGACTTTGTTGGCTCTCTTGCATCCCCGCCGTCAGAGCGTGCACGGTCCACTCTACGCCCTGTACACGCGAGCTACCACTACTTGTACCTTATCTGGTCAACCCCTTTTCGCCTGCATCAACAATAACTCGGCTGAGCAGCACGTAGGTGCGACGAAGTATCTTGCTGGTACCCCTCCAGTCCTCCTGAAAGATTACCTTAGGGAAGAACATTGGACCGAATCCTTTGACAGAACGGGACCCTTCTTCTCGGCCTACCAAGTCCCTTTGTGTGATTTGGCATTCAGTCCTGTTGACGGCCTCGAGCTTCACAAGCCAGTCATCCCCCTGGGAGTTCCTGGACCCCGGTGCCCCGGCAACTTTGATAGGCCAGAGCCTCAGTTCACGCCAAGGCCAAACACCTGGGTGCTCGCGGCAGCAGCTACAAGGGGGGGCCGGGCTGGGTGTACCGTGCTACTGGCGGGACCCGACCTCACCACTCTGCTGCCCTGGACTTGCGGCTGCCAGAATTATGAGAGGTAGGGGTAATTGTGAATCGCCAAGTTGTCCTCCCAAAACGTCTCGCGAAACCGAAACGGAAGCTTCCATTTCTTTGCTTGAATCCTCCCCAAACTCCACATTCGCTCATCGCCAATCCTCGGACACTTCGTAAATCGGTCGCAATGCATTTCCTCACAGCAGCTAAGCTGCTGCTCTCGGCCAGCTTGTTCGGCGCCGCCGCCGCTCACAACATCGTCCTTCCCGCCCACGGCCGCGAATGCTTCCACGAGAACCTCCATCGCGATGACAAGATGACGGTGACCTTCCAGGTCGGCGACCGCGAGTTTGGCAGCGCCGGCAACCTCGACATCGATTTCTGGGTGCGTCGTCCCCTTAGCATAGCCTTTCCCACGTAGCCCGACCGCCAATCTACTTCCCATCGTCATCGATCTTCAATACTTAGACCAGACACCGAACAAGAACCAAGAAGCTTGCAATAGAGAAGCTAACAATGGGTTCCATACATAGATCACCAACCCCCTAAACCAATACGAAACCTTTGAAAAGTCCATATCCAACGGCGACTTCTCGTTCGAGGCCAAGCACGACGGCAAGTACGTGTACTGCTTCGGCAACGAGCACTGGGGCGCCAACACCAAGGAGGTTTCATTCAACGTGCACGGCATCGTGTACGTTTCCGAGGCGGACGCGCCCCAGGACCCGCTCGAGGTCGAGGTGCGCAAGCTGTCGGAGATGCTGGAGATGGTCAAGGACGAGCAGAGCTACATTGTCGTGCGCGAGCGCACCCACCGTAACACGGCCGAGAGCACCAACGCCCGCGTCAAGTGGTGGAACCTGTTTATCGTCGGCGTCGTGGTGGGCGAGAGCTTGTTCCAGGTCTGGTGGTTGAGGAGGTTCTTTGAGGTATGTTAAGACTCTTATAAACTTTCCAGCAGGGAGGAGAAGAAGACAGCTGGGAGGCACGGCTCAGGACTGACAAAGCTAACCCCTGAATCCCCCCAATTTAGGTCAAGCGGGTTATCTAAACTCACCCGATAGAACTGCCCCCTCATCAATAACAACAACTATTTTATAATATCTAAGCCGCTTGCTTCTACAAGTTGCTTTGGGAACCATTCATATTTGGGCGCTTGGAATGGGTCAGCCGGATGGGGATACGAAAACAAATGATATGATAATGGAATTGCCTACTAGACGAAGACGAAATGTTAGCGTGTCTTCACACATGTGAACCCTGCAATCTCAAGATATTCGACGAGATGTTTTCCATTGCTCCATTCTATATCTAGCATTATTGCATGATTGCCATTCAGGCCATATGCACAAACGCCATAACCAACCTATTCAAGGTTACCACTACACATATCACGCCTAAACGCCGCTCTAGGAAATAAACCAGCAAAACACTCAAGCAGACGGATCCGACTCCGGCACCGTAACCTTGGCCTCCTCCGCCTCCTGCTCAACCGGCAACACAACATCCTTAACAGGATGCAACAGCATAGGCGGCAGACACATCCTCCCCTCGCCGCCGCGCATCGTCGACACCGTCTGGTCATCCGCGCTATTATCCGGTCTCAGCTCAAACTGCTCGCCGCCGTCATTATTCACTTTGAGCCCCAACCACCGCTTATACAGGTTAGTCGAGAACCCGGCATTGTAGAACCACGTCAGACCCCTCATGTTATGCTCCCGATTACCAAACACGGACGTCCTCGACCCGCCCGAGGCCCCGTTGCGCCCACCGTTGAGGATGTGCGCCATGTACTCGGTCGGCCACTCGCGGTCGACAAACAGCGGGTGGGGGGCAAAGACGGCCTTGTAGCCGTGGTGCAGCGCGACCGTGGCCGGCCACATCTCCGGGAAGGCATGGTGCTTCTTGAAGGCCGTCTCGCGGTGCATGGTCAACAGCAGGCGGCGGGACATGCGGCTCGCGGTGATGATCTGGGCGCGCCGCGGGGGCCTGCCGATGTTGTTTGTTTCGTTGTAGCCCGTGATGTCGTCGGCCAGCCCCCACGTGGTGCCCTCGGGGTTGAAGATGGGGTTGAGCGTGATCAGGTCGGCTTCCTCGCCGACGCCCCAGGCATACTTGTCGCGCTCGTAGCTGGTGGGCGGGACGGGATCCTGGTCGTGCTCGAACCAGTCATTCGAGTCCTTGGGCCGCTCCGGGCCCCAGATGCTCTTCTCGCCCTTGGTCTTCACTTGGTTGGGGGATTCTTGCTTGTCCTTGTTGCCGCCCTTCTTGATGGCGTTGTCCCAGATGTTGTCGGCGCCAACGGTGCCGTGCTCGGTTTGCACGCGCGCCATCTGCTTGAAGTCGTCCCAGGTGCCGTGAACGTATGGCATGTAGAATCGCGCGTTGCGCTCCCACAAGCCCTTGCGCGGCTGCTCTTTGGCCCAAGTCTCCAGCTTGGATAGCAGGTCGTAGTAATGGCCGGTGTAGCGGATGTCCATTTCCCATTGCCAGAAGTGTTCATACTCGGGGTGCTTGTGGGCAAAGTACTGCATAGCCATCTGCAAGCCACGATACGAACCATGCACAGGCAGTTCAGGGCCCTTGGCCCAAAGGTCGCGGACACCCTGATAGATGGCGAGCATTTGGGTCTCAGACCACAAAGTTACCATACCACGGAATTCTGCGGGGATGGTGTCGTTGATACGTGTTTGGTAGGCCTCGTCGTCCGCCCAGACGGGATTCCTTCCGTCATTGCGTACCTGCACCAAGAGATGCACATCGTAGCGACCGCCAGAGGCAAGAGACAGTTCCGTCACAAGGGCACGGATGTTGAGAATATTTTCGGCATTCCAGTCAATCTCGTCCCAAGCTCTAATGACCAGGGCGGACCGGGGAATACCACCCTTCGGTTTGGGTACTTCAGGTGTGGCGGACCCCTTTTCCTTCTCTTCGGCAGGCTTTGTGGTAGTCGTACTTTCGGAAGTTTGGACGTCGGCTCTGGTGTTCAGCTTTGATTTCCCATCTTCCTCCTTAATATAGAAGCCTTGAAGAGGGTTCTTATGAGCATCGACAGGCTTGTAACGGCCTTCGTTGTCTCTGAAGCACCGCCGTTGAGCTTCAGCCCAGTCGATGTTGCTGCTGCTCCAATCAACCTGCTTGGTCGATTTCCAGACCTCATCAGCCCCAACTCGGTCGCCATGCTCACCAACACCCAGACCTCCTGTCTTGACCGAATAGCCATAGCCGTACGGGCCATACCTGCCGAATCGGTCGAAGCAGATGTCTTCGGGGAGAGAAAGAAGCTCGTAGGAGCCGATAACATTATCCGGGAATCCACTAGGGCGGCCATCGTAGTATTGGATTGGGGGAATCCGTATCGATTTCTGTTCGTCGAGGAAACACTCCTGGAATCCTTGACGGCTGTTTGGAACAACCGAACCCGGATGGTCCATGAATGACTTGCTTGGTGGTATGGTCTTGGTTGCCGCTGATGAGCCCTCTGCAGTATCTCTCTTGCCAGACTTGTTCGGCTCCTGCTGCGCAGACGGCGCAGTCGCATTGTAGGGAGCTTCGTCTTCAAACCTAGGGTATTGGGGCACATTTTCCTCAACTGGTACCAATGTCTTGAGTCCGCCATAGTACCGTGTAAGAAACTTGAAGTTTTCCCATGGCGGAGGAGGTGGTGGCTTCTTTTCAACCTTCCCTTCCGCTATCCTCCTATTCTCCACCTGACTTGCGCGTACGAGACCGAATATGAAGACAACAATGGTCGTGATCAGGGCAATACACAACACTCGTATGACCTTGTTTGGTAATCTGTAGAAATGTCTTCGGGGAGGGCGGCGCTGGGAGGTGGGCGATTGCCTTTGCGCCATCAATCCGGAGTTCGAGGAAGCCGAGGAGGAGGCATGTCGGGACCGTCGAGGGCTAGGTCTGGATCGCGAAGAGCTATCGGAGGAATCATCGGAGGAGTAATCGTCTGAAGTGTCCTCGACATCGGAGTAACGTTCTTTCGTGGGTGATGAGGAGCTCGTAGGGTTCAGCTGCTTATACATGGGCAGTTTGGGACGTTTCGCATCGCGCGACCGCAGCGGGTTGAGGTTTGATAGCCCCATGGTGGGATATGAGGACCGGGATTCTATATGGGATAACAGAGTCAGTTTGGAGCTTTTGGTGAAAAGCAAACAACAGCTTGAATCGACGCTTTCTCACAATTAGCACCGTCTGTCGCAAACTGTAGAGGCATGCATATGGCTTCGAGAATAAAAAGAAGCTCTGCCGGTCGGCTAAGGAATGCGCCTAGGTGAGACCAGCAGGCGCCTGGTTCAATTCGCGTATCGTGGACCGGAATCTACAACGAGACGGCGACCTAACATTCAGCGATTATCGCTGACTGACGACTCAAACAAGATGTCCTGTAAATGCAAGCTTGTGAAAGTGTTGAACAAATCTCAAAATTCGCATTCGAAAGGTGCATCCAGCGACATGGAGTTCCAGGAGGCTGGTCCTGCATCCCGGCTTTAACCTTGGGCGTCTTCGTGCGGAGACCCCGCATTGATTGGTTGTGTTGACGCGGGAGAAGACATGGGTCCGTTACCGAGCAACGCGTTTTTTTCAGGAGAACGGAGCCGTGACACGCGAATCGCACCCAACCACCAGCATCTGATCTTAAGAGGATGGATGGCCTTGAGTTCCACGACGTGGGCTGCCAAGCCATGGTCGACGGCTCAGCCCATCAGAAGGAAGAGGACAAGGAGTCTACCTATGATAAGATGATGTTGTCCCTATCTCGCAGTGTTGATAGGGTGTGTTTCTTCTAGGCGTTCTTTTTCATATCGGCTGGGTGTTGATACGCCAGAACTTTGGTGGTTTGTGCTGCTATTAATACTCCATTGTGTGAACTTGTGAAGAGAGAAACGAAGGTTCAACAACAACAAAGGACTTAGGATGTCACCTGAAGTGGGGTAGAAGCAGTCACGTCCAATCGCAGCCAGCCAATCCCATGTCGTCCATGAGCCGGGGTCCACGGATGACGTCGACTAATGGAGAGCGATAACCTAACGACGACTTCACTTCAGCCTTCGGACGACGACACTCGCATTCCTCGCAGTACGACTTCTGCTTCGGATGTTGAACTAGGAATCTACTTTGCGATGGTGTGCTTGTCATACCCAGGCCGATTTTCTCTTGCCAGCTCATAGGCTAGGTTTGAGGAGAAGCCAAGGACGAGGGAACAGTCCTGACCACTCCCACCTCGACCTCAGATTTGGACCTCAGTCTGAAATGCGGAGGTTTATCATTCTGAAATATCAGTACAGCCGTTTCAAGTGTTCGACAAACGTTTCTTTTCTCTTGTCAGTTTGGTCTGCAATGCTACACGCTACCTCTACGCGGGATGGACAGTTAGGAATGTTCCGCCGTAGCCATGAGACATTCCATGCCAACTGAGACACGAGGCAACCGTTGGAGGTCCGGTGTTCTGGAGCATCCACAGTCCAGAACGTCGAAAATATAACGTGAGCCGTGGTTGTTTACCACATACCGAACAGCTTTCCCGCTGGCACCCAGCAGACGTCAATACATCGAGATCAGCAAACAAGGGCTTTCGTTAGCCTTACCGTTGGTCTTTAGGAGAGGTACATCACCTTTCCGCTCTTCTACTCGGACCAGTTGGTCCGACGGCAATTTGTTTAAGTGCTCTCTGAAGCAAGTTTGCTTTTTTGACCATCCCATCTTGAAGTAACTCGCTTAAGGGCCTCTTTGTCTGATACAAAGGTCAAGAACGCTCTGCTACTCGAGATAGCGGGGAGTACGAACAAGATACCATGAAAGCTCAACATCAAACATAAGAGAAACAGTAGCCTACTCAGCCCTAGAGCAGCATATACATCATAGACCGCTAGTATGAGAGGGTAGGGTCTTCTTACCCAAACCAAGGCCGGTCTATGTCAGTTTAAACGTCAAATGTCCTCTCTTCGAAGTGACAAGCAACAGCAGGTCTGAAGAGGGGCGGATGCCGGCAGCTTGTTATCTACATCTGCTCGTGGGACACGGCACACCAGAGGTACGGTGTAACTAGTCGTGCAGTCACATCATTCTTGGTCCAGGTGGGACCTACATCTTGGCCCTTCCTTTTCCTTCATAAAGGTAGGAGGCGGTACCCCTTATGCTGTCAATGGAATCTTCCGTCATCTTTTCTTTCTGCAAAACTGCACAACCTACCCCGCGATACTCCTTCGGTTATCTATAATCGTTGCTATTAGGCATCTGATACGTTCTCGCGGGTATCTCATCTCTCAGCTGCTGCTATAGCTATCACACTGAATCCATCAGAGTTGTGATAGAAGACGTTGTTCTGGTTGGACATCCTCAACACCTCTTCAACTCGCATAAGACAGGCTGCGCAGAGGACTTGCATCCCGGCTGCACGTCTTGACAATTGAGGAAGATACGCATCACACCCGTCTGTGCACGTGTGCAGCCTTCGGCTTGGTCACTCGCATATCCTTCGTCATACAAAAACGCGCTGTTGCCCTCGCGAACCCAGCAGCTCTCGACCATTCTTGCTGGGCCCCCAACAGGTCGTGGTCGATAACGTCCAAGAGGACGATCAAAGGCCCTTGAATCCCTAAGACACATCCAATTCCCACCAACAACAGCAACAACCTCGCGTCGCCGAACCACCACTCATCCAACATGTCTCTAACAGTAACCTCCGAAACCCAAAAGATGGCACTGCCATCCTCCTCCTCCTCCGAGCCCGTGACGACGACCTCCTCCCAAGTCAACATGGTCATCCGCCAAGACCCCTTCTACATAACCCTCGACGCCTCCGCCCTCCTCGCCGTCTCCATCCTGACCGTCCTGGGGATGCACTTCGTGCACCGCGCCCTGCTCGAAGCCACCATCATCTCCGTGCCCATCATGTTGCTGATCCACAACGACTACCTCAACTTCCTCAAGCTTGGTCCCGGCGGCACCCCTCCCACTCCTGCCGGATACGCCCGCTTGACGTTTTACCGCTTGTTCACCATCCGCGACCCGTTGCAGGCGCCGGAGAGGGATCCGAATCAGCTTCCCTCGGCGGGGATCCTGGCCAGCAACAATACCAATGATCCCACCACCGGACACAACAACGACAAAGCAGCAGCCTCCGGCCAAGGCCAAGGCCTCCCCTACCGCCCCGGCCCCCGCCCCTCCGTCGCCGGCCTGGCCCCGCAGAGACAACTAAACCAAGCCGGCCCCCTCCCCATTTACAACGCCCTCCGCAGTTCCCTCGAACGACTCACCACCCGCCACCCCGATAAATTCGTCACCGCGACATCTTGTCTCGAAAAACACGGGTTCGCCCTCTTCTCGCGCCACCCGGTCAACGTGTGCGGCAACGGGGAGATCTGCCATATTCATACGCACTCGGACAAGAGCATGCACATGAATCTGCATCCGGATGATATCAAGGAGGTGTTGGAGAAGGGGTGGGGGGAGAGACATCCTATGGCTTGGTCGACTAGGTCAAGTGGTGGGAGTGGGAGTGGGAAGGGGAAGGGGAAGGGAACTTCTTCTGGAAAAGGGGGAAAGGGGGAATGGTGGGGGGCGACGGCTTCTGGGTGGTGGCCGGTGAGGAGTCCGGTGCCGGAGACTTTTACTATGGTTTATGCGCCTAGAGGTGAGTTTTCATCCGTGGGTTTCCTTCTTTGTGACGGATTGACAAAGTTGAGTTGTTGAGTTGCTGACATGCGGCGTCAACAGATGAAAACGATTTGCGAATTGTTTGCAAGATCATCGAGGCGGCGATTTGGTATACCGCTTGCGAGAAGGTTGAGATTGTGCCGGAATCCGCCGAAGCTTCAGCTTGAAGAACATGAAGATGATGTTGAGTCGAGAAATGGACCGAAGGGGAACAGCATGGTAAACTGAGAAAGGTAACGGAAGTGTCCGCGGAAAAGGTCGATCGGTTGACGATGTAGTTGGATTACAGCCGGAAGGCGAGGACGCAACGAAGCTATTGCACAATGGTTAAGCGTATGGTGTTAGGTGTTGGGTTCATTTAGTATCGTTTGTCGGTTAAGGGCTAGGTACTACGACTTTGGCGTCTGTATCTACTCAGCGTTAGCTTCTTGAGATTGATATTTCAACAGGGTTGCCGCATTACCTTCTCTAAAATAAAGCTTACATGTTAGAGTGATGTATCTCAGATCTCTAGGCTTTGATTCTAACAAAGGGTAATCGTATTTCAACCCTCCACATGAGCATCAGTACAGTCTGTCGGCGAACCACAAGGGTACATGCCGGAGAGAATCAGATCATCAAGCCGATCAAAAAAGTCAATCACATGGAAGGCAACGAGCCAGATCTTCTTCGCAAAAGAAAAAAAAAGCCCGTTAAAGTTACAAACAAGACTACAGTAGTTTAGTTTGCTTACATCCACATGCAATCCTTTCAACCTCACCCTTCTTTCCTCCTTTCGATCTTTCCACCTCTCTCTCTCTCTCTCTCTCTCGACTGCGTATAAGGTACGATAACCATAATCCAAAACCAGTGCGAGAGCAAAGTTCAGGGTATTCGTCCAACCGTTGGGTCCTAACCACCCGTTTTAGAACCCTTTATTCGGCCGTTCTTCTTTTCCAACCCTCGTTTGTCGTTTCCTACCTTCCTTCCGTCCACCCGGCTTATATGCAATATTCATGTATGCTTCTCTTTCCCAAAATCTTGTACAATGGACGCACACAGGGACAATCGCAAAACACGTGAAAAACCACCCGCCTACCAACCCAGCCAAGGGCCCCATCGATATTCGCACCCCGTTAAGCGAAGTATCAGGAGGCTTTCTTAGCGGATTTGTTGACGTTTTTGTTGATGATTTCGTCGTGTCGCACCACCACCTGTGATCATAGAAAAACATCGACCGACCGGACCGACTCCGAACAATGGCATCATGTGGGGTAATAACTCGAAAAGAACGCTTTTTCTTGAGCAAAAAAACACCACTCCATTATCGATTTCGTATCATAAAATCGCGCAGTCGTCGAGTACTTTAGTAGACACGCTTGAAAGGAGGAACAGGAGGGCACTCCTTCTCGTCGAGGGTCGTGTCAATGACACGGCGGTAACCGAGCTCGATCTTGCCGTGGGGCTGCTTCTGCCAAGAGAGGGTGTGCTTCATCCAGTTCTTATCGTCACGCTCGGGGTAATCCTCACGGGCGTGGGCACCACGAGACTCCTTGCGGTTGGCGGCGGAGACGGCGGTCTGGGTACTGTATTTTGTAAATCTGTCAGTATCTTCTTATTCACTTGAAATAAAAACATGGCGAGGGTCACTTACGCGCAAGTGAGCAAGTTGCGGAGCTCGAGGGTCTCGACGAGATCAGAGTTCCAGATCATGGAGCGGTCCTTGATACCGACCTGGTCGAACATCTGGTCGACCTGGGTGATCTTCTCAACACCCTCGTCAAGGGACTCCTGGGTACGGAAGACGGAGACGTCGCGCTGCATGGTCTTCTGCATGGCGAGGCGGATCTCGGCTGTGCTCTTGGGGCCGTCGGAATTGCGGATCTTGTCGAGGACCTCGATGTGCTCGGCACCGGCATCGGCCTCAATGGGCTTCAGCTTGGAGCCAGGAGTGAAATTGTCACGGATGGTGTGGGAGACGGCACGGCCGAAGACGACCAAGTCGAGAAGAGAGTTGGCGCCAAGGCGGTTAGCACCGTGGACAGAGACGGAAGCAGCCTCACCGCAAGCGAAGAGACCAGGGACAACCTTGTCGTTGCCCTGCTCATCGACGGTAAGAACCTCACCAGTGTAGCGAGTGGGGATACCACCCATGTTGTAGTGGACGGTGGGAAGGACGGGGATGGGCTGCTTGGTGACATCGACACCAGCGAAGATACCGGCGGTCTCAGAGATACCGGGGAGACGCTCGGCGAGAATCTCGGCGGGGAGATGGCTGAGCTGGAGGTAGATGTGGTCCTTCTCGGGGCCGACACCGCGGCCCTCACGGATCTCCATGGTCATGGAGCGCGAGACGACGTCACGGGAGGCGAGATCCTTGGCGGTAGGGGCATAGCGCTCCATGAAACGCTCACCCTCGGAGTTGAGGAGGTAACCACCCTCACCACGAGCACCCTCGGTGATCAAGCAGCCGGCGCCGTAGATACCGGTAGGGTGGAACTGGACGAACTCGAGATCCTGGTTGGGGAGACCGGCACGGGCAACCATGGCGGAACCGTCACCAGTGCAGGTGTGGGCGGAAGTGCAGGAGAAGTAGGCGCGTCCGTAACCACCGGTGGCAAGAACGGTGTTGTTGGCGAGGAAACGGTGGAGGGTGCCGTCCTCCTGGTTGTAGGCGAGGACACCACGGCACTCACCATCCTGCATGATCAGGTCGACGGCGAAGTACTCGATGAAGTAGTTGGTGTTGTGGCGGAGAGACTGGCCGTAGAGGGTGTGGAGAAGAGCGTGGCCGGTACGGTCGGCAGCAGCGCAGCAGCGGTAAGCCTGGCCGCCCTTGCCGAAGTCCTTGGACTGACCACCGAAAGCACGCTGGTAGCTGTGGCCTGTAAGCAATCATCCTCGGGCGCTCCGGAAAGCACGGTTTCGCGGGTTAGAGACTTACATCTTGCCGTCCTCGGTACGGGAGAAGGGGCAGCCGTAGTTCTCGAGCTCGACGATGGAGGCGGGAGCCTCGCGGGTCATGTAGTGAATAGCATCCTGATCACCGAGCCAGTCGGAGCCCTTGACGGTGTCGTACATGTGCCATCTCCAGTCATCCTCGTGCATGTTGCCGAGCGCAGCGTTGATACCACCCTGGGCAGCGACGGTGTGAGATCTGGTGGGGAAGAGCTTGGAAATGCAGGCAGTGTTGAAGCCGGCCTCGGCGAGACCGAAAGCGGCACGAAGACCGGCACCGCCGGCACCGACAACGATGGCATCGTACTCGTGGTCCTAAGGGAGAGGAATCGTGTGTCAGGCGGGATTTTCCATGGGACCGGATAGCATGGGATATCACGTACGACGACAGCGTACTTGCTGCTGAGATGGGGAGAAGCCTCCTTAGCGCGGAGACCACCGGGAGCGATGACGCGGGCTGTGATGTTCGCCGGTTAGCTTTTGGTGAACATGAACGACACCCTTTGCGGCATCCGTGAAGCGTAGTTGGCGCGACGGCGGAAGGCGGAAGGGGAGATCGGAGGGTTGCGAGGACGGGATGCTTCGGACTCACCGGCCGGCCTTGTCGAGGAAAAGGCTCTGTTCTGGACTCTGCTGGCGGCACGCGCGAGCTGTTGAAGACGAGACTCTGGTCAGTGACGATGTTCTTCTTTCTCTTTGGTGTACTTGGTTTCTCTATTCTTCGTCCCATGTGCACACTACTGCGACTGGACATCCCGAAGAGCTTCATCCTCTCTCTTCCTCCCCGCTTTTGTTCCTCGGCTGCAAGGGTGCCAATGCGCGCGCGCAAAACAGACAGAAGACAACACCGAGGTCCAGATGGATGAACAAGAAAAGCACTCACCGTGGGCGCCGCAGCCAACTTTCTCCAAGCCAAAGAGGACATTGTTCAACAACACTTCACTACTACTGACAGTCGGTAGGTGAGTAGGTGAGGTGTCGAAGGGGGAGGGCGGGCGGGACGGGGTGGCGGGTTTTTGGAGAGAGGTAGTGGTAGGATGGATGGGTAGGACGGGAATGGAGTGATGCCGTGGTGGTGGACGTGGTCCGGGTTGGATTAGCAATTGCGAATTTCCCTACGGGCTCGGGAGTCGGGTCACGTAGGAAATATTTGACGATTGGCTTCCACTCAAGACCCAGTGGCACTTTTGGAGTTCCCTTGCTTGCCGAACGGACACCATTCCTCCCCCGTCTCTCTCGCTGAAAGAGTGCCCGTGGTGCCCCAATACCGCACCCAAAAGTGGGCTGCCACTGCCAAACGGACTCGATGCAGTTTCGGTTTCGATGAATTCCAAGACCCGATCCGCACTTCCTCGACTCTGGTCTCAACCAATCACGAATAATGTATTACCCGAGTTGCCGGCATATGGCCCGCGCTACGTCTCCACCGTCAACCGTTCGCCGCCCGTCGCCGTCTTCTCTTCCGTGCCCCTCCACAAGCTGCCCTGTCGAGCCTCAACGACTAACAAACCCCTAACCCTTATTTGTGATCAGTGTTGTTCAGTTGAATGATGTTCTGCGAAGAGCTGCCTGCCAATGGCGTGTTAGCCTCGGATGATGCCCGCGATCTCTGTTCCCTGCAGAGATCCGAGAGATCCAGAGACGATAAGTTCCAAACCTGGCGCACTTCCTTTTTCATGTCTTCCGTACGCCTTTGTCGTTGTTGTTGTTGCTCTAGAAGCCTCTTGTCTCTTGCGCTCCAAACCCATGACGACGTCTTCCATTTCATATCCAAACACAGGTCACGTTGTTGTCGCCATGAGCGCCGCCTCCGGGTTCGCAAGCATGTGCAGGTACCTCTATGGTGGGGCCGTCTTTCTGAGCCAAATTCTTTATCCTCGGCATGGCACTGAAATGAACCACTCACGGACAGCCAAATCAAACAGACCCCTGAACGTCGTCCAACTGCATCATCCGGGGCATCCCAATGATAGTTCGTTCTATAACGAGAAATTTCAATTATTATCAAAAGGGTATGATAGTTAGTGTATAAGATACCATATGCTACCCGCATCCTTCCCATTCACAAACTACCGGGCAACTGAGGTATCATAATCTCCTCCTCCTTCTCTTTCTTCCCGACTGTTCACCAGTGATGTCATGCTATACCGGGAAATCCGTGTACTGTACTGTATCATAATTCCGCGCGGCACCCCTGTCCGGTTTGTCCGGCTCATGCCGGAGAACCCTCATTGACTTTCTCTCTCAAGTTCCCTGATCCCGAGACACCCCCCCCATACAACGTACTTCTCCTTTGCGATTATATGACGATAATCATCACGTCTGTCATTTGACTTGCAACAGTAAAGATGTTTCTTCTAGAGTTTGACTCGCCTGCGAGCCCTACTGCACCGGATCACTACAGATTGCACTGCACTACTGAGCAAGTACCTGTCTCAGCTTGGCCAAAAACTCGTCCTTGAGCTTGTGGACCTCCGAAACCTCCGGCTTCGTGGGCTCTCCGGCGTTCCGCCGTAGACGGTCCTGTTTCTTGGCCCTTCTTCTCCGCTCGGCATCGATGGGATCCATCTCTTCCTGGACCTCCTGTTCCGCCTCGGAGTCCGACAGGTCGTCTTCGTACTGCATGTCCTCCAAGTCCATCTGGTCAAGACCAAAGTCGCTGGCGCTGAACCCTCCAGGCACCACGTCGCTGCCCATGTTACCTCCTTCTGCCGCCATCTTCTGGCGAGTCTTGTCTTGATGCCACTTCTTGCGGGCTTCCTGCCACGCGATCAGCTTGTTGATCTCGTCTATCGCCTTGTCCTGGTCGATCGCGCCGCTTTCCACCGCTCCCTCGAACAATGCGTTGATATCCAACGTGCCGTTCTTTGGTCCGTGGCGGAGGAACTCGAGGATGCCCTCAATCCAGCCCATCAACTGAGTGAACAAGCCGTTGTCATGTGTGTGAACTTCATGAACGAACTTGTAGAAGTGTTGTTCGTGGCGCTGACACAAGTCGATAAAGGCCTGCACGGTCTGGTTAGGATCCGCAGAGGCATCCTGATCCCGGCATTTCTCAACGACCTGAATCAGATCATCGACGAAAACTGCAAAGTCGGTGACGCTGTTGTAGACATTCGCCGACTTGTACACCCTAACAAGCGGCTCATAGAAGATTGTGAACAAATCCCTGAACAACTGCAGGGTGACAGGCTCCTCGATGAGATTGAGCATCATAGACTTGTCCCTCTGCCTGAGATAGAGCTTCATGAGCTGCTTGAGGTATGAGAAGAGTTGGGCGCCCTGCTTGAGCTCCTCATCCACGTTCTCAACTGCACTGTTGAAAGCCACATATGCGTTGTATAGTCGCGTAACCTGGTCGGCGTTGAGGGCCGGGTAAATCTGCTCTGATCGCAGGATTGCAACGATAATGTCGACGTCGTCTTGGACAGCTTCCTCCCTGATCGCAAGTTTCAAGGCCTCGTCGCCATCTGTAAACTGCTTAAGCTTGTCCACGAACACGGGGTCGCCGATCTTGGCAGCGAGCGCGTCTATGGACTTCTGAACACTCCTAATACCGTCGTTCAGGGTCAAGGAGAATATGCGTTGCATCAAGGACCTGGTACCGAATGGCTGAGCCAGGAAGATATCGAGAACGTTGGACATGACGGCTGCGGGGTTGGCGATCCTAATGACGTTCTTCATAATCGTATATGGGATCAAAGAATGGATCTTCTTGGCTTGGGCAAACAATTCGGGCGAGTTGTCTTCGGCGAGGAACAGGTGGTATATCGTGGCAGCGACCTCTATCCGTAGCCACTCGGCAAACTTCTGGTACTGGATGCTAAGATCCTGGATGGTTTCCTTCTCTTTGATTTCCTTGAACAGGTTGGTCAACCCGTTATGTTCAACGATATCTTGTCGGAACCTGTGAATCCATGGTTGTCAGTACTTGAACCCACCAACTCATCCTCGTGAGACTTACTGTTCCATATAGACATCCAGATCTGCCGCCCGCTTCCTGGCGATTTCGTAGAACTTCTTCTGCTCTTCTACCCTCTTCTCATCCATCTTCTTCCGCTGCGCAATGTCCTCAAAATCCTCATCTTTCAGGGTTGTAGGGTCATGGGTCAAAAAGTCTGATATGGCTTTCGTATGAGCAATCTGTGGGTTTTGTAGCAGGGTACGCAGGAACGCGCGGAGAGATATCCTTTGGCTCTCTCGGAAGAGCATAACGTTCTATCAAATGTGTCAGCCGTGAACCCTTGTCCAGTTTGGAAAGCGCCACATACCTCTTCCTTCCTTGGGCTGTCCGACCTGTGATCATCCACAGATCGACGAGGAGA
Source organism: Neurospora sp. FGSC 26628 (assembly GCA_009805345.1). Lineage (NCBI taxonomy): Eukaryota > Fungi > Ascomycota > Sordariomycetes > Sordariales > Sordariaceae > Neurospora > Neurospora sp. FGSC 26628. The sequence continues at coordinate 114,957 of RAOO01000058.1, forward strand.
TGATCGCCTAGAAGACGATGAGCCTGTACGGCGATGTTCTAAGAATTGGTAAGCCGCATGTTTCCGTAACCACATCGCAAGATGACACTCACCTCTCACAGAAAGGAACCTTGAAATGCCGCCCGCGCTCCCGCTCTCACCGTTCGATTGAGCATCTTTGTTAACCATCTGCGTAGAAACAGATGATATCGATGAAACCTCCGAGTCGTCGCCACCACCAAAAAGGCCCGTCGCAGTCGTGCTCGTCTTGTTCTTCTTGGGGAGTACAGGGAGGACTTTGCCGGGCAACTCTAGCCGAAGATCCTTATAAAGCTTGCTGAAGTCGCCGTACCGCCTCCCGACGAAATATTCCTTTTCTCCTTTTCGTTTTACCCGAAGCAAGAATTCCTGCCTAGTGTCAGTTTGGGGATCTTCACCACACATCAAGTTCAAGTGAACAGCAGGACGAGACATACAGCATGCTTGTGGTACCGGATATTTCGCTTGATCGAGGTTATGCGAACTCCGGCAATGTTGACATCCCACCCATGCAAGTAGTTACCCTCTGGCATGGACGAGAGAACCCCGGTATCGATTGCGTTTGCGTCCACGATTTCCAGTTCGGAGAACCGTATCCTCTCTTCGAAACCGGAGGACGTACGGACACCCGACACCATCATCAACTCGACCAACTTTTGTGCTTTCAGTGCAAGCTTCCTGCGCTTCGTCTCTTCGAGGCGATCTTCCGATGATGAGATATTCTTGCTCGCAAACGATTCGAGGAACTATGTTATTCCCAACTTGATGTCAGTAAACAAGCCCAGCCCATGACGTACGTTTTCTCCCCGGGTCGTAGTGCCTCGCAGGAAGACAAGGAAAGACGGGCAGCCATACCACTTGCAGCTTGTCCTGCCAAAACTCCTTCTCCTTCGCCTTATCGAGAAACGGGAATTCGCGAACATGGTGTACGAAGATGTACCGTAGAATCGGCAGCTCAGAGTCCAGCGGCGAGATCTCCCCGAGGTCGGACTTGAAGGGGGCTCCAAAGCGTCGCAATGCCGTGGGCGAGTTGAGTTCCGAGATCTCCCATCTTACCTGCTCCGAGACGAGTTCCCGCTTAAGATCTGTTTCCCAAGCGATGAAATGTGTTAGTAAGAAAGCCTTGTTTAGATCAGATGCGCTCCCGGGTCTAGTTTTATGTGGGTGAAGGGAAGGATGCTTCTTCAAAAGGAGCAGAACCAGCAGAACCACCTACAGTGTTCTTGTTTTCCCGTCAACATGTGTCGTGGAGATACCAGCGCCGTATCATCCTGTTGTCCATCGGCCAGGCTTTCGTTTGCTGTAAGCGGAGCTGGGACCGCTGAGGGGGTAGGAAGACCGCTGGAGGAAGCGTTGCTGGGCTCTACGGCGCTGCCATTGCCATTGCTCTGGGCTTCCTTGTTCTGCTGCTGTGGTGACAGTTCGCTGGCTTCGGCGGGATTCGATGACATGCTTGCTGGAAGGGGTGTTGTTTCGACTGGTATGCGCTATTACAAGAGACCTCGTTCGTCAGTTTGAGGCTGTCGGTATTATGAAACGAGAGAGAAGAGATCTTCTCTGGATTATATATGGTACGAGTCGTCGTATGTAGATATGCTTGCGGCGAGGAGAGTCTTGGTAGTAGGTGTCCCTTACGTATGATTTGGTGGGGCAGCCAAGGTAAGATACGGGGTCGCGCAGGCTTGTAGGCAGTGTTGCACCTCTTGGCTGATTGCGCGTATGGGTGCTTGGAAGTGCACCTGACGAGATTATCGTTCTTGTAATACTCGGCGCAGTCTTGTTGTTGTGCCGGTGTCCGAAAAGGAACTTGGTTGTAGTTGAGATACCTACCGAATGGATTGGTTCTGGTTTGGCGGCCAACAGACTGAGTAGTGTTTGTTCGAACTGGATTGGAATCGGAGAGAGGGAGGAAACTCCGAACGGTGCTTATGCGCGAGAAGTGTTCACCACTGGGCTGGCTTTTAAAGAAGGCCGGTCAGGACTGGACTGAACGGAGAGAAAGACGGAAAGGTCGAAGTCTATTTGGCTGAAAGGCGGTGTATTGGTAGTAAGTATATAGGTAAAGGTATAAATGGTAGGAAAACCCAAAAGTTGGCAACCTCAACACCAACACGGACAATCAAGGTTCCAACTCTTCCTCGTTAGGTGACGGGAGTCAGGACTTTGATCAGCACAAGGGAAAGGAGGTGACGACGGGAGGGGTAACGGCGGTAGAGGTAGAGGTCTAGGAAGGTGATGACAGGTCGTTGGGTCGTTTGTCGTTCGTCTAGGTATCCCAGGCCAGTTTTTCGGTACCTTTTGGAAACGAGGTGACGGGGTCGTTTGAGGAGGGGCAGCAACGGCTAGAACGTTGAAGCTAGAAACACCTGACCAGGAGCAAAAAAGGTACGTGACGAAAAAGGCAATGAGGTGATAGTGTAGGTAAGAGATAAGGTACGAGTCTCGTGGCTGTACCCAAATTCAGGGTCTTTGCTGACGCCGTCCAGGAAGTTGCCAGTTCTTGTTTGGCTCCAGCACAGGCTAAAAAGCTGGCGGTTCGAATTGCACGCACAGCCCAGCCAGGGCAGTGTTCAGTTCCGGCACTCCCGTTCTCGCTTGCATCTGTCACTTGTTTCTCTTCGGAGTTTCTGTCGCTTTACTGTCTGTCATGAACCCGGAGCAGCACGCTTCAATGCTCCATAGGTCATTTGCGACGACGAGACGTGAGTATTTTGGAGGTGTTGGAAGACAAAAAAAAAAGAAAGAAAAAAAGATGCATCGATGCAATGCACTGGGGCTTCGCGCAGCATGCAGCCGGGGCGCCTCCGATGACGCCTTGGCATTTCTTGGAAGTAAGTGGCGCAATGTAACTTTCTCACCTGCCACCATCAATTGCCATCAATTGAATGGAAGGAGGGTGAAGCCGCGCGCGCCCGCTTAGCAATCCCTGCCCCTCCATTACACTACAGGGAACTAGCGGGTGATGACGTTTGTCTTTGTGAGGCGATCACAGGCTGTTGAACGGGGTGACTCTTGACTACACGTGGATGTGCATGGCCCTTTGTTTTGCTGGGTCTCTTCCATTCAGTCACCTTACTGTTATAAGATATGTATGGCTGGCTGAGTTAAAGATAAGTAGGGGGGATTGCGCGTCCAACATTTTCCGAGAGACGGTGCATGGGACGGGATGCGGTAGGGCGGAGCAGTAGTACAATATTAGAGGTAGAGTACCTCTGGAAAGTGCTGGTTTTGAGCATCATGTGTACAAAGAGATAATGTTCAGTGTCATGAGTTTGCGGTTTGTCGACATTTTGAAACAAAGGCATCTTGATTATCTCATGAGCAAGCGGCTTTGCTGTCGAGGCCTGTAGCGGGATGCGGACAGCCGAAGAAGAGGCAGCAAAAGGTTTCGGACAGAACATAGCAGCAAGCTTCAGCCACTTCACATACATATTTTCTCCAGTGGAAGATATAATCAACAGATTACATGGAAAAAGACGCTGAATCCACCGTACATCTAAGGATCCAAAAATCGCCATGCCATCGATCAAAAGTCCGCCAGCTTTTCCTTTCTCATACAAAAAGGCCATATGCAGAATCATATCATCAACTCTAGTGCTCATATCTCGTTAATCGTCTCCAAAACACTTCATTTTAGATATCCTCTATATGGCCTCACCACCCAGATGTCCAAAATTTAGTCCCGGCGGTGCGACCTTGACGGTTGCCTCGCGTCATACAAGGCATCTTGTTCATCCGTCGCGCGATGGCGTCTGTACTCTCTCCTATCGTCTTCATACTCGTCTTCTCTGTCCTTTCGGTGGTGACGCCGGCGCTTGCCTTCTTCCTCATCTCTATCATACGACCCGTTTCTCTCATGGCGAACCAGCGCCTTGCCATTCTGCTCATCTTCGTACTCCTTTCTTCGTTTCTCTGTAAGAAGAGGGTTGTCAGCATTTCCTGTGTCTCTTGACTTGCTAAAAGGAAGATGAAGAAAAAAAAGTGCTGATGCTATAGCGGGGATGCTATAGATGGGGTTTTGGTGAACGCAACTGGGTAGGCATTCGAACGACAAGACGGCAAAAAAACGACACGATGCGGCACGATGCGGACTGGGTGAGACTCGGCGAAGCAGGGACGCAAGAGCACGACGGGAACGGAACGAGCAGCAAACACTACCACATGCGAAATCACACACGCGATGGAAGCTCGGATCGAAGGACACGCACGCGGGTTGGTCGACGTCGTTGTTCGGGATGCGGGCGGATCTCGGTCGAGGGTCGGGAAACGGCGAGAGGCAGGGAAGGAATCGAGTCTAGAGAGTAGGGAAATGAAGCAACCCACCTCTCAACTGAGCAGTAATGTCGGCGTACTTCTGGATATCCGCCTTATCCAAGACCCGAAGAACAATGACAAAGTCATCTCGGACCTCGAAACGCTCCTTGCCTAGAGTTAGAGCCTCGGGGTTGACCAGCTTCCTGTTGATCTTGGTCCATTTGGCACCCTGAGGTACGCTTTGTTTGGTCTTGTCGTCCTTGTGAGGAGAAACTCCTTCCCGGACAGTGTCGGGATGTTCTGGAAATTGTGCCTTTGGTTGTTTGAGAATGCCTTTGATGGGCTTCTTCTCTTCCTTCTCTCTCGGAGGAGACACGACGCGAACTTGCTTCTGCCCGTGAGGAACCAGTTCACGTCCTCTACTCTCGTCCTCTTCATTCTCGGTCGTTGCTGTGTTATTGGTTTCAGTGCTGGGTTTAGAATCTTCCTCAACGGGCGAGGGCTTCCGCTCAGGCGAGTGCTCCTCAGGGGTACGATCACCCTCGCTGGCATTTTCCTTGGCCTCTTGTGCAGCCAACTCGGCCTTGAGTTCCTCCAGCCCGGCAGTGTCATTAGGATCAAAAGTAGACGAGGGACGTGGTCGGCGGTGTGTCTCGTCATCCTTGTCATCGCGTTCTCTGGAGTGTTCTCTGGAGTGTTCTCGTGGTGGCGAGGAGGCAGGCTCCCCGTTGAGTTTCGCCTCTGTGTCACGCCTATGGCGGCCTCGGCTTTCAGCATCTGTTTCATCGCCAGTCTCCCTTTCGTCTCTTTCGCTGGGAAACCCGCCGGGTAGATCGACCATTTGGAAGCTCTCGTGGCTTCTCCGATAGTCATCGCGGCCAGCTTGGATGCGCGGCTCAGAGTCATCGACCCTTTGGTCATCGTAATGGTCTTCTTCACGACTAGGCCGAGTCCGAGGCTCGGGATGGTCGGCCTCCCTTCGACGTTCGTAGTGTTCTTCATCGCGGCTGTCTCGTTTATAGCTATCGCGAGGATCAACATTGCTGTGGTCATAGTCTTGATCTCTGTGACCGTCTCGTGGATGGGGCTCAGAGTCATCGATTCTCCGTCGCTCGTGATCCTCATCTCTGTGGGCAGTCCGTGTATGAGGTTCGAGATCATCCACTCTCCGACGGTCATAGTCTTCGTCTCTATGATCGGTTCGCCTGTGGGACTCAGGCTCATCGTCTCTCCTGCGATCATAGTCTTGGTCCTTATAATCAGCTCGTTTATGATGATCAAGGTCATCATCCCGCCTGCGATCATGGCCTTGATCCTTGTAATCGATTTGTTTGCGGTGTTCAAGGTCATCATCTCTCCTGCGATCATAGTCCTCATCCCTGTGACCAGTTCGTGGGCGGGGTTCGTGGTCATCAGCTCTCCTCCGGTCATAGTCGTCATCGTTACGGCTCACCCGGGAGTATGTTTCAGGAACATCACTCCTCCGACGATCATAGTCGTCATCCTTGGGGGGAAGTCGGCGGGGCTCAGGATCATCAAGCCTCCTACGCTCATAATCCTCAGCATGACGGCTGGTCCTGGGGTGCGGATCAGGATCACGGCGCTCATAGTCTTCGTCGTAACGCCGTCTCGGAGACTCAATATCCCTATCACCTCTGCCGTCCCTGCCGTTGATAGCTGACGCCACAGTCATTGCGGATGCAGCTGGAATGTCGTTGACGGGGACATGCTTGTCGCGCCTGGTTTCCCGGTTGTCAACTGGAAGATACTCTCGAGTTGGAGGTAGCTTATGATAGTCTCGTCGGTCACGGTCGTCGTGGTTCCTATGTCTGACAACCTCCAAGTCCTCGTCTGATCTTCTGGGCTCACGTGGGTCCCGCCGTTCGTCATAATATTGTTTCTCACGGGGTGATCTTCGTCGCTCTTCATGGTCCTTCGCAGCAGGTCGGATGCCGAATCCGCGCTGTGAGACATCATCATCTTTGTAGTAGCCGTCATCCCGAGCTCGATAATACTCATCAGGGTGGGCCGATCGGCTTGGCGTTTCCTGAATGAGGGAAATTGGGCGCGGACGAGAGGCAGCTCGGCGCGAAGTGCGCTCTGTTGTTGCCGAAGACCCTGGCGGTAGCGGAGAGTCAAGAAGCGCAGGAGGTCGGCGCACCGCCGTATCAGAAAGAACCTCCGAAGGTGCGGGAATGCGAACGCTATTATGGTCATACAGTCCAGAAATAGCATCCCGGCCCGGTTTGTCATAACCGAAGGCACTCGGTGGTGGGTCGTAAAGCCGCTTGTCAATGGTATCGTATGGACGTCCTACATCAGATGAGACGCTGACTGCCGGTCGATAGTAGTGGTCGATGCTTTCACGCCGGCTCCTACGAGGATGATCGAGATCATAACGCGCCAATTCACCTGGCCTTGTGTACTCGACAAATGCTTCTTCGTCGTACCCAGGAGCGCCTCGAGGGGTGTTGGAATAGAGCACTGTTGGGCGTGACGCACGATACAGGTCGGCAGCTCTAGAACCATGTAGCCTTTCATGTTCCATTCTTTCCCGGTCGGTGCGTTCCCTTAGACGTTGATATTCGGCATCATCCATGTTGGCGCTGAACGGGGCGCGCGCAACGCTTCGTGACCGGTTTATGGAGGAAGCAGGTTGTGTATAAAACTCATCGCTGGCCCGGTAGACAGGGCGTGATGGACTCCCCGATCGTATGCTACTGGGAACTGGAGATTCGGGCGCATGCTTGATAACGGGGCGCTTAGAGGCTGCGTCGAGAGTGGCAGATCGGTGGCTTCTGGTGCCATGGTCCTTCACGCTCGTGCTCCGTGGGATGGGCTCCTTTCTGACCGCATAACTACCGGAATCGATGGGAATGGTGCTTGGACGATAGTCGGCAGTGGCCGAAACAGGCGATCGGAGAGGGAGTGTCTCGTGAGTTGGAGGGAGAACTGGGATCTCGCCTCCGTATAGCGACTGGTATGTTCCAGCACCAGTTATGGGCATGGAGAGGCGTGCGGGATTGTACATAGTAGGGGACCGCCTCCCAACTGGGGGTGCTACCGATGGATATCTGTATCTGCCTTGGTCGGCCATTGCGACAACCGGCGCGTTCGAGCGAGCGATGAAAGACGAGGGACGATCAAGGATGGAACGTCGAAGATCGGTTGAAGATGGTATTGAGTCGCGGGGACGGATGACTGGATAGATGAGTCAACAGGTGGGATGGAGGGCTCGGTAACAAATATGTTGTATACTCAGAACGCCCACGTGAGACAGTGACAATAAGATGGAAGCGTACGATGTCTGAAGAAGGACAGGCGAGATACTCGAGCGCCAAGGTTCCCCGAGTCTCTGCAAGTAGAAGCTCGTGGCGGCGTTGGTTTCGGGAGTGTGCTGTTTCTTGTCTCAGGCACGTTGGACTAAGAGAGGAGAGAATCAGAGATGTAAGAAGAAAAACAGGTGGTGGTGGAGTGGTGTCGTAGAGGTTGTAGGCAGCGCTGCTGATGAGTGAGGGCAGGCGGGGCCCGAGACTCGAGGCGGGTGGATGGGCAATTGCGTATGGCGGGGTGTGTGCAGGGGGGTGCAGGATGCCAACTGAAGTTGCCCGGCAGGCCAGGACCCGACGTGCCAGGGTGCGCAGTTGGGAAGACCTCGAGGGATGTCCATGGAACTCTTGTCCACAAAACCCGTGACTGCCCGTTCGCCTCAGACTGTTCGCCAGGGACCCGCGAGAGGATGCCTTTTCGACACGATTGGACAGACAGACGAAGAGGCTAGTGAGGTGGAGGTTGAAACGGGCGGATATGTCCTCGGCCGAAGTCCTCCATCTATTTTGGTCTTTACGATCAGACAAAAGAAACTGACCTTATCCAAAACATATAGATCCATATACCGTCCAGGTGAGTCAGAATCATCCACGGACAAGTCTTTGCTGTATACAGTAGCACTACCAATCCCAGTGCTTTCGAGTCTCGAGACCGGTGGCGTGTCGGCCTGATTGGACCGTTACGAGTTGGCTAGACGAGACGCCCAACTTGTTTTCTCTTTTTACACTACACTTCCTCGCTCACTAGAGCCGACTATTTACGGTCATCCAGGCGACCCATGTCACGGCATTCAGGCCAACCTTGCTTCATTTCCCCCGGCGAGCACCCCACTCCCTCGCAGCTTCGGCTGTTAGCAGGACCCTGGAATTCTTGTGTACCTGATGAGGTTACAGTGGCTACCTCGTACCGAGCCACCACTTTCTGCACCACATACTGCACATCACGGGTGAGGGGGATCTTGAGAGTGAGATGAGATTTGGATAGTGAAAGCCGATCGACCGCAGCTTTTCAAAGATGGGATTGTTCCCTCACGGAGCGTCTTACAGCGCCTGTACCCTGAGCTCTCCGTCGACCGAACTAAACGGTAAATGCAAGGCTCTTCGCCTACATTCCCGTGATGGCTTGACCGACATTCAACTTTTGGGGTTTGGGCTTCAACACCAATGCCCTAGCGCGTAGCTGTTCCTTGGAGTTCCTGGAAAGGTGGATTTTGGGTTTCAATTGGGGTGGGGATTCCCGTCGTCCCGTCTCCGGGGTGCCGGGGCGCTTCAGGGCAGTGACATCGGATGAACCTCGTGTCGTCGAGACGGGATGGGATGGCAGGTCCATCGATTATCTCTGGTTCGAGGAGTAACTTTCGCCCATCAGGCAATATATTCCCTTTGTGCACTACCCTATGGATTCCTTCAAGTCTCCAGAATGCTATTCAACACAATATCCATGAAGCATCAAATAAAGGTTGAGGTTGCGGTTGGTGGTGATAGTGAGAGGGATTACCTAGTGATTGCTAGCAGGGATAGGTGGGCGGGGCCATGGCACTAACAAACAAGGATCCACTTTGTAGGCCGTCAAGGTGAAGAAACAGGAAAAATGACGTCCCAACCTCAGAAACCACCAACTGTCTTTCAGCCTGCATCGTCAGCTGTCTTGACACTTGCTTCTCATCACACAACGCTTTGAGTCGGGCAAACACCAAATCCCCAAATTGCCAGGTCTAACTTGAATGGCCATTTCAAATCCCATCCATACTGACACGACACGTCGCATCATGATGGCTCGGCTTGAATCTCTCTACACTCTTCGTCCCTCCATCATCCAATAAGTTCCCTGTGTTAACGGGTCATTTATACGTTGCCATTTCTCGAGTCCCGGTCAGTCGCGACATCAGCTCTTTCGATTTTCTGAGCACGGCATAGTATACGAGCTTCTCTTCACGCACAATGTGGAGAGATAAAAGTCATTTACTTGCTCATCAACCTACCGTGAGCCTTGAATGACGGAGCGGTTACACCATAACCTCCATATATCAAGCTCTTTTTCGCCCCCGACTCTCCCTCCTTCACCTTGAGCCTGTTTGCACAACACCACCGTCACAACCTCCTCCCTCCAAGGACTTCAATTTCCCTTCCCTCCCGGACGTTCATCTCATGCATCTGAGCAAGCGAGCAAGTTCAACGATGCCGATCATCTCAGAAACTTTAAAATTCTTCACAACCACTACGGTGTGTACAAACATGAGTACACACTGAGGGCCCGGGTCGTTCCCGTTTCCCATACCGGTGCTCCCGCGAGTGGACACTGCAGAAGCGGTTTCAGGTTCTCTCGAACGGATGTCAGTCATTCGCGCGAGGCATTGGGCAGCCATCCATTTAAACCCAACCACACCATGATCCCCAATAGCCTCAACCTGGCACTTCCTCGGAATAAATAAGGATTGATTCAAACAGCCGGCAACCGGGTCCATTATGCACATTTTCCACAAAGTATCCCGAGTGGGGTAACACATGCATCCGTTCCGGCGATGTTCTGCTCTTCAGGCACGCGACATATACCAAAGCGACGCTTGAGTTGAGATGAGCCAATATCACGGTTTGCATGGATGTTGACTTGATTCTTGGATTATTCCCCAAGAATCATATCCTGGTGGTGTCGTTGGTCGGTTATCACTGTCCCGTTCTCAGTCATCCGTAATCGCATGCCTTGCAACTTGGCCTTCAGTCTATCACACGCAATTTAGTCTTTCATACTGAAGGCTGATTATGCCGGCATACACTTACACGGCTTGAGGCTGAGACATGGCTAGCTATCAGGACCCTTACGCTCTGCAACTTCGGCTACCTGCCATCATCTAGGATCCCCGAGTGATGATCTGGACGTCCCACGAGTGCCGTGTAACTCGGTTGTCAACAGTCAAAAGGCTTGTAAAGCCGTACGTGTGATCACACAGAGATCAACATGCTGGGGTATCCTAGGAAAGAACATACTCTCTCTACACTAACCCGATCATCCCATGAAGAATGCACTCGTGTCTCCTATGAGTCTTCTCATTGACTTGACAGGAGATGGGATCTTCCTTTTACGAGGTTGAGCAAGATAAGTTCCCACCGTAGCTACCCAGGTCGGGTGCTGAGCAAGGCAGTCATCGAATCTTTGAGCCTGGACTCTAAGCACGAGGCTTTACATGGGCAGTCTTCGTTGCCTGGACAGGGTGTGGACCAACTTAAACTGCTCCGAGAACGCGTACGGATAGAAACAACGAATAAAGACATCCGTTGTTCATCGAGCCTTACAATTCATTAAGACTATTGGGTGAAACAACCTCACAGGACGGTGAGGAAGTGTTCAAGAAGAAGAACGCAGAGAAAACAAGCTTTTCATCCGCTGGGTCACCATTTGAGACTAGTGTCCAAGCAGCTTTAAGCAGGGCATACATGAATTAGATTCAGATCACCATGATCTGTATCTGCAAGCAACCTGTCGTGCGCTTCACTCTTTCGGAGATAGCCGAGAAATTCTTTAGAACGTTAACCACCTATCATAACAGGATATACCAGTGACAACGTCCTTAAACCTTTTGTCCAAGCAGCATGCGACAGTTGATCTGTGTGAGTTGGCACCACTCGTGATAAGTGAGGCTGATGATAAAAGGCACGGCTGCGGCATGGTAACGACGATCTTCGTAAACCGATCTTGATGTTTGGTAGGTATTTGTTTGATTTGAAACTTGATCCCCCTCCCTATAAGACTACATACAAGCTTGCTCGTGGCACAAGAGCAAAAGTTCGGGCATGGATACAAAGGATGTGATTGATATCCCGTGAGGAAAGTAGCAAGGCACATTCCCTTATCTAAACGTCGAGAAAATGAGAAGTAGAAAAGTTAGAAAAGAAAAAAATTTAGCAAGGAAACAACCACCCCTCGAATACACCACCTCCGAAGGAAGGTACGAAAAGATACAACAAAAACCCAACAACCACTCATTGGACCGTTCACATGGTAGATTTAACCGTCGAAACACCCTCCCCCTCTTTCCTCTCTTTATCTCTGATATATCATCTTCTTCTATTCCTACCGATGTCTGTAAGTCCTACATAGATAGTGGACGTGATATACCTACGATATGGAACTTCTCTTTTGGTTTACTTGAAATGTACAAAAAAGAAAAAGAAACAAAAAAGCAAAAACTTCGGCTGCCCAAGCCTAGAGTTGAAGTCGAGGCCAGCTGCATGCCTACGAAAACACCACGCGTTTTCTGAGGTGGTTACCAGCACACCTACCACGTCGGCTACTGGGAGTTGTTGGAAGGTTTGACCTTGGTGCTTATGGTCCCGGTGACGATCCTGACATGGGATTGAAGGGAGGCAGGAGTAACTGAGTAGGTACTTTGCGAGAAAAGAAGGGTTCTACAAGGTTTCAAAAGAGATCTGGAAACGAAACGAAACGAAACGAACTATGTTGCCACTGGACTTGTAAATGGTTGATATGTACTAGTCAATTTCACTACCTACTCATCTGTCTTAGCAAATCCCAGCTTCAAGATCCATCAGTCATAACATTCGTCAAACTCATCAACCACCATAACAACATCACGTCCAGATCACCAGCAACTGACCAGAGGCCGTAAACTCAAGCCAAAGACCCCATAGGATCCCACAACGGCAACACCACCGGCTCCTGCCCCAACACATTCTTCACCTCCTTCGCCAAAAAATTCACATCCACCACCGCCTGATACACAAACTCATCCATCCACCCATCACTCATCACAAACCACCCTTCCTCTCCCACGCCCGTCCCCCACGAGTTCTGCACCCGCCACCGAACCGTTTTGTTTGTTTCCTCATCCACATGCACCGCCGTCAACACCATCGCATGCGTCATCAGACTCTCGCCCGTCCGCAGTCTACTCGCCTTATCAGCGCCCAACAACGACACGTTGAACCCGAGCTCGTAATCGATCAAATCCAGATCCATGACCCCCGCTACGCGATCGCTGAATTTGCCCACATCGCTACCGAAAAAAACGGGGAACCCGGCCTTGAGCATGCTCACGCAGGCCGACTTGAGAGTGGCCATGTCGACGTTGATGTACGTGATGTTGCGGCCGCCGACGACGTTGCCGAGGCGGTCGACTGTCATTAGCGTGAGGGGTGAGTGGCGTGGGTCGTGCACGAGGGAGACCATACGGCTGATGGTACTGGAGGTAATCCGGTATTGGGAAGAATAGATATCCTGAGCGAAGGCTTTGGGGGTAGAGCGGACGGTGCGCGCTTTGCCGGTGCGGTCGACGAAGGACCAGGTGAATTCTTCGGTGGCGGAGGGAGGGGGGCCGAGGGTGAGGGTGAGGATTGCGTGGATTTCTTTCATCATCTTTGCTTTGGTGCTGCTGAGGGCTTGCTGGGGGGTTACCGTGGCCGGGTCGGAGGAGAGGAGCTTGCGCAAGACGAGGGCGTACTCGCGCAGCTTGGTGAAGATGATGCTGTTGATGACGCTGCTGGAGCTGGCATTGAAGGAATCGGGGTACAGCGTCTGCGGGACGAGGCCGTATTTGTGGACGAGGTTGTAGACCATGTCCCACTGGCCGCCGTCGCTGAGGGGCTCGTGGAGGAGGCGTTGCACCAAGCGAGAATCGAGGTCTTGATCGGCCGTGGAGATGATCTGCTCCAGGAACCAGTTGCTCTTCTCGAGCTTGTCCCAGAAGAAGAGGTAGGCTTGCGAGAGCTCGAACTGATCGAGGTTGTACTTTTGCATTAGGGCGACGCGGAACACGTTGGTGCTGGCGAAGAGCCAGCACCGCCCACTTTGCCGCTGGTTGGTGATGGGACTACCTTCGAAGGGGATCTTGACGTTGAATACCTGCTGCTCCGCGATCTTGGCCGCGCGTGAGAGGAGGACATCACGAGGGTTGGCGGCGCTCAGGGCGGATAAGGCCAGTCTGGCGAGCGCAAGATGTCAGCAAGGGTGATCTCCGTTGAGGACGTCTCCGGGTATTCTACCTGTTCTTGGGGTCTTCCAAGAGTGTACTTTCCCATTTTGAGACGGTATCGAAGGAGAGACCTTCGGGTTTACGGCTTTTGGTGATGTTTGTTATCGCTCCCTTCTCAGCGGTAAACTCATTCTCAACATGGACGTATTCATCGTCCGTGCTGACAACGGCCTTCTCTTCAAAGGGGATCTTGGACTGCGAAGCACCCATCGCGACTGCGGCTGGTGTTCTCTAGTGATACTGCTTACTTGGCGTGGACTGATGTGTTGTTCGAGTTCGGATTCCAGATCGTCACCATTGGACCTCAGCTTGAATGAATGATGCAGGATGGGAGATGAATGATCATGAGTGGTTCGGGATTTGACCTGTATTACAGTCATCCGGTGTTGGCACGGACTGAGTCCCTTGATGGCCCGAGGCCGCACCACTCACCCTTCCAAACGCGGGGGGTACGTGGAGAAGGAGGTCAAGGCTTCTCCTCATTGAGAAGGTGGTCGACTCGTGTTGTCGCATGCCGTGAGGGGCTGCTTATCAATGACCCGCGCACAAGTTGCAGTCGTACGGCGCAGCAATCTTTTTTCCCTTCCGAAGGAGCGAACCATTTTCTTTCCTGGTGGTTGCCTCGATCTGTCTGTCCTGTCCTTCAACACGATTCAGGATGAGATGACAGGAGACCGGGCTGACCGGGCAACCTCCCTGCTTCATCCCCGGCTACCACCCACCATCAAGACTTTTGGCTCTCCTATTCGTTGACGCGTATCGATAGTTCGACTTACAAAAAGAAACAAGCAACGATTGGTTAGGACAATGATCGACCAAGCTTCTACCAATCAGAAGTCGAAGCCATCGCTAGTCTACCTCAAGCTAGGTGAAGCTGTGAACCAAGGTGTAAACTGACCTTCAGCAGAGCCAGAATGCAGTCACTTCAATCAATGGCTGTTCACACACAATCAATTGGAACAAGACGATGTGAGTTTTTAAGGTTGTATTACTGACGACTCCTTCCATTACACTTTTCATATACATGGATGGGGAGGTACCAATACATATTATCCAACCCATCTTCTAGACGCGCGTAAAAAAAGCAGACCCAACATCAGAGAGACCATATCATAACATCCAAGCAGCCCTTATTAACCCAACCATCTGTCGTGTGTCCGATTCCAGGAAGGGGGAAAGTCATATTATTGAACGGATGACGGAACCCCCGATTTAGAGGCGGGAACCGTGGACGACCTTCATGTCGACGGCCATCTCGCGACCGTGGTCGGAGACGACGAGGACACGGACGGAGCCGCGGCCAGACTCGAAAGCCTTCTGGAGGCGGTTCCAGAGGGAGCTCTGGTCGATGACGGGGAGGTTCTGCTTGACATCGCCAGTCTCGGTCATGGCGACGATGGAGCCATCCTGCATGTCGAGGACGCGGTACTGCTTGAAGACGGGGCCGAGCATGGTCTGGACGACGACGCTGGGGGCAGGGTTGGAGACGAAGCTGGACTCCTCATGGAGCTGCTTGGTGAAGAGGTCGACACCGAGGTAACGGTGCTGGCCGGTGGCAGCGGAGGTGGAGATGCGGATGACCTGGCAAGGGCGGCCCTGGAGGATGAGGATGTCGCCGAGGCGGATGTGGTGGCAGGGGATGGTGACGGTCTGGGAAGCAGAGCCGGTGCCAGTGCCGGTAGTGGCACGGGGCTGAGCATCAGCCTCAGCGTGGCCGTGAGCTGTGTTGGAGGAAGACATGGTCAGCTTATTGCCCCAAGAGAGAGAAGACAGACAGAAAAGTCAAGCGTCTGAAGGAAGGAAGGATGAAGAAGGATGATGGATGATGGATGGATGCTTACAGTCCTCGTCGTAGAAAGCCATTTTGGAAGATGTGTTGTTGTTGTTGGAAACTTTGACTAGAGAAAGTTCGTTTTCTTGGATGTCGACAGTGGACTCGCTGTAGAGGCTGGGTGCCTTCTTATGAACCGGACGGTGGGTGGGGAAGTCGAGAGTAGTCTCGTCGACAACGATCTTCTCCTTGTACGAAGTGGATCTAGGGGCTGCAGGGAGGGCAGGGAAGTCGACAGTAGTGTCGTCGATGTGGGTGGACTCCTTGTGGCTGGGACAGGGGTAGCTAGCGACGTCGAGGGTGGAACCGACTACGTGACCTTCGTTGTGGTAGGCGGGCTGGAACTTGGACCGGTATTGATGCTCAGCAATGTCGATAGCGCTGGCGCTGTCGGAGGATTGTTGATGATGAGAAGAGGAGTGATGATGATGAGGCTTTTCGAATGATGGTTCAGAAAAGTTGTGACCACTGGAGGAAATTGCTGGTTAGATATACGCGTAGAGGACAGTAGAGACGAGCAGACAGGGCATGAGAGGGCTGGAGAGGGCTGGGACCCGAAAAGGGGATTTGGTACAGTGTTTTTTTCCGCTCCATCCCTTGACCGTAAGTGGACCATGGAGCTAATACAAAAAGGGGAATGTTTAGGAGGCTGGGGGGGTCTGCCGCGCTCAGAGGTAACCATGAGCGGTGAAGCAAAAAAGCAAGACCAGCTGGTTTACGAGCTCGGCAGCCCCTAGACCGCTCCAGCTAGCCATTTGCAACGCACTCGCGCGAGACCCAGCCGCTTCTGCCAGGGGTCTACTGGCTGGACTGGTTTGCAGCTCAATGTTACCGCCGCGGAAGCAGACACACGCCAGCAATCCCACCTGAGCCCTCCCCGGCCAAGAGCGGGTCCGGTTTCAAAACGGGGGCTGGAAGGAAAGTAACGGTGACGGGATGTGAAAACGCAGAAACGGATCTTGCACTAGAAAAAAAAAAAAACCGATCAACTCACCTGGTGTGCGAGTGCACATGAGTGTGCGAATGGTGCTCCTGAGGCTCCAGAGGATAGTGCGGCGCGTGGTGGTGGTCGTTGTGCTTGGGCTCGGGAACGATCACCGGACCAACGTGGGAACCGTGGGAGCCGTGGCCATGAGAGTGAGTATGGACATGCTCAGTCTTGTGCACCTCGACGACATCGTGGTGAGAAGAGTGGTGGGAGTGAGGACGATGGACGTGAGGGAGCTTGTCAGTGAGGTGGTCAATGAGGTGGTGCTTGTGGTCCTTGTGGTGTTCCTCGTCCTCGACCGAGTGAGCGCGGTGGACATGGGGGAGCTTGTCAGTGAGGTGGTCAATGAGATGGTGCTTGTGCTCCTTGTGCTCCTCCTCGTGGTGGTGGTGGTGGTGGCCCTCGTCCTTGTGAAGGTGAAGGTGAGGGATATGGGGCAGGTGAGGCTTGTGGGAGTGATGCGAGTGGTGAGAGTGGTGCGAGTGGGTGCTGGCAGGGCGATGGTGGTGATGCTCATGGTGGTGATGCTCCTTGTGGTGGTCTCCCTTGTGAACCTCCTCATCAACGGTGATGTGGACCTCCTCCTCGACGATGCGATGCTCTACACGGGGAGGCTGAAGCTCATGGACAGCCGGAGGGACGGGAGCATGGTGGTGATCCTCATGGCCATGGTGAGCAGCAGCATGAGCCGGCTTGGTGACCTTGACCTCAACCTTCTCGTGAACGTGCGTATGAGTTTGAACGCCCCTTTCAGGTTCCCGGTACGTAGCCGGGAAGATGCTGAAAGGGACGGGGACACGGGCCTCAAAATCCAGTTTGGCGGTTTTCTACGGCGCAAGAGGCAGTCTTTCCTATCAACCTTTCGATATACGAAAGATTGATGAAAAGAATGTCTCTGGCTTCTCTATGAAAAGAAGTCGATTGACGTAGGTGAAGAAGGCGGTCACTGTGCGACCCGTCTTCTTGGACTCGGATTCAGTCGATGCGCCTCTGCGAAGAGGGTAGGGAAAAGGATGGGGATTCCGGAGTTGTTGTGGTTGGTTGTGACTGGTCGGATGCTGACTGGGGAAGATGGTAAGGAGAAGATCAAAAGACAGGCAAAGCTACCACGAGCAAGGCCGGTTCAAATAATGAGCGGAGTGTCCGTCTGGGGGAATTACGGGACCACCGTTACCGATTGTGGGAGGTGGTTGGCCCGGCCTTGTAGGGAGAATCACAAGCAAAACAGGGCGATACGGAGGGAGACGGAGGCTCGCTGGGCCCGCGTGGGCGTTGACGACGGCGATGTGCGTCTGATGTGTTGGAGAGTTTCTTGGGGAAATGGAGAGGGGGGGTCTAACACTCCAGAAGGGGGGGGTCCTCCAATGGGATCGCTAGCGAGCGGTGTGTGGCAGAGAGACTCGCTGGCGAGAGAGCTTCATCTTCTGCCAAAGCTGGGCAGAACTGCCCCTGGGGGATAAACCTCACTCAACCCCAGGCTTCAGCTGCGCGGATAGCGTGGATCTCATAACACAGGGAAGCGGCTGAATGGAATCATAACCATCCTACAGCACCCACTGACCCAGTATCAAGCCAGTGTAGGTTGCCAAAAACAGAAGCCGAGCGGATGGACGGTTAGACGGTGATGTCTGGGCAGTTGTAGGTACCGAAGGGTTGATAAAAGCTTTGGAGATGGGATGAGCAGGAGGATTTGTGGGATTTCCAGGTCCCGGCTGTGCGAATATCCACCATTTTTTCTCTCCTTTTTTGCCCTTTCTGATCGGGTTTGTGTTTACGCACATGTGGTGTGGGGAACAGCTTGTTTATCGAAAGCAAAAGGGGCTTAGTGCATCGCCAGGGGCCCGTATTGATCCCCACGCCATCGACTCTGATTGCTTCCTGATTCGTCTCTGTTTGCTCGGCCGCCCGGTCCCCTTCCCCAGCGAGTCCCCAGCGAGTCCCCAGCGAGTCCCCAGCCCCCTCGCGAATCTCGTTTCTGGGATCGGCCAGCTACGGCCAGCTACGGCCAGCGAGGCCTGAGACCCAATCGAGCTTAGGTCCAAGCTCCCAGACGCCCATGATGGGAGCTCGAGGTGAGCTGAACATGAGCGGAGCAGGCAAGCATCACTTCGCCTTCGATTCGATCAATCGTCGCGGCCGACCCATTCGATCGCCGAACATGACTTGTTGCCCTCCTGCCAAGTACCCGTTTTCGCGTTCATATACCGCCAGTTCTGCCGAGGTTGTCGCTTGTTTTTTCAGCAGCTCCGCTGAAGCCATCATCGACTTGGCAGCCAGCTAGCAGAGCTCGACTTCTAGGACCTGCTAGGTGAAACGCCAGGACAGGACCTGTTCCAGAGATTGTGCGACGGCTGTGTAGACAGGTCCAGCCCTCAATAGTCGCCCAGAAGTCGTCATGGATAGGCAGATTGGATGCCAATGATGCTCCCATTCCTTTCCAATTGTGACAGGCAACGGACCGGAGCAGTGGCTCGACTGGTCCACTGCTCAGCGCTGCATCTGCACGCCACTCATGTCGGTTGGTAAGCCCCCCCAGGTCAAGGAGGGGAGCGAGGAGGAGGGATGGAGAGTGAAGACATGGGAAAGGGCATGGCCGGGCCATCAGCCCCGGGGCGTATCGGCGTCACGACAACAGGCCGCAAGGTCGGGCCAGCGCCATTCCATAATCACCATTACCACCAAACGAACAGAGAGACAGAGGAGCCAGTCGGGGACCACAGAAAGATCTCGGGTTTGCTGCAACAGCTGCTGCAACACAAGGCGTCCCTGATAGGTGGCTGGGAAATTATGAGCGGTTTCGAACCCTTCAGCGACACCCTCGGCTGCAGCAGCGACCTGCAGTAGAGCTGCAGGCTAGAAGCCGAAAAACCTGAATGGTGGATCAATGGAAGCTGTGGGTATCAGTTGGCGTTTCCGACAAAGTCTCGATCCCTTTCCCAGCCTCTTTTTCGTTCCATGAGAATGTTTCCAGTGTTGCCCTCTGCGGTTATTGTCGCGTAGGGTTTTAAAAGCACATGAGGTAACCATGGGACGTTTCCATTGGGCTGTTTAAGAGCTTCAGCCCTCCATTATTTGGATAGCCGCCTACCCAGACGCTCAAGCCAGTGGCAGGCCGATGAGTACATAACGGGAAACGGCATTGTCGGTCTCGTGGAGTCGTCGCAGTTTTACCTAGTTTGCGGTGTTCTGTTCCACCAACGTGTTTACTGTCTGACAAATGGCGTCGTGAACGTGGAAAGTTCGCAAGCTGTCAACAACATTTTACAACAGGGTTTTTTGACTGCCTGTAAAATGAGACTGGTCGATCGATTTGCTTCCACTGGTGTCTAGTCTTTGGCGGCAGATCTGATTCGGCCTGGTTTGAACAGCGCCGTGACGGCAGCGTTCTCCTTTCTGCCGTCTGGTTTTGTGGTTCTGGATCAGCACGTTGTAACGCTGTCTCGTGAAGGAAAAGGACGCGATGCACCCCTCGATGGAGCCTCTCCTGTCGCTCGCTTGTCCCGTAACGGCAACGCGAATCGTAATGCTCCGAAGTGCGGATTCGTCGTCTTCTCTCAGGACACCTGTCGCTGTTGCAGATGGTGACCCGGCAACGTCCCCTCGGGATCGCGTGTTCCTGACGCTAGCCTCAGATGGGGCTAACCCGCCAGTCCGGAAGCTTCCCTTCCCTTCCCTGGTGATGGTTGGTGGCACATGTCCACAGAGCCTCACCGACGGGATGGAGGAGGGTGGTTCCGTTCCGATCTACACGTGTCGAAGCCTTTGACGGAATGGAAGGTCGGCAGAAGCAGCTGTTTCTTTTGACGTCTGCCGCTGGGTACCATGTTGGCAACACGGCCTCGGAGGACCGGATCTCGGGATACGTAATGTGCGGTGGGGGGAGCTGGAAAAGGGGCAATGACAGGAGGACGACCGGTGCCCACCCCGGATCCAGACGGCGCAGATTTCCCGCGAGATTTCTTGGTTCCGAGGCTCTACGATACGTCCGTGTACGCTGTAGCTGCGGGCCTTGCGCACGTCACGGCACTGATCTTCTTTTACCCCTTGCAGTCCCGGTCCCGTGCCGCTCGTCCCCTACATCTGCGTGGTGCAGACAGCATGCCAAGAACAAGTGAACAACTGGCGGCACTGCTGGCTAGCGCATGCGCAGCCAAGGGCCACATCGGCGGTGGTCGAGTGAGATGTTGGTGGACGGGCCCACCAAGGAACACCGACAACACCAACACATTGTGATTGTGAGGACGGTAACGACGAGACAACTTTCGGTGTATCTGTCCACAGGAACCACAGATCAGCGGAATGTTGCCATCCTGTCGTAGCAATCCGTCCTCTGAAGCCAAGCAAGCCAACCGCTGATGTTCGTGAGGCTAGGACAGCAGCGGGCAGTTCCGGCGGCTGGCGATCTTCACGATGGCATGTCTCTGTCTCCTTCTCTGGCGGCAGGCAATAACCCGCGTAAATCATCGTGTCGACTCGACCTGACCCGGATCTCAGACGGGCCATCTAGAGCTGTTTAACAAAGTGTTGCCCCGTGTCTCCAGGTAGTCCCGTCTGGGTCAGACAATGCTCGTTTGTGGTGTTGTACCGAGTGTGTCTAACTGTGACAACCAACAGACTCTTTTGATTTCGTTGATGAGATGAGCGTGTCGATAAAATCGAGCCTTGAGGCCGGACTTCCAGTCAAATCGACCAACGAGCAAAGTACTTGCGGGTTGATCGCCCACACATGGCCATTTCGGTGTACCGGACTCATGGAGATATTCAAGAAATCCTCACCTGCCGTCTGTGATGGGAATGGAAATGTTGAGAGTTCAGATGAGATAATTCCTCTGCCGCCTACTATTCTGTATCTTATTTACCT
This sequence comes from Neurospora sp. FGSC 26628, assembly GCA_009805345.1. NCBI lineage: Eukaryota > Fungi > Ascomycota > Sordariomycetes > Sordariales > Sordariaceae > Neurospora > Neurospora sp. FGSC 26628. The sequence goes on from RAOO01000058.1 coordinate 136,225, forward strand.
CGCGAGCCCAGAACAAACATCAAATCCGTGAAGCACAACTGCTCTGAAGAGGACGAGTTCAGGATGCATTGGCAAAACCGTATCGCCTTTTCCATCATCGTGGGCATGGTTGCCGGCGCCTTTGCCTTCGCGCTCACATATCAATGCTTCCGCGACTACCAACGTCGCCGTACTCTGCTGAGGGGAGCAGACGAGTCTCCCCCGGTTTGAGGTCTGACCTTCCTCTTCCGTCTCCGAGCTTTGTATTGTTAAAGGATGGATCATCATGATGCCTTCTCGAACTCAACATCACCACCTTCAGAGGACCGCCGGACAGAACAGTGAGCAGCGGCCACTGTGATTGGCCATCGCATTGCTACCTCTACTATGTATGTACCTAACATCGATGAAAGTGGAAGAGCTTGGACGGACTGCCGTGCTGACGTAAGGCGCTCGGCGAGTGACTGCTTGAGGACAACAAAAGTACCCATGTACCCCACTACCCCGCCATAGGTGACATCTTGTCGCATGAATTTGTTTTCAGAAACTTGACCTCGCCATCACCATTTTTGATATATTTACTACCTGAACCGAGCTCAACATCGGGTATCTCCAACGACAGAAGCCCAGATGAAGCAGCGATTCTCCTCCCTCGACGTCAGGGTCGTGGCCCACGAGCTTTCCGAAGCTCTGGTGTCGCTGCGCCTGGCCAACATCTACGACCTCAACTCCAAGATCCTCCTCCTCAAGTTCGCCAAACCCGACAACAGGCAACAGCTCCTAATCGAATCCGGCTTCCGCTGCCATTTGACCGACTTTGTGCGCACTGCCTCCCCAGCACCCAGCCAATTCGTCGCCAGGCTTCGCAAATACCTCAAGACTCGACGTTGTACCTCCGTCTCGCAGATCGGCACCGATCGCATCATCGAGTTCCAGTTCAGCGATGGCGCCTTTCGACTCTATCTCGAATTCTTTGCTAGCGGCAACATCATTCTTACCGATTCCGACCTCAAGATCTTGGCTCTGCTCCGCAATGTTCCCGAGGGCGAAGGCCAGGAACCCCAGCGCATTGGTCTGACCTACACGCTTGAAAACAGACAGAACTTTGGAGGTGTTCCTGCCCTGACCAAGGAGCGTCTGAGGGATGCGCTGCAGAGCACAGTCCAAAGGGTAGCCGCTGATCAAGCTGCCGGTAAGAAGATCAAGAAGAAGGGCGCCGACGAGCTCCGAAGGGGCCTTGCGACCACCATCACAGAGCTACCGCCCATTCTCGTCGAGCATGTCTTCCGCCTCACCAGCTTCGACCCAGCCACCAAGCCTGCCGAGATCCTAGATGACGATTCCCTCCTAGACAAGCTATTCGACACCCTCCAGCAAGCACGAGAAATTCTTGACGAGGTCACCGATTCTTCCGTTTCCAATGGTTACATCATCGCTAAGCCCAGGCCCGGGTTTGAGGATGCAGAGGTGGACGTCGATGCGCCACCAGCCGAAAAGGCAAAAAACCTCCTCTACGAGGACTTCCAACCGTTCCTGCCCAAGCAGTTCGAGGATAATAAGGCATATCGCATCTTGCCGTTCGTCGGCTACAACAAGACAGTTGATGAGTTCTTCTCATCCCTCGAGGGACAAAGGCTAGAGTCCAAGCTCAGCGAGCGCGAGGCTGCTGCCAAGAGGAAGCTCGAAGCTGCCCGTATGGACCAAGCTAAGCGAATAGAAGGACTGCAAGAGATGGAGACGCTAAATTACCGCAAGGCGGCCACCATTCAAGCCAATATTGAACGTGTCCAAGAAGCCATGGATGCCGTGAACGGCCTGCTACAGGAAGGCATGGACTGGGTCGACATCACGAAACTGATTGAAAAGGAGCAGAAGCAGGGCAACCCCGTTGCAGAAATCATCAAGTTGCCGATGAAGCTGAAGGAGAACACCATCACATTACTGCTAGGAGAAGGCGTAGAAGAAGAGGAAGAGGGTGATGACGACAAAGAGGATGATGAGTTCGATTACAGCGATGATGAAGACGATGCCGACGGGGCTGAAACAACCAAGGACAAGGCGCCAGTCAAACGCCTTGAAGTCGATATCAACCTGACACTTAGCGTTTGGAACAACGCCCGAGAGTACTACGACCAGAAGCGGACAGCTGCCGACAAGGCGCAAAAGACTGTCCAACAGTCGGTCATCGCCTTGAAAAACGCCGAGCAGAAGATTGCCGAGGATCTCAGGAAGGGTCTCAAGCAAGAGAAACCAGTCCTTCAACCCATCAGGAAGCAAATGTGGTTCGAGAAGTTCACCTGGTTTATTTCCTCAGACGGTTATCTCGTTCTTGGAGGCCGTGATGCGCAACAGAACGAGATGCTATACAAGCGGTATCTGAGGAAAGGTGACGTCTATGTCCACGCGGATGTTCACGGAGCTGCAAGCGTTATCATCAAGAATAACCCAAAGACACCTGATGCGCCCATTCCGCCATCGACACTTGCCCAGGCTGGCAACTTGTCGGTGTGCTGCTCTAGTGCTTGGGATTCGAAGGCCGGCATGGGGGCCTGGTGGGTTAATGCCGACCAGGTCTCGAAAAGCGCGCCCGCTGGCGAATACCTGCCGGTAGGATCGTTCATGGTTCGGGGAAGGCGCAACCTCCTGCCTCCAGCACTACTGACGCTTGGTTTCGGTCTGCTCTTCAGGGTATCCGACAACAGCAAGTCCAAGCATACTCGCCATAGGGTCTATGACTTCGGGGATGGCAAGACCAGAGGTCGTGCCGACTCTCTGGATGCCGAGTCAGAACGTGCAGAGAGCCCCCACGAGCAAAAGCCTGTGGCCAACGAAGAGTCCGAGAGTGATGACGAGGACGAGGATGCTGCAAACCAAAAGGCGAGAGTTAATCCCCTGCACTCACAGCGTCCTAAACAAGACGATTCCGTTGAAAGCGATGCTGCCCAAGGCGCAGAGCCACCAATGGAAGAGCTGGCAGACCTAGAGATTACTGGAGAGGGTTCCGATGAGGACAACAAGTCCCCAGCGGAACTGGAACCCGCTGCACAGAACGAAGAGGAAGAGGACCAAGACGAGGATGAGGAAGACTCATACCAGCCATCACCTGCAGCACAGGCCGGCACTCCCTCGTCATCAACCGCACCTCAAAAGCAACAGCCTGCGAAGAAGGCGCCCGCCAAGCGTGGCCAGCGCGGCAAGCAAAAGAAGATCGCGGCCAAGTACAAGGACCAAGATGAGGAGGACCGTGCCCTCATGGAGGAGCTCATGGGTGTCAAGGCTGCCCGTCAGAAGGCCGAAGCCGAAGCCGCTGCCAAAGCCAAGGCCGAAGCCGAGGCTGCTGCCGCTCGCGAGCGTCGCCGTCAGCAACAGGAGCGCGTGAAGAAGGAGATCGCCGAACACGAAGAGGTCCGTCGTCTCATGATGGAGGAAGGCGAGGACATGCCTCTGGACGAGTCCGAGATGGCGATGGAGATGGCGCCGCTCGAGACGCTTATGGGCACCCCGCTTGCGGGCGACGAGATTCTGGAGGTGGTACCGATCTGCGCGCCGTGGAATGCTCTGAACAAGGTCAAGTACAAGACGAAGCTGCAGCCTGGAAATACAAAGAAGGGCAAGGCAGTTAAAGAGATTGTTGAGCGGTGGAGGTTGGCGGGCAGCAAGCAGGGCTGGATTGATGAGTCGTCGTCGGATCCGGAGAAGATTTGGCCGAGAGAGAGGGAGCTCATCAAGGGCCTGAAGGTTGAAGAGGCTTTCAACTGCGTGCCTGTCGGAAAGGTCACTGTGATGCACTCTGGTGGTCGTGCTGGTAGTTCGAGTGGAGGAGGGTCCGGGAAGGGTGGTGGTAAGGGTGGAAGTGGTGGCAAAGGAGGAAGTGGTAAGGGAGGGAAGGGCAAGAAGAAATAGTTATCAAGTTTGTCGGGGAAGCGAAAAGCATGTTTTGTATAAACAGACTTTAGAGTTCGGCGGGACAATTACAGCATAAGCATGGTAAATCGTTTACAAGCTCAGTCATTGAGTGCTCCAGGCGACTGCTCATTATGAAGTAGACAACGCACATATGAATTGGACTAGCTGACGTTGAATGACAAATGACGATGCTTAACATCGGAAATATAGGGCGAGTCCCAGCGCTGTGGTGACGGGAATAGCCTCATCACAATAACCGTCGTGACAACAGATCGGGAAGACTGCATACCTAATCTCAGGGGGTAGATAACGAGATAACGAGCGCCTCTTGCCAAGTGGAATGCAGGTCCCACCACTGAATGTTCAAAAGCACTGACCACTGACGTCTTACTGAGGGCAGTTTTTCGGCGCCGTGACCGAGCAAAATAGCGGCCAGAAGCGGCAGGCAAGTAGAATGGGCGCCGTGCCGACGGCCCTTCCAGAGGTGAATCAAAAGCCCGAGGGCTCCAGTCGGCCGCTCCAGTCCGCTCCAGTTGGCCCCATTCGCTAACGTCCAAGAGTACCCGGCCCGGGGGCACCAGCGCCTCATCCATCCATCATCATCCACCCAGCTACGTATTACAGCTTCCAGAATCCAGAATTCCGGGCCTGGCAACGCACCGCAACTGGAACCCGAACCCGGCTCTTTTCTCCTGACCACGTTGTTCACTGCCTCACCTCAGCTTACGATAGCATCTTCAGTTCTGTTCTGCATTCTCTCAGCTTGTGAATCCCACCAGCTGCCCCTCCTTCACTTTACACAAGAACTTTACTCTTTTCCCCTATCCCGTCTTTCCTCCTTTTTCTAATCGCTTTCATCTCGTCCACACAACAACCCCCTGTTCGCCGATTTTCCGCACCAAGCACAACACGCAGCTACTGCCAACTTGAACAACTGGCCCACGATAACTCTTTAATTCACCGAATTCCCGAGTTTTGACCCTTTCCGTTTCTCTACTTGACTTCTACAACAAGCGGAACCCTCGGACACCCTTTTAATTGATTGCGCCGAGCTCGAGAAACCAACCGGCCAAGCAAGCTGCAGCTCTACAGTAGTCTTGCCACAACTTCAAAATATTGCGCAGTGTGTCTCCTGGTGTTCAGCCCAGGAACCCCCCTAGAACGAAAACATGCCGGCCACCGAGAAGGTCAGCCGTGGGAAGGATGTCGAACCACGGGAGAACATCTACCTATTTGTACCAAACTTGATCGGTACGATTCGCGAATGCTTCCACTCACTGCTTCCTCTTGTCTACGCGGCGGCGGGCCTTTCTCTCTCGGGTTCCCATTGGGCCTGCGCCTGTGTAAACCCAAAGCATAATCAGATCGTGAATGGCTTGCTAACAGGGTCTGGCCCACCTACTTACAGGTTACTCCCGTATCATCCTTGCCGTGGCCTCGCTCTACTACATGCCCCTCCACCCACGAACATGCTCGCTGCTCTACAGCATCTCGTGTCTGCTCGACGCTCTCGACGGATATGCCGCCCGCTACCTTGACCAGTCCACCCGCTTCGGCGCCGTGCTCGACATGGTCACGGACCGCTGCACGACCGCCTGCCTTCTCGTCTTCCTCGCCTCGGCCTTCCCCCGGTGGTCCATTGTCTTCCAGGGCCTGATCGCCCTCGACATGGCCAGCCACTACATGCACATGTACGCGACTCTGGCCATGGGCGGCTCGGACGAGAGCCACAAGAACGTCGACAAGTCGAGGAGCTTCATTCTTAATCTCTACTATACCAACAGGGTGCGTTCTTGTCTTTATCCTCGAAGCTTTTGATTGGGGGGAAGAAGTAGTAGCTGACATCTGGTGGCCTAATTCTACAGACCGTTCTTTTCTTGTGCTGCGCCCTCAATGAGGTCTTCTTCATTGCCCTCTACCTACTCTCCTTCTCGAGCCCTCTCCTCTCTCCTGGCCTCTTGGAGCAGGTTCCCGAGATCAAGCAGGCCAACCCCTACAGCGCCGCTGCTCTCGAGCTGGCGCGTGCCAACAAGATGGTAAGCCGCCATTCCCCCACCCCATCTTAGAAATCCAGGTAGCTTGACAGTTGACTAACCTGCCGTTTGCGTCTTTAGGACTCCACCGTCCCTTGGATCATCGCAATCGTCTCCTTCCCCGTCATGATGCTCAAGCAAATCATCAACGTCGTCCAGCTCGTCAAGGCCAGCAGGTGGCTAGCGGAGGGTGACCTCGAGGCCAGAAGGGAGCGCAAGAAGACCCGCTAAATGTCATTTTCTTTCTGACGTTTTCGGGTAGTTCTTTCGTGGTGCCTTTTCCTCTCCGCCGGAAGGACTCCGGTGGATAAGTTCTTTGAGGACGAGTTGGGGCGGTTAAGTTGACTATCTCTCTTTCTAACCCAAACCCCCATCTATGTCGAACTTTTACCGGCCTCCGAGGATAAGGGACAAAAGCAGACCTTTGGCAGTCCGGTCTTCTCATGGGTGGGGCAAAAGGGCCCTTTGGCAGCCCGGTCTTCTCGCGGGTGGGGCAAAAGGGCCCTTATACTTTTGTTGTAATTGGAAAAAGGGGGATTGTTGTCGTTAGGGATATTTGGTTGGTTGGTATGGAATGGTAGTGTTGTTGTTCATGTTGATGTCGAGAGCTGGCTGATCGACGGGGCCGGTCAGTTAAGTTGGTTGCATGATATGGATGAACGGATGATATGCGGAGAGGAAAGAAAGTTGCTGAAGACACAACACAGAGACATATTTGGATGTCTTTTATCTGTCTTGTTTGTTTGTATGGTCTGGTCTCACCTGGTATGATTTGAGGTGCGATATGGGTGGGCATGGTTCGGCTTGGGTGGGTGGCATGGTGACTGGCTGGGACTGGCATAGGATGGTTGGTTGGTTGGTGAGAGGTTATTTACATAATGAAGCATTTTTGTTTCGTTTTCCCTCTTATGTTTTTGAGGAACTCGAAAGAAAATAGCTTCTCGTCACTTGTTCTTGTCTGTTTTCCACATCTACGCACACTTATTTAGTTCTCCCTTGTTGTAAGAAGTATTTTACACATGGTCTCTTTGTTGGATGGGAGTGTGGGTTTTAAGCCGAAGTTGTCTTACCTACCTTAGGTAGTCAATGGCCCTTTGTGTACCTCTAGGAGCAAATTTACCCCAGACAAACTTAGCTTAAGAAGTCTGGATTGGTAAACGGGTCAAGCGACCTGTATGTGTATGACCTCATCAGGGGGTCCTGTCACTAACGAGGAACACCTCGCTACGGGTTGCATGTAAACCTGGAATGCTTGCTCGTCGCAAGGCAACCTGGAACCCAGGGACCGTCCGCGGACAGCAATTGTGAACCGAACGTGACCTTCTTGAATGGATAAAGTTGTGCCATTCGGTTCACCCCCCAAGGACATCATCGTCTTCGAAGGAAACCCCAGCCGAAGGGAGGTTAATGCACGCCTTCAGTTCAGGGGGCCCCCTTTTCGATCGTTCTTTCCCCAGCCAGACTCACTCACAATGCACAAGGGACAGGCAACAACGAGCATGATTGTTCGAACTTTCAAGGTAAGAACACCTTCCATAATAAGGAGCTCCCAACCCACCTTAGAATTCTGGAAGGGAAATAATTTTTTGGTTGTACCAACGGATGATCGGTTTCAGCGCGTGGCCCATTCGCGTGTTGCATGACGAGGGATCGGTGGCTCGAAACACCGACCCAGGGAAGGGGTTCGAGAACATGAGACGACAGGTGTAACACGCTCGGCATGGAAAAGGCTAGATCCGAACCCGAATCCCCACGCTTTTTGATGTGGGATTGTTTAATCGGACGGAGACACCTAGAGACCGAGTTTGTGGAATGGGAGAGAAAGATGGGATGGATGGCATTTGGGAAAATGTGGGTTTTTGGTGGATATCTCATCACTTCACAGAGCAGGGAAAGAGGGAAAAATAAAACCCAAAAAAAATAACATAGAAAAAGAAAATATTGTATTCATCCCATCAGATGCAGCATGCGAAAAAAAAAGGGCTTGTGTGAAAATAGTGGTATCCAACGTTTATATCATACACGAAACTAGAACTCCCTTCCGGTCCCCGTCTCCGTCCCTTCCCATCAACAACATGGACGTTGAAGAACAAATCAACAATCAATCAACTGCTCGTCATGATTGTAATACCCAAAAAAGCCGAACTTCAACTTTGCTTCGCTTCGGTGATGTATGTAGCTTGGTCCATAGGTCATCCTGCTTGACAGCACTTGCGCACTTAAGCACCACCAGCAGCCCTGCAAGCAGTTTCCTGAGCGTTGCACTGCTGAGTCGTAACACCGGATGCCTTACCGCTGTTGACGGCATCCGAGCAAGCGTTGTTCTGGATCGCGCAGGCGCGCTGGACGGCGGCGGCCTTGTTGACAAAGGTGTTTCCGTTGACGGCGAAGGGACGCGATGCGTTGCCCGAGTTGGTGACGGCGGGAGCGGAGATGCCGGCGATGGCTTGGCCGGTGGCGGCTTTGTTTTTGCCCGTGTTCTTGTTGTTGCTACCGGCATTGTTTTTGTTGCCGGCGTTGTTGTTGTTGTTACCGCCGTTGTTACCGCCGTTGTTGCCGCCGCCGCCGCCGTTGTTGGAAACGGTAAAGTACCGGCAATCATCCTGGGCACCTCTCTGCGCAACAGGCATGAGAACAGGCTGGTGGTTGGATGCCGAGGACATGGTGCAGATACGATAGTTGCCCGCGGGGAGACCTCCCGTCACGTCGGTCGACAGAGTACCCGCTCCGTTGCCGGCATCGTTGATACCCTTGAAGAAGACGAACTGCGTGGCATCGAGCGGTTCTGTGGGGTTCAATGTGTTGCCCGTGTTCTGAACAGTGACGTGGGTGTGACCAATAACCTTACCAGACCCGTCGAGATCCTGCGGAGCTGAGTAGTAAGTGCTGGTGGCGTTGGTAAAGGAACCCAGCGCCATGTTATTCAATTTGACCTGGATGGTAAAGGTCTTGCCGGCCTGGAGATTGTCGTTGTTCTTGGGGTTGAGGACGACGGTGGAAACCATCTTGTCGGTGGAAGGAATCTTGCCCATGGCTGCAAACTGTTAGTTGGTGTCTTGATATGTCTCTAGGGAGTCCACGTACGAATGCCGTTGCAGGAACCAGTCTTGATTTGTTGACCGTTCGTCAAGGTCTGGCCATTACAGAAGTTGATGAAGTTGGCATTATCGCTGTTAGAAAGTCAGTAAGAACATCGCAGAACTCATGATATTGCTTTCAACGTACGTCTTGGAGTTGACCTGGCCATCCGCCGCCGCACTACCGCTCTGACCCGTTGATGCAGAACCCGTCTGAATGGCGCCCGCAGCGAGACAGGTATTGGTGCCTCCCTTGTTGGCATTCCCGTTCTGAGTACCGGCCTTAGCAGTGTTGCCAGCACTTCCACCACCACCACCGTTGCGGGTGCCGCCACCGCCACGTTGACCATTAAACTGCCCCTGGGCACGGTTCTTGTTGAATTTGTTGCCTTGCCTTGTCTCGAGTGACGAGGAGTCGGTGTTGGGAATGATGGCTGCGTCGGCGACCATGGCCAAGCCCAAGAGGGCAGTGAGAGCAGTCTTCATAAGCATGTTGACGGTTGATACTGAAGCTTCGCTGCGGAAGATCGAATTCGGTAGGGATTTTCGGAAGGATAAAACCAGGCTCCTAGAGCGCACGGGAGTCGAAGTAAAGCGTAAGACGTAAAGCGTTGAAAATGGTTCCAGACCGTAATATCAAAGCTGACTGCAAGAAGAGAATGAATGACTGACACCCGGTGTCGGCTAATTGGGTATATACAACGCGCGCCGAAAAGGAACGAATGAAAGAAACACGCTACCACCACAACCAGCAAAAATAGTGAAGGGAGAAGTGGAGGAGTAATATAGAAAGCTGGGCATGCTGAGGCACCAAGCCATGGTCATCGTTTCTTTATATCCTGGCTAGCCAAGTTTCTTCCACGAGACCACGACAGGGTACCGGCCAGGGTAGGCATCTGTCTTGGATAGCCCTCCCCCAGTCTGCCAACCGAGCTTTCTCTATAGCCGTTCTGTGACCGCGAAACCAGTACCATACTGCATCATGGATCGGGCGGCAGGAGGTCGGAACGGACGGAGAGGGGTTTGGGGGTTGTGTGTCTCCACGATCTCAAACGTGATACAAGGGTACCACAAGGAGAGGGCATCTTGCGCCGGACTGTTGAAGGAGGTAGAAGTAGTGTGTGGAAAGGGGCTGCCAAAGGTCAAACCGACTGGATGGACATCCATGGATACCTCTAGGATGTACCCCATGGGGTCTTACACTTGGCGCAAAAGCCGCTCCCTGGGGTGATATTGACGCCAGAGATCGCCGCTTGATTGAGATCTCTGGAGCCCAATACGAGTCAACGCCGGCCGTTCACAGCAGCCAGGAGAGTGGATTCGCATTTCAAAGCCTGGAAAACATATAGCAAATGCCATCGAAGCCGTCAACTCAATCATTTCAATTGCAAATGACGGACTCGGAGTAACGTCGACGAGTGTTTGGGGAGAAAAGCAAAAGAGAATGTGCAGAAGCGACATGTGTGCCAGAAGTGACAAGGGTCCTGTTCTTTTCAGCCAATCACATGTGCCGGTAAAGGGCGATCCAGCATTTGGCGTCTCGGGATGAAGCGCTAGCGAGGCGCTAGTGCACTCCAGCCCACTTCCGCAAGGCGAGAGACTGCCCGCAACAACTTCAACTTTGACCTTCTCCGTCCCTAGCCGTGCTAGCATAACCCGTTCATACCTGGACAAGGAGCTCCCAACATTTTTGTTAGGCACATGGAACACAAGGCACCGATGTTTGTCCACAAGACACCCTCCATTACACCTGAATGCGCATCAATAACGGGTTCTGTATTGGGCCAAAACCAGCCCAAGACTCCTGGTGGAAGCTCCTGCATCGCGAGGAACCGGTGGATGGACTCGCACGAAACAAAAAACACCCAACGAGACAGAACGAACCCGCAGTGTTTTCTCTTGGCCGACCCGGATTGCAGCCGATATCCGATATTTCTACCTCCGTCTTGTTGCCGGCCTTGCCCGGCATTCGGCTTCTTTTTGGTCGCCGGTACAGAAACTCTGTGCCGTACTAATCATCGCCATTTCATATCTTTGACCCCGTCCGCAGAATATTGGACTACTCTATTGGTAAATGAAATATGATGATCCTTAACTTCAAGTCATACTCTACAGGTACGATGAGCGGACCCTCAAGCAACACTTTACTCACCAGAGAACCGCCATTGTTCTGTGGTCTGAGCAACCGAGTAAACACCGACGTCATACCGTCCAACTGCTTCATCTCATAAGGCACCCAGTCCGGAGATCAGGGTGAGTTCCAATGAGATCAGCCTCATCGACCTGCCCTGAATTTGACTGTGCTAGCCACGCCCAATGTCTACAGCGCTTGAAGTTGTCGTTAACAGGCCCCCTTGGCGCTTGTCCACTGCCCGCTGTTTCTGGGCTAGCGTCCCTTGTGGACACCTCCCGCCCTCATGCAGGAACGAGAGCTTAAGTCCGATTTTAGAACATGGAACCGAAGGACATCGATCCCCTCCCATCCGGACGGGACTCCGCTTGATCCCCGTCTACAGGCACAACCACTCGTGCCCATTGTTCGTTGTCCTCCATTCGCTCCTATCATGACATATTGTAGCACGAGGCCGAACTGAAGAGGAACATACTTGTAAGTAAACCCACCGCAGGATCGAGCATGATATTCCACGGAACGAAATTCCCTTCTCGTCCACTCAAACGGGACCCCTCCAGGTCAAGACCAACTTTCAGACCGCACCATTTCCATATGTTTGTTTCTTCATTGGAAACGATGAGCCGCATGATGTCTGAGGTAGCGCCCCGTCGTGCTTCTCACCCGACAGTACGGTTAAGACGGCACTTTCATCTTCGCCAAGTGGGAAACCCTCAGAATGTCAACAGGCATCCCATCCCATGTCATACACAGTTGAGGTCATGTCCAATTTCAGAAGCCTCGATATCAGGAAGGAGATCGACACTTTCATCCTTCTCTTCACTTCAAAACTTACAACCACTTCTGTGCTGCTGACAATTACACATCAGGCTGCCATCGGCCTCGCGATTCGAAACAGACTGCTTCTATACAATATCTATCCAAGACCGATTGGCAACAAGGATGTGACTCGGCCCATGCTCATCCTGAGACATGTCACCCCCACGGAGGATGCCAACACACTTCACTTCTAAAACCCTCAATCTCTTTTACCATGGCGTTTCAATACTACACGCTCCATTCGAGTGGGACTTTACAATTCCTCACGTGGGAGCCAGCCTTTTCTCATCATGTTCACTCTATTTGTCATGATGAATGAGCACCCGGAACCCAACTTAAAGATACTCATGGAGACTAGGGAGTTGTGACCCCGATGCCGAGCCGATGTTGTGCAGTGTACCCAATCAATCCCTAACTGTTTCAAACGCGATGTTGGCACATGGATGTTGCTTCTCTAACTAACCACAGACATGGTGATAACATCAACCACCGGCGGGACGGCGATCTTTCCTCCCCGGCTTCTAGCTTTGACGGAATATCCGATTCGGCTTTTCATGCTGTTGGTGGTTGTCTTTGAAGGAGCGGCACTCCTTGTGAACTTTCTGATACCCAAGTATCGGGAACTCCGCTCCATGCGTAGGAGTTGATACAACATGAATGCTGTTGTAAGGCCTTCATGTCCCTTTTCAAGTGGAGTTAATCGCTTGGCTGAACGAAAGAACGAAACATGGCTACCCAGGCTCGACCAGGACAAATTAACGTAGACTGCAGCCGGGCCAGACCACCAAAACCATGACATCGCCGTAAACACCAAGACGGTTTTCATTCCTCTCATGACCTTTATCCCTTTTATTCGTCCTCATGGTCCCTCATAATCCCCAATAGCTGTTTACAGCCCTACAATATCGTTGGTGTCTTGTCAATTTGCCGTTGACATCGTGCTCTGGAGTCCACGTTTTTTTGTCCTGGGCGAGCCAGGTCCAACACGATATTTGGCCGACATGTAAAGACCAAACTGACACTTGAGGGGTATCTCAGGCACGTTAATGTACACTTTACATACGTACATACATGTGATGGAGACCACCTAGCATACCTTGGACCTACGTGATGCAAATCATTGCAGACATGGACATGCGTTTCGAGGTAAACAGCATATTTGCCGCCTTTGCCGCCCAAGGGTCTCTCAAAACAAGACATTAACCATTACCAGGGCTTGATAAACCCATCCAGTGCCTGGCGCCCTGATCCATATCCTAAATCCGTACCCAAAACATCACAGAACTGCCCCTTCCCAAACCTGATAACTTTAACCAAACGAGCCGCTGCAAAGATGCATATGCGAAACGCTCATTACGATCATGATTCATACTTTTCCAACGCCAAGGCCCACAAGAAACGCCCTCCACCAGGCCTGTTCTATAGGTCGCCCAACATCATCATGGGCTTTTGTTCCGCAATAACAACGTCCGGCCGGCTTGGTAGGGTTGGTGGGCTTATTGTCTCGTTCTTCTCTAACCCGGCGACGATGAGATCGAGCCAGGCAGCCAGACGATAACCGGCCTTTGCGATCTGCAACTCGACGACGGGGGCGGCGGCTTCAAAGTAGGTGCCGCCGAGCTCCTGGTCGCGGATGGCTTCGGGGCCTTCGGGGAGGACTAGTGAAGGAAGCAGTGTTAATTGACGTTCCCTGGCAGACAAGAAGAGACAAGAAGAAACAGAGGACAAAACTTACCAACAGTACAAACATGCGCATTCCCCTCAACCGCCCACTCCAGCGCAATCTCGCTCGCCTGCTTCAGTTCCAACCCCTTCACCCACTCACTACTATTCGCCTTATACTGACCACTCCTGATCTCCTCCGCCAGCGCATCCGCCCACTTCTTGGCCGCCGGGAACGGGCTCCTGCCCACACCATGCTTCTTGTGCGTGACGATCTTCTCCGCAATGCTCGAGTCCCAAACATGGTGCAAGTTAAACCGCCTCGCGTCAAAGAACACGGATATCCCGTTGCCGCCCTTCTCCACGTCCTCCGTGTGCAGCGGCTGGTGGATATCGCCCACAAAATGGATTACGAACTTAGCCGCCTGCGCGCGCTCGACCACGTGCAGCGATTGGTCTAGCAAGCGAGAAGTGTAGTTCTGGATGGCGCTGACCACGCATCCCTCGGGCTTGCAGTCGCGCTCGTAGACGATGCCGCATGAATCGGGGGGTGAGTCCTTCGCGTCGATGTAGTGCAAGGGGCCGGTCCATCGGCCCCATTTGGTGTACCGGATCGAGTCGGCCCAGGTGGCTACGTTGGCGAGGTAATCGGCGGTGTCGTTGCGCAGGAGGGTGTGGAAGTAGGACGCGGTGGAGTTGGAGACGAAGTTGCTGGCGAGGTAGGCGACGGTGATGTGTCCGAAGCCTGATGTTGTTGGGCGGTGTGTGTTAGTGGTGGTTCAGTTTCTGCGATTGTTCGCTCATAAATTGGGAGAAAGGGAAAGGAAGGAGAATCGGTTGTTTTCCGTACCTCCCCATGCTGAAGCGCCTCCGGCTAAGAAGGCGGAGGTGCCTATTGTGACTGATGATAGCTTCATGGTGTTGTTGTTTGTGTTACTGCTGGATAGGAGACGGTGATGGATGCGCCGTACAAGATTCGTAACACTGCTGGCAAGGAAACGATTGATGATACTATATCACAGCAGCCAAACAAATCCTGGATAGATTCCCTGAAAACGGAAATGTTGATGATGGGAAGGTTGTCTTGTCCAAGTCAAGTCCAAGCACGCGCTCAGCTCAATTGATGTCTCCCAGTCGATCAGCTGCACCGCCCTGGGGTCCGATGGCGATAAGCTTCGATACCGCCTTTTCCCAGGGACCCAGAGGCGTCATATCGGTACCGACGCCATCAGCTTGGACCATAGCCGATCAATAGACTCCTCTAAACACGCGAAGGTTGCTACGGGGACGCTGCAGCGAATGAACGCGGGCGATAAATCCCACGTGAGCCCATCACACTGTGCCGTTTGAAGTGGCTGTTGTCAGTGCTTGTTTCTCTCGAGACTCTCTCGAGACTCTCTCATGTTTCTCTCTCCTGGTGTTGTTCTTCTTCCTCTACGAGCACCTGGTGTTCATGATTCGAGTTCCAGATACTGACGGGAAAGCCCGTGCATGCAGGGCAGCAGAAGTCTGATACGTAGTATGTGAGTTCGGATGCAAGGCTCGACTTGCAATTCAGGTTGAGGTGCTGGCCTTGGCATGATGACAAAAGTCTCCACTCGTGCCGGCGACAAGAGAGTGAGGGACTCCCACAAAGAGGTTTTCAATGGCTCGTCACTGGTTGGACGGCGGCTGGAATGATTGGCCCATATCAGGCTACCGGAGCTGTCAAAGACCCCATTTTCCCCATATTTCTCCATCACAGCGCCAGGACGGGCCAGAGCTGAAGGCGATCTCGGCGATACTGCAGGGGATAGATCAGGGTTCCTTGTGATGCAATTGTGCCTCCCGTCAAGGTCTCGAAAAGAAAGGTCCTCCAACCACAACAGCGACGAGAGAAAAAAAACAGAGCAAAAGCTGCTGAAAAGCGGCGAACTGAATGCTAGGTACGATTGCGCAGGACGGCGTATCTTGGTACTACAATCCGTAGCACGGATCATACCGTGACACTCGTGATACTTTTTGAATGGCACTTGGATGGCTACGTTATGCCATTTTCGGTATCGGCCACACAGATGATCTTTGCCTTCCCTTATCTCTCGAGTCAACCGCCTCTTGATAACGAGACCTGCTGACTCGAATTGTCTCTGACTCTTTTTCTTTTGCAACGGTTCATACTTCAGGTACCTATTGCCATCCTTTGATTTTTCTTCCAGTGCCTTCAACTAAACAAGAAACCAACATCGACTGCATTCGGCGGGTTAGACTCCTTCCGTTTCGGTACTTGAGCAGGACTCTACCCGGCCTGGGGAAACAAACAGCATCTCGCCGTCCATCCAACTTTCCATTTCTGTCGCCTTCATCTTTTGAGGTCTCGCCGATTTCCGTACCCGCGGGCAACATGGAGACCCTCTTCAGCAAAGCGCCCGATGTGGGCGAGGCACTCTCGGGAGTGTTTGGAAGTGTCAGCTTGACAGCCTGGATATGTCTCTTGGTGAGTATCTACTTGCTGCTTTCCCTTTCTTCGGCCTGCCATTGCCAATCGAAATCATAATGCTGACCGTTGTCCTCAATCCCAGCTGCCACAACTGATTACAAACTACAAAGCCAAGAGCGCTGATGGCTTGTCTATGAACTTCCTCATTATCTGGCTGTTGGGCGATATAGCGAATCTGCTTGGTAAGTGGCAGCCAGCCCACCGTACCTACCTCGGATGCCATATCCTAGAGGCAGTACTTCCAATTCATTCGGCTGCTGACCTACCATCTTGTTCGAAACAGGCGCACTCTGGACAAGTCTGGCACCAACCGCTGTAGCACTTGCCTTGTACTTTTGTTTCGCCGACCTGGTCCTCATTGGTCAATGCAGCTACTACAACGCTGTCAACGCACGCCGCCGCACCCGCAGCGAGAGACACGCCCGAAGTGCACGACATTCCTCTGCCGAGACACACGAGACCGACACAACGGCTGTAGAGGATCCTTCTGAGCACGACCCATTGCTGGACCATGACCAACACCACCATCAGCACCCACGTCGGTCGCGCAGCGATTCTTCTGGATTGCCGGGCTCTCACCGTCGACACTCGATGCGCCACAGGGAGAGCACTCTCGACCCATTGACCAGGATCGTTACAGGCGAAGACGATACTCCTGACAGCAACCCATGGCTGCACAATACCCTCAGCTTGGTAGCTGTCTGGGTCGTTGGTGCTGCAGGTTGGTTCATCAGCTACAAGATGGGCGCGTGGGATGTTGAGGATGGGTTACCTGATGGTGGAGACAACACGGTTTCCAGACAGCCACAGGCCGTTATTGGCATGATCCTGGGCTATTTCAGCGCCGCATGCTACTTGTGGTACGTATCTAACCCTGTTCTTTCAGCCCATTCACTCGGTGTGACCATTGGGCTTCAGGAAGCTAACCAATGCCATAGCGCTCGAATCCCTCAAATCATCAAGAATTACCGTGAGAAGTCTTGCGAGGGCCTCGCCCTGTTGTTCTTCCTGCTCTCGCTCACGGGCAACTTCACCTATGGAGCAAGCGTGATCGCCTACTCTCAGGAGAGAGACTATGTTGTCAGAGCCCTCCCTTGGCTTCTGGGCTCGCTCGGTACTATGCTGGAAGACTTCGTCATCTTTGCCCAGTTCAGACTCTACTCGCCGCAGCGTGAGCCAAAGACACACGGTACCGCTTGAAGAGCTGGCTCTTCGCCTACACGAAGCAAACGACACACATATGATGGAAGACACGGCCTATTTTGAGGATGGGGATCAGCGTCTATGGGTTTAATGGAATTATCTGGCAACGGTATGTGATGGATGTTTTTTTGGGTACTTGGTTATGGTCGCATGTTGTTTTCCCTTTTATTTTCCGGGATGGCATGTAAAAGCTCGTTATTTTCAAAGATTGATTAAGGCATGGCGCAAGGATGAAGGAGACATGATTATTTCCGCATTTTAAATCTCTTTGGGCTTCTCGCATCTTTGCACCATTTGTCATTTTCAGTACTATCTGTCGATAGCACGCTTAGTCTGGAGTTTTTTTTGAGTTTCGCTCATGTCTTTTCCTCCGTTTCTGACAGGCACAAAGTTTAGGTTGATGCTTCTTGCCGGTCTCATTAATGGGGAACATCGCTGTTGAGCCGCTTCCTGTGACTTTCCCCTGCCAGTTACCTCTCTCCTGCAGCGTAACGCTCCCGGTATACATGAGAAGAATGGTGCGAATACGTTCTTGTCAAGTTTCCACGTCGGTTGGCTTCCACCGGGCACCGGCAGTGGCACTTGACGGGAGTCCGACCATAACATCGTACAGGTGGCACCTGCTGTATCGATCTCTGGGATGGGACGATCAATGGGCGCTTCTTTCCTCTTGGTCCCTGCAGAAAATTCTCCAGCTTGTTCGTTCTTGCTGTTCAAAAGTGGCTAAAACGATATGCGGCCATGTGATTCAAGACGGTCAAAGTTGGATCAAAGCGGTTGTTCCTTCTCATGAGAACCCCTTTACCATGTCGGGTCAATTTCTGAGCAGTCACGGCCCTCCATGCACAACCAATTCGCCTTCTGGCATAGGGCAAGGGTTTATGTTGCTCTCTGGCAAGCCGGAACACGCAGAACCACATGTTTCTTCCTTTTGAACCCAAGGTTTAGATATATATCTCACGAACGCCTGTCCTGATCACTTCCGCGAATCACCAAACCTCTCATTCTACGTTTGCAACATCTGATCCTACGCAGCAGCCATTCTTCAAGTTTAGACCATCAAGTTTATCATCGCCACGATGCCGCCCACCGAGGATATACAGTACGCACCGCCCAAATCGTATCTAGCTTACAAGCGCAATTCGAAACTTCTTCTCTGTTGGATTGTCCGCACTGTTCATTCAATCATCAAGTCTTGGGATACGACTCGGCAACATGATCTTAACCTGACATTGTTGGAAGTTTTCAGCGCTGGTCTACCAGGGCAGAATTGGCCGAAAGAGGTACTTGCTGATCCAGCCCGAGCTGGATTTTTCAACCGAGTCAGACTCTACCACTTCTGCAGGTTCATTGGCCTCCATATGGATGTTATCCCCCCGTCTATTCTGGCCTTGTTTGTGAATATCATCGACACAAGAGTCACTGCTTTTACTACATGGCAGGCGCTCACAGCCAGGCGCCCACGCGCCGAGGACACGGAGCATTCTCGAACCCTTGGGACTGATATCCGCGCTTTCTGGAAGGCCTTTAACGCCCTCAGAGGCTTTTCTTGGATGTCAACTTCCCCTGGAGATCCAAGTGTCTCGTCCATTTTGAAATATGACATACCGGAGAGCGAAGAAGATATTGATCGTCTGGTCCCCGACAAATTCGCCATCCGTGTTCTTCCCGAAGCTGTGAAAGGCGAGCCCAGGCGTCGCAACAAGTCAAAGAGACCAGAAAATGAAGCCAGATTCAACGAGATCAAAGCCACTCTCCCGCCTGATGACTTGCCGTTAAGTCGCTATGACATCGACGACCCTTTAAAAATAAACGGCCGTTTCAACTCCAACGGGAACGCTTGGGGAATGGCAGTTTACGACCTGTTCAAGGAGTTCGTGCGCCTGAGAAAATTTCTCCACGATACCTGGAAAGAGGTTATCTTCGACGGCCTCAACAGCACAGTGGCCGGGGCAGTTGGCATTGCGGCCATGAATCTCATTGTCAAATACCATCACGACAATACTCCTGAAGGATTAGGTTACATCAGCATGATCGAATATTTCACGGGTTATCAAAATGTTCAGGATTATGTTCAACCGTTTTCTGCGTCCGTTTACCGAGTTCGTGGTGACGGCTCATGTTCGGAAAAGTTTGAAAATCAAAGTGTGGATATGAAGGAGCAGTTCATGATATACACGTTCGAATCACTTTTTGAGTTCCTTTCCGACTTTCACGCCACACAAACCGGAAAGCCCACCGAGCGCATGGCAAAGCTTCTCCAGAACTGGGATCCCAGCGTTGACCTAATGGGGCTTACGAAAGAAGAATGCCTACAGTGGCGTCATCTATATACCATCAAGCTTCTTTACTCGCTTGTCGATGAATACATTGTTCCTATCCTGAGGTCCAAAGAATTCGACGGAGATTGGGGAAAGGTCGTCTGGGGCCCGAAAGGCCGTTCATATCAGCATAAAGCCTTTTTGTCCAGCATCGCCAAACTTGCTATGAAAAAGCCCTCGTCCACCGGTGACTCAATTCGACGCGACATTGAGTCTACCACAGTCTTCATACTACAACACATGGTGGATTCTTTTACTGTGTCAAGGGGCTGGCTGCATGACCCCATCCGGGGGAATATTTTCGTCCAACCGCCTTCTGCCGATGTCTTCTTTCCCGCGCGTGATTTGGCGCTGTTCTTGGGTGTCAAGCATGATGACTCTACCAACCTTGTAGGGCCCGGGTTTTCGACCTCTTTCCACTTGCTGGATGGCGTGTTGTGGGAAATCGAAGTTGATGAGCAGCTCAAGTTGCTGGATGGCTTGTTGTGGATTAACGAACAAACGGGAAAGCCCCGGATTGATGTTCAGCCAACCAATTTCCTAAAGCAGGCGGCTAAAGTTTGCTCCGCTGCCATAAATTTTCAATCAACAAGACAGGACCAAGGCGCGGGTTCAAACTTCCTGTGGGGTTGCTCCCCCTTCCATTGCACTGAAGTTCTTGTGCAGACCCTGACGAGTTCCAACTGTATCTCCAGGGTCCAGGTCTTTGGTTTCTATGAGCCTGTACTCCTGGTACACTTGCACAACATGTTGATTCATGAAGGATACATGAAAAAGTCCCCTCGGGCATTTCTTTTCTTGAAGGGATGTTTTGACGATTTGTTGACTGAGGAGGCAAAGACACCAGAAGGCAGTGCCCACTACGACCGAGCCTTAAAGAATGCCCTAGGTTGTTTTGGCACATGGTTTCCGCTCTCGACATTCAATCGTCTGTACGTTCAAAAATACAGAATCGAGGGCATCGGACAACTAGAGAATCTGCAAAGATTCATGGAGAACACTACCACCGGTGAAGAGAAACGGGTCGTGCAGGTCAAGGGGCATGGCTCAAGCAACAATCACAAATCTATCATCAAAGGCGGCCGTGACCGCGCGAAGGCAATTATGGAGGGAATACAGGCCGTCGACTTCAAGCTCAAGGAATTGGTTCCCGGGAAGCTGCTCGAAGGGCCGGGTGGTAGCAAGGTCATGGTGAACTTTCGCGATGTCCTTGAACTGTTGAAGGCCGAGGTCACCATTGGCGTACATGGCAGTCGATGCCTTGACGCTGTGAACCGCTTTTGGGTTACTGCCCTGTCGATATTTCTGTTCGAATTCATCGAGAAAGAACTGGCCGATGCGAGGGACCCGTTGTACCTAGAAATATACGGAGACCCGGACTCAAAGGAGGTTGAAAACTCAAAGGAGGATGAAAGTGGTGGAAATGGAGGAGGGCGAGAGAACACCTTAGCTGCCAAGCGTGCGCGTTTAGTAGACCGTCTCTTGTCGCGAAAACTGCATCCGCCTGGGACGAAGACCGCGATTGAGATTGCCGTCAAAGCGTTTGAGGATGAGGAGCTTACCAATTTTCCGTGCACATATTGGGGGGATGAGGAAGATTTGGGAAGGAAGAGCAATGATGATATAAGAAAGCGTCTGGAGAAGGGGCTGGCAAGGGCATCGTGTCCGTTCATGTAACCTTGTCAAGGGATCATCATCTTGTATAACATCGACGAAAGCCAGCGTTGTCATATCAACTTAGGCTTCATAGCGCAATCAAGTACTAAAATGAAGTTCTACTAGTGCTCTTCTTTGTACACCGTTTACATCTCCGTCGTGTTTGCCTTTTATCCCTCCTTGATGCCGGTTCCGCTGAGGGATGGTCTACACAAGAGAGAGGGGGAAAAAAGGGAGAAAAAAGGGGAAAAAAGCAGAAAAGAAGAAAAAGGAGAAAGGAGAGAAAAGAAAAGAAAAGAAGAGGGAGAAAAAGGAAATATTGGGCGAGCTCTCAACACCATTTCTGCCGAATGATTGATGGTCGACATCAAAGAACTAAGAAAGCAAAATGCAAAGGCCTACCCTCAACACCACTTAAACGCTCAACATTCTTACACGCAAAACCCCCGGCACTCAACGCAGAACTTGGGGGGCTCCACGGCAAGATAGAAATTAATATCAAGTTCCAAGTACCCCTATGTGTATCCAGTACATAAACCCGTTGTGTTGTTCAAGGTAATCCCTTCCTGACGCCAGTCCTGCTGAGTGATGGTCTACACCGCAGAAATAACAATCCTTCCAACGCCACCATTTCAACGCCATAATTTCCAGGAGCATAAAAGCTTCAATACTCAAAACAAGTAGTGTACAATTACAAAAAGCCTCCTTTCTAGCTTGATTCCCCGTCATCACATACATACAACGCTCTAGAATGAGCTCACCAACTCGCATACGCCACCGGGGGGGCTCCTGTCCCTGTCGGTGTGGGTGTTTGGACAATTAACTCAAACTGTTGTTGCGCTTGCGCCTGCATTGCCGGTGGTGGGTAGTTGAAGTCCAACCCCCCGCGGTTAACCACCACAGGCATGTAAAGACCGTTCAGGGATAGCGACGGCGGCGAAGACGACGACGAAGAAAAGGAAGAAGATGTGGAGGAAGCGCAGGGTGAGGGTGACGCATCCGAGCCAGAGACAGAGGCATATCCCATCCCCATAGGCGCCGCTGATACCATCATCTCAGGAGCGTAAGAAGTCCATGCGCAATCCTGAGAGAAGTTATACCCGTTATTGCCAAACGAAAGCAAATCAAATCCAGCTGCGTCCGCGGCCGCCGTCGCCGCCGCCGTCGGGAATGAAGACGTCACCATCGACATCGGTGATGGAGGAAGGAGAAGACCTAGACCGAAACCTTGGGTAGAAGTAGACTCCGTGTCTGATAGCGATAAAGGAGAGGGGGTGAAGCATTGCCCGAGCTCGGGAGTGAGTTGCCTTGAGGTGGATGGTGTTGGTGATAAGTATTGTGGTTGACTTGTCATAATCATGGGGCTTGGGGTTGCTGTTGCTGTGGTTGCCCTGCTGCCCCTATTACCCATGGCCATGGGTTTGGAGTAGGGGGTGGAAGACCGAGAGCGAGAGGAAGCAGGACAAGAAGCAGAAGAAGAAGCGGATTCCTGTCTGCGGCGGAGAATGCTATAACGGTTTTTGGCGGCCAGAGAGGTGCGATTGGGGAAGTGAGTGTTGACGATCTCGGTCCAGTTACGGCCTTGTTGGGAGACGATTTGGAGGAGAAGGATATCCTGGGGGGCATTTTGTTAGTCAAGATACATTACGAATGGGGAATATTAATGTTCTCACCTCCTCCGGCGTCCACGGACTTCTATCAATCTTTGGATCCAGACAATCATACCAGCGCTTCCAACACTGGTCTCCGTTGCGTGAACCAACCACCTGAGCAACCTTGCTCCAGCGCGGACCGTAAATATCAAAGGCCTCGCGCAGTCTCTGATCTTCTTCTCGTGTCCAGGTGCCCTTGCGGATGTTATGAGCTACGTTGTAGTGCCAGCGTTTTCGGCAGTCCTTGTTGTTTCGCCGGGAGAGGTGGGAGGCGACTTTGCACCAGTTGATGGAACCATTGGCCGGTGTTTCTTTTGGATGGGGGAAAAAGGAAAGGTTAGCAAAGTGATAAAAGGTGAAAGATGCAACTGAAGTTCATGAGGCTCTTCTTACCCTTTGCCACGGCTTCAGCGAGTAACCTATCTTCCTCTGGCGTCCAAACCTGCCGAGGCTTAGGCTCGGCCTGAGGGGAGGGGGAGACACTGCGTGAAGGGTACATGAGGAACTGTGATATGCTAGACATTGTGGTGTTACGATGATATGTTGTTATTGTCTTGATGGCATTGATATTGTATCTTGTGATATGCTTGATGATGGTGAGGAATCGGTGAGTGGCAAGAGAGAAGGGTTCGCCGAGAGAGCAATACTTATATAAGAAGGCGAGCCTCATGTGTTCATACGACGCTCAGCTGCCCCCATGGAGTGAAAGGCTCCGGTCAAATGGTGAGAACTAGTCCCCCCTGGTGTAAGTGACACGACGTCCATGATAGATCGCCGCAACAACACCAGGCTCCCAAGCCCCTCTGGTGCCTGCCAGAGAGTGAACACATCTCATCCTTCTACAAGACCCCAGCTCCGGGATATGCAGCCCTATGGGCCATCCCCACGCCCGCTCTCGTGCTGTTGCCCTTCGACAAACGGCATCGTCGTGGCGTCTAGAGTCGCATGTAAGTCATCCCATCCTACTTGTCTGGTGGTACCCCTGAGTAGATCTGCTACCGAGCGTTAGCCTGAGATCTAGCCAGCAGCAGTGCCAGAATGCTTCACGGGCAGTTACATGGTGAATGCTCACGTCAACAAGCAAGATGTTGTCTTGTAAAGTGTCTGAGCTTCTTGGGCCATTCAGAGCTCGAGCGCCAAGGTCGAAACCGGTCTGGCACGTTAAAGTACTACCTCGATACAAGGTGCAACATGAGAATGCCCCAGGCAGCCGGATATTCCAATTAGAGCGACCGAGTAAGCTCCCATTGGTCGAGAAAGGATGATCCCGTGAGTGAGGCCAGGAGAGAGGAGCCCCGATGGTCCCCGGCCGTGTGTTTGACGCTCCGGGTTTCAACGGCGGTATAGACTCGGGACGGCCTCTGGCTGTTTGGAGATGTATCTTGCGGGCGAAAGTCAGAAGAGAGTACACAAAATGAGGCGGAGGCCCGTGGAGGGGGGCTTGGCTCCAGGTAAGCAGGCAGGTACTAATGTTGTGTAACGTGACGAGCGACGGGAAGGAGGCGACGCAAAGCCCATGAACCTTCTAGCGGTGCTTCCACTGGGCCGCCTTTTGTTCAAGGTAAAAGCTCTCAGGGGCCCAAACTCAATGGACGGGAGAGGAATCTTTATCCGGAGTGGCGGTGACCTTAACTAACCCACTGCCTTTTCGCTCCCGTAGTTGCAGTAACTACCCTCGATCCTGTGGGGGGACAGCCGAAGCCAAGCCAGCCACATCGGGGCGCCACGAGACAACAACGAAGGGCCGACTTGAGGAACAAGACATGATGCCATTGAATCGCAAGATATCTCATTAGGGCCAATTAACTCCAAATTGACATCGCCGGCCTCAGCTGCTATGGTAAGCCCAGAGTTGGCAACGTTGAAGAAGTCCCAAATACCCCATACGGTTGCTTATTTCCGTGTCTCAATTCAATATCGAGACTCCCTCCTGACGGAGCACGAGACAGGCGCTGGCTGATAGGGATCCCTCAGTGATTCAAATCCTTGGGGTGTTTTCCTGCAGAACTTGGGCTGGGTCTACCCGCCTGTCTCAAGAGGTGCCGGGCTCGTAGGGCTGACGAGTAACACAATCCAGGTCAATTTCTTTCGTCTCTCCGGGCCGCTTGAACGTTTTTTTTTGTTTTTTTTTGCACTCTGAAAGGAGGAGAATATAGAAGCGACGGATGCTGTGACACACTGAATCAGGATGTCTGCTACGCGGGCATAGGCCATAGACAGACTTTCACAGAGAAGCTCCCTGCATTTGTGTCTCGTGTTCCTGTTTCCTTAACTTGGCTCCTCCTCCTTTGGGGGTCCGGACGGGAGGATACGTACATTCAGGGCCCTATGACATTGAATACCGCGTCAACCGATGTGGCCAAACCCGAAATGTCGAGTTTCGCAGAAAAGCCAAGAGTTTTTGACATACCCGTCTGGTCGGCGACCAAGTACGACACAAACAGAGCGTGGGAAACTCGAGAGGACCTTGTCTAGTGATACTGTCGAACCATCATGAGGGCTGCAAGTGAGGTAAGGAAAAAGAACCCCGAGGACCTCGGCAAGCTTGAGACTGACTGCGCCACCACACGTCCATGGTGAGTTGAACATGAGATTTGGTATGAAGTGGGCTGTTTCCCCTTTCAGACCATCAAGTGACAAAGCAATGTTCGACAAGTGTGGAAAGAGCGATGACGCCGAACGAGTAATGAAAGGGGTTATGTCGCACCTGCTGTTCCAACCTGAAAGCAGATTGCTGCCCTTTCCAAGAAGGAAGGAACAAGAGCATAACATCCAATCTCTCATGACCTTTCATCACTCACTCCTTCCACCTACTCATAAGTATAACAAAATGGCCCATCAACAGTACTAACCAAATCCCTGATCCTCCACACCCTATCCCCCACCACCCCCAAATCCACCAAATCATCCAACGTCTGCCTTGGACTGTTCATGGGGTCAAACATAGAAGTGCCTCCGCCCATCTGCTCCGTCCGATTCTCCAAGTCCAGCCACTGCCAGATAGCCCAAGTGCGATCAATCCCCGCATGGTGATTGAAAAACGCCGGATCATTAGGACTAGTGAAGAAGTCACCTCCGGGGTCACCGCCAATGCTTTGATGCCCGCCGGCATGGACGCCCATGAGCGGCATCCCCCCGTGCTCGGCTGCGTTGTAAGTGTCCGCGACCTCCCAGGGGTGCGCGGTCACGGCTTGCATGCGGTCTTGGAAGGTGAGGATGTCGTCGGAGTCGGCGATCAGGGTCACCATGTCTTCGGTGCGGGTGAAGCGCGAGGAAAGATAGTTGGTGATGTCGCGGCGGACGCAACGCGGGTTGTCGCCCATGCCGTTGGGGAGGGGGTTGGCGGCCGGAGCGGGTTTGGCTTGGGGGGAGAGAGGGCCTAGGCGGACGGTCATGCTGAGTTTATCATTGGATTAGTAATGGGGCGAGGGAAAGGGAGACACTCGTGAGTTATAGGTCGAGTGTTTGCGAAACCAGAAAACAGTGGATGAGACCAAGTTGGAATGTGCTCACTTGACAAATGGACCGGAATAGATACACCCTCCTCCGGGTCCAGCTGGATAGTAGTCGGTATCTTCGTTGTTATCAATCTTAAGGCCGTTGCCGCTCAGGCTAGTGTCGCTGCCGTCGAAGAGAGGAGAGTTCGCCGGATCAGCGGCCCACTTGCCCCAGTTCCAGTACTGTT
The DNA here is from genome assembly GCA_009805345.1 of Neurospora sp. FGSC 26628. Lineage (NCBI taxonomy): Eukaryota > Fungi > Ascomycota > Sordariomycetes > Sordariales > Sordariaceae > Neurospora > Neurospora sp. FGSC 26628. Next base: position 162,825 of record RAOO01000058.1, read on the forward strand.
GCGATGTGTTAACATTATGGTCGTGACATGGCCGGCAAAATCAGGTTTGATAAGTATCATACCGGCTGTGTCCCAGTGTATCCACACTCTTCACGGAGAACCCTTTCAAAAGACCAGGTAAAGTAGCGATGCCATGCAAGGAAGCTCCCCTAGAGAACGGTCAGTCGGTGTAAGGTTCAAGAGGCATGGACTTGATACTAACAGTTCCATGAATGGCCAAAGTCTGGTTGATGTGAACAGCGACGAAGTCATCGTAGCGTGTTTTGGCTCCAGGATACTCTGTTTGGTCTAGTTGAGAAGGCTTAGTCATTAAGCACAACATAGCAGCAATGTACTCTCTGCGCTCCCTCTTTGAGATGTCACCCCTGTTTTGTGTAATAAGGGTCAGCTTCAACGTAAGAGTTTCTGCCTTCTGGATTGCTCTTACCATTCCCGGCGAACCTGAAGATTCTCTTTTGTGCATGTTGTGGACTTGGCAAGCCGAACCTCTAGGTTAGCTTTGCCGGTCTGCTGCAACTTGTGTACAGCATCCTTACAAGTCGCACCAACGAGTGATGACGCGGCAAGCAACAAGAACAGAAGCGACCGAGCCATGGATGGAATGATGGAATGAAGGGTTTGGGTTGAGAGAGAGGGAGCGAATTGGCGTGGTGCTTCGCGATTCAAGAGCCCGGAGAGGCCGCGGGGGTTATATAGGCCCCAAGTCAACGCAAAATCTCACAACTCTCTTGGCTTGTGCTCAAGCCCACATTCAACTTGTTTTTGAATCTGATGAACTCGAAGAGTTCGCACTTATTATGGAGTAACAAAACGCCGTCAGCATTTAGCCTGCAGAAATCGCCTGGAAATTGCAAAGGACCTGCAGAAAAAAGTCGTGTCCATTTCTGTTTCGAGGCTTGTCAGATACGACGTACTAAGATAAGCCACCAAGTGTCTGGATTTCCGTGTATTGGCGAGCATAAAGTTACGCACAGGGACAAATCTCGGGACTGCGATATACGCTGGTGAAGGATGGTGATGCTTACCGGAACCGTGCCGTCGATGGACATGCATGTCAACCGAAATACCGGGAGAGAAGGTCACAGAGTCGACTCCATCCTCCTTTTCTTGGAGCCCTGATGTATACTGATGAGCACCGGTGCGATGGCCGCGGGATGGCCACTTGGGCTCCCGACAACGACCTTTCCTTTCAAAACGGTGGTTACACCAATGAGAAAGGCATGCTAAATCAAGTGTAAGCGAATGCAACCCCAGAGATTGTGTAACCGTGATCTCGAATGTGAAGACGGGTCTGGACAGAAATACTTTTCAGGCCCAAGAGAAAGGGCGCCGAATGATAATGTATCATTCCAGTTGATGAGTGGAACTCTTGAATGGGCTTTGGCCAATCTTGGGACAGGTAACGGTGGTTGAAGTGCTGCAAGCTGTGTGCTCTGTGAAGACACTCGACCAAAAGAAAATGAAAACATCAAACCAAGGAGCAGAGGTGAGATCCATGAACACGTGATGTTGTCTTGTACAAAATCAAACTCTCGCGAATGAGAATCAGATGGTTGGGGTTGAGATACCGGCTAGGTAGCTGGTGTTGAGGACCGGGAGTTTGAGCCCCAGGGGCTCATGCATGGATACCGTACCCACGGGCCACCGGGAGTTTTCCCGACATCACATGCGTTGAACTCTCTCAAACCCGCATCGTGAAAACGACGACATGCGAAAAGCTCGTCTTACCTGTTGACGTTCTCTGCACTTTGTCATTGACAGCACGCTGAACGGAGCGCGTACGAAAGGTAAGGGCCATTCCAACCAACAGGACTCATCGCGATTAACGAACAAACGAGGCGATAACCGAGTACACGTAACCGTCGACGATCCAAGGACTCTCGCACATCGACGTCAACCGACTTGTACAATGTTAGCAATTCCATATTACTCTCTGTTGAAGCCGAATTGAGGATGGATTGACTTACGGCGTCACACCTTGCCTGCCCATGGTTATCGTCAGTTCGCCACCTAGTACGTCAAGTCTTCCAGACCGCCATACAACTCTCCCCGTCGGCAGTCCCGTCTTCGTTCCGGCTCATCATCAGACAAGAGGAACATCATCTCTAGACTGATCCTATCCATTTGCTCGCAGACCACACCGGCCAAAGAGTCTTCACCTTTCACCTTGGCGTTTGTTTCGTCCCATTCGGCTAGGTCATCGAACCTGGACCGTGGTGCACCAAGGTTCGTCCATCCAAACAGCCACCCGTAACACGACTGATTGAAGTTGATAGAGGCGACCAAATCTAGGAGAAATAACACCTGCCTCGTTCCATTAGCAAGAGAGGCAAACTTGAAACTCGCTGCCCAACATCTCTTGTGCCCCGGTCGCGGTTTAACTTTTTTCCTTGCCAGAAAATAAAACCAAAACAACCCAAGAATCGCGTCCTTCTTTCGACGTGTCATCTAACCACCTTCAACGCGACTGGCTGAGAGCAAATCACGTACTTGCCGTATTTTGTCGTTGCCACCTCGTCCCTCAACATTATCTGACAATTCGCGACCCCTCAGCAAAATTACCTTCACTACCACGAGCACCAGCAACCATTCACCATGACACGCGCGAGTCGTGCAGAGGCGGATAGAATCCATCACCAAGGATTTGTCTATTTCCCGTTCATGCCGCCTTCAGAACAGTATCCTGCGCTCGCCGTCACGAGAAAGTTTGGTCGGAAGCCGAAGATCGACCCAGAGGATGTGGATCTGACCCAGCCCGAAATGGCTGGTTTTATTTCCGTCTACCCTCGCCTCTACCAGGTCCCCAAAACCATGCAGGAGCGGATAGGGAGATGGTACCTGGCCAACCGCAAACTGGCGGATTCCTGGCCTTTGGACGGCTTTTGGAACGCGGCCGAGGACGATGCTCATGACCATATCGTTGTCAGGGAGCCGGGAGTACCGCCTGAAGTGAAGCAGATGGCCGGAATTGAGGACTCGAACGACAAGCCCGCCCCTGTTCCTAAGGAGAGGAAACCGAGACCCCCGAGGTCGCAGAAAGAAAAGCCGGTACAGTCTCAACCTTCAACCAGCAACACCAGCAAGGCCACACCTTTCCCGCCAAGCGTAGTGGCAAGGTGTCAAGAGCTGGAGCAGTGGTCCCAGCAAGAGTATTTCGCCGCCGAGCTCAAGGCCGCGGAACGGTCCTTCAGTTACATCCGCGGCTGGGTGGAGGATGCACAGAGTGGCGGCCGCTCACCTTCAATGGTACAGCTGGATGAATTGTTGAACTTTACATCGAGCGCTTTGACGCGTGCATCAGAGGCCGTCAAAATATCCTCAGCGGTGGTGGAGGACCTCGGATCGACTCCTGCACCTCTTGTCCATCCTGCTTTTGTGGCATGGCAACAGCAACAGCAACAGCAACAGGAGCAGCAGCAGACCATGGAAAAAGACGTTGAGAACAGAAAGCGGCCCTTTGAAGTCGCTGACTCAGGCCTAGAGGGCTTAGAAGAGGACGGAGGCATTCAGGCGGGACCCTCAGGAGCAGGCAAGGTCAGAAAACTCTCATCCTACAGGTCCACAGCGGAAGCAAGGTCGAGAGATTCAACACCACTTCCACTTCGGAATACTCAAACGGCCCTCAGCCTTCCCGGGTCACGGGCTGTATCTGCATCTGCACCCATACATCCGGCCTTCCTTCAACAATACGCGCTTCAGGAGCCCCAGTCGGTTCCGATCAATCATACCCATAGTAGCTTCATGGTGGCGCCTATGCACGGCGCACCTTTCGATGCATTGATGGGGGATGACAACCAGCACTCGGAATTGGCCAGTGAAAATGGCGGAGATAGCGACGGTCATGGTGACAGCGATGGTGAGGAGGAGGAGGAGGAGGAGGAGGAGGAGGAGGACGATGGCGGTGATAGTGACGATGATGGCGGCAACAGCGACGACGATGCATCGGACTAGAGATCCGATACCCTGACTCTGCCCTCCAGCTCCCATGTCGTTCAGAAAAAGAATGACCCAATCATCGTCAAGGAGAGCAAAGGAGGATCGACAGAGGCCCCGGAAGAAGAGAAAATAGGTGCCGGGAAGGCGTTGATCCGGTCCGCTATCGACGCCCCTACCGCCATTCTAAGTGCGCGCGAAAACACCGAAGATTGCGGTGATGATGATGGAAGACAGCCGGATGTCGCTCATACTACAGAAGTTGCTGCTGTCGATGGCGTTCGTGGTGGTTATCTTGCCAAAGTCAAGACATGGCTAGGAGCTTCGGGTGAAAACTGACTACCCATCTTGATGAGCATTGCCCATGCGATGTGATGGCGTAGACGACGGGAAGACCCGACAGAGACATCCTTTTCTTTTTTTGTTGTCGCAGTAGCGGTGAGTGTGGGCAGGTATCTGTACTCACGCGACGTGTTGTGCGTCTGACTTCCGGAATCGTTGTTGGGATCGTTGTGTTGATGTCCAAAGGGATTGAAAGCGGGGGATGCTACTTGAGGTTATCAATGTCTTTTGGAGATCAGACATCATACCTCAGCCCCTTGTTTGAGTAGTGTGGTTGTACCTGCTCGAAGCAGCCGGGGGTGATGATCTACTCGAAGCCGGTGTGTTCGGAGCCGCCGTGCTCGGCGCCGCTCTGGTCTTGGAGGAGGGAGTATGTATTCATAGAAGACGGGCCTCCAGACGATCGTTGTCGAATTCGGAGGCTGTCCGTAGGCCCGTCTAACTGTCAATCGATATCGTGTTGCCTCTTGATGCGTTCTTGCCGTATGTTTGCCAGAGCGCCAGGCTCGAGGTGTTGAGGTTGTGCCTTCCACTTCCCCATGTGCCCTGGCTCCCGCTGGAGAAGGTGCCATCGGTTCCAGTTCATCAGGGCCAACAGTTTGTGGGTTCGTTGGAGTCATGAACTTCAACACCGAGCTTGTGCTAAACCGGGCAATTTCCTCTAGTAGGTAGTCCGACCTCGTCTATTGACATTTGTCTCACGAGATCACCGCCCGCCACAACTACTGCGTAATCTCCGTGACAGAATCGGCACATGTACATATCACCTCGTCTAATATTTCCAGTTCCTGCAAGTCCACCTCACTAGTCAACGGTTGGTTTTGTAGACCTGACGAGTAGTGTATGTCCCTGCGCTTGTATTGTTGCGCGCCTGAGACGGCAGACATTCGAAAACCCCGACAACTCGCACCCCGCTATTCACGACTCCATCTTTCATTTCCCAAACTCGCTCACCGGTAGATGTGTCTGTCATCATCACGAGGGAGTATCGCTACGGGTCTCCTCCCACTACCCGCATCTCACTGCACTGGGAGCAAGTGGTGGATGGGATGAGGGAGCATTTGTTGCGCAAGATGGAGATCGATCGTCTCCAACACACACGAGGCACGGCGGTATTCGTCGGGGGGTCGCTGTACAGATCAATCTTTAAAAGTTTGTTAGCGCGAGACCTGCAACGCCTTCAGAGGACAAGGGATTCCGGCCGTCATATTGGTCCAAACCGAGCTAGAGCTAAGGTAAGAACGACACATCGCACCAAAACTTGACTCCACTTACAGCGGGCAATAACGAACCAGATCATGATGCTATTCACAGCACGAACCCAAATGCCACCTACTGTCGCCATCCTGAAAGTCACGGTGGTGAAAGAGCTCTCTGCAAGTACCACGCTAACGAAGCGCGCATAGAAGTTCCCAGCACTTCATAAGTCACCCAAATCCCAAGTGGATATTCCCGGTCAGGAGTGCGGAAGATCCCATTGGCTGCCAGAGCTTGGGGACCACCAACATGCTTGGGTTTCGTCCTTGGCGAACTGCACGCAAGCAACTGGCGAAAGCGAGCGAGCGCTGGGAATCACGACAAGACGAGTTACTGTGTGGTGCCCGGCGTGGATTACAGAGCATCGCCCGAGCGAGTGGGACACCAGGGACACCAAGGGGCGCTTTCAGCGGACATCTCTCTTTCTTTGTTTCTTCGTCTACCATTTCCAAAATGCAATATCTCGACATACCCGTGGCGTTCTTGGACCGCTTGCGTAGCCATTTTGTCACGACGATGCGTACGTTCGGGACTTGATAGTTTTCACGGTAGTTCAGACTGTTGTACCCGCCGGCCCCGCTCCGCTCCGCAACTCGCTCGCATCGAGACACACAATCACACAGGCAAGTGCCTGATTGTGGCCTGTGGGCGTTGATGGACGGAAGGATACCGCTCTCCAACCCCAAACCGACCTGGCCTTGAGAGATCTCGGTCGGTCTAAGCAAGGTCAGGGGGCAGACAGGTGCGGGCTGGAGTCCTGGGCCTGGACAAGTCAGGACAAGCCGTTGCGCAAGATAAAAAACAACACCATACCCCTGGCTTGACCCAGCAGTTGATGAACGGTCAAATCCCGGGGTTAACGCTCACATGAGACACACTCGTTCTTTCTAGCCTCTTGTTTTGGTCGTGTTCTTCTTCTTCCTGTCTTGGTGAGTTGGCTGGTAGATATCAAAGTTCCGACGGACGTGGATAACGCTCTTCTCCTGATTTCATCTCATTTTAGATCTCCACTCTTGGCTTCAACATTTCTCACTCAACCCACGACCATCGAGGCCAATACCCTGACCACCACCACCCACTCCGCTTCCATGAACTCTGGATAGTAACACGACCAAAAACACTGCGAACTTGGAGGCCCTTTAAAAACAGCCATTGCTTAACAGCTTGGTTTCGATTCTCAGCTTGACGACAGCCCGACGAATAGCAAAGAGACACAGATATCGACAAGAGCGGACATATCTTCCTTCGAGGCTCTAAACCGGCGGCGTTTATACTTCTTGGAGATGTTTATCATGGTGGTTCTACTGCCTCGATTCCAATAAAAAACCATTAACGGATCTTCTCGTTCTTGTCGACAGCGAGACTGTGCACTGGGCCTTCCTTGGCCCTTTCGCTAGGAGGTAGTCCGCATCGGCACCCTTTCTACCTTTATATGCTTCAACGGCCCCCCTCAAAGCCGCTGAGCGATGCCAGTTTACGTTTCTCTGTCTTCCAACCCTCGGGGAGCGTTGATTCTGGCTATATTTTGGAGTATTCTAGCCGTCTGCACCACCTTCGTAGGCCTTCGCTTGTACTGCAAGATCATTCGTGGCCGCCGCCTTTGGTGGGATGATCACTTGTTGATAGCAGCTTGGGTATGCCACTCCTCCATATTTCCTTCAACTTCATATTCCTTGCCTTAGTTCCCCTTGGTCTTTATTATTCAACCGGTCATTCTTGGTATTTGGAAAGACTTTTCCCCACACGAATAGAGCTGACAAAGTTTCATCCACAGGCCCTATTCTTCACAAACGTCGCCATTGTCACTACCAGCGTCCGCATAGGATACGGGCTACACAACAATGATGTACCCGTGGGAAACTGGATGTTGATTTATATTCTCGGCAATATCACTGGCACCACATCGGTCCTCTACGTGCTGTTCAGCAAAATATCCTTTGCCGTGACGCTTCTTCGACTCACGGATGGCTGGTTGAAGCGACTCATCTGGTTTATCATCATTACTTTGACGCTATGCCAGCTCAGCAGCTCCCTTACGTTCTGGCTTCTGTGCAACCCCCCGGAGGCAACATATGACCCTGATATCAAGGTCAAAAAATGCTGGGACCCCACCGGTCTCCTCGCCTACTCGATTGCTCTCGGAAGTGAGTATCTGACCCAAAACGCTATTCCACCAAAAGCTTTACTGACTACTCCTCTCTAGTTTACTCAGCCTCGTGTGACATCGTGTTTGCGCTTCTACCGTGGCGAATCCTTTTGCGATTCCACATGTACCGAGGCGAAAAGGTCGGCGTGGCTGTAGCCATGAGCATGGGGGTCTTGTATGTGAAAAGCCCCAACCTCCGGGACTATAGATATTTTGCCGGAACTCTGCTGATTGGATGACGAACCTCATAGTGCCGGAATCGCGGGCTTTGTCAAGGTGTCGACAGTCGGCAAAATAGAGAGTGACGACTTCAGCTGTCAGTTCTCCTATTCCCACACACGACCCCCGATTCTCTTGGTGTGCAATCCTGCTAACCCTTTGAATAGACGATGGATTCATTCTGGTAATTTGTGCCCTCGTCGAGGGGGCTTGCGCCATGATGGCTGCCTCAATACCCGCTCTGAGGGCTCTGTTCATTCATGTCTTCGAAACTCCAGAGCAGTCGAGCATCGATGTAGTCGTCGATAGTAACAGATCTGCGGGGGCATCAGCACGCCGAGCCCGATCCGACTGGGACGAAAGAAAGTACGAGAACAGAAGCGACGACGGAATCCTGGCGATACCACCGGCAAGCAGCAGCAGCATGGACCGGTCGGTCGAAACAGATATCGAACGAGATTCCCCAAGACCGCTAAGCAACTGGTTCGAAATGCAACACTGGAAGTCAGCAAATGGTTGAAGGTATACGACAAGTTATGGAAAGAAGAAGGAACGACATACAACGACGATCTATGTCCGACGCGGAAGCTATCAATATTCCCTCGAAGGGTCAAATCGACGATAAAATCTTCCCAGCTGGAGAGTGAGGGGATGGCGCGAGCAGGCGTTGCTGCGAAAACAGCTCCATTCGAACCTGGACGAGACGCACCACGGCCTTACCGCATATCCAGGGACCAATCGTCGACGGTTAAAACCTCGAAGATCGTTGACTAGGCACTGCGAAGATGGGTTTCTGATGCAGAGCGAGATATAGCTTCAGCAATAAGCTACACACCGATGGTATATCCGGAAGAGACGGTCCTGCGTTTGCAGGCTTTGTGATGATGCTGTACGGATACGGTACCAGTACCAGGAGATCCTCTACAGAGAGTCGAATTTGTACCGTTTCTTGGCAACGCTCCAGCGACTCGAACGACACTCACACCCACCTGAGATCGCTCAGATGATATAGAGGCAGACTCGAGGAAGCCGCGGTCGGCAGAAACACTTGGTAATCATGCCTCGATTTCAGCCGGACGTTCAGGGGATTCGTCGGGAGACGGGGTCTAGGGAACAACTAAAAAGAGCTTGATATCTGAGCCTCGTCGCAGAAGCACAACGGACATACCTGAACCCCATGGAAAGGGCCAGGTTTTTTATTGATGCAGCTCTGCGAAGTCTCAACGCGTAATTTGGCCGGTCTCGAAGCGACTCGCCCAATTTGCATAGCCTACGCTAAGGTCATTTCAAGACCTGCCGAGCATGTAGATGGCAACCGAAGAGCATCCATCACTGGCTGGCGACTTCGAGCTATCCCAACACGCATAGATGGGGATACGAAGATGTTGGCAGAACGAACAAGACGAAGTTAATCTGATGGCTCAGATGATTGGAGAGGAAGTTTGCCAGCCGAGAGTTGACTCAAGCGGACATTGGCACTTGACTTTGACTGCTCACGACCCGAGAAGGGAAGATATGACGAAAGAATGCAGATGGGCCGTCAGGTCAGGATGTTTTTTTTTGTTCTTTTTGAAGAAAGGTTGGCAACCTGGTTCAGCCTGGAAACAGCTGAACAACGACATCGACCACTGATATCAACGAACGGCACCGCGGGGCGCAGGGACAGGACAAGGGCCTGCCAAGCAGAGTGGGGGGAAGGGGTTGGGTTGGGTGCCCTGGCCGCATCAGATGCTAGTAGGTTCCATCCTTGAAAGTACCGTATGTAGCTGCTTATGAGATGAACTATGAGACCCTTCTACTGTAGTCAACAATGAAGAACATGTGTATCGTGGACTTAGTATTCACAAGTAAACACATGAATAGTTTCAAAGTTTCTTTCGGGTGGTCTCGAAGATGGGGATAGGTGTTCTCGAAACTCGGGCTAGAGGTATAAAAATAGTAGCTTCCAGACGGCATGTCTGCCGTTGTTTGTTTTCTATGTGTATTTCGACGGCAGGGTTCCCATCCACCGTCATCCACAAAGAGGAAACCTGTGAAGAAAGAGCAGATACGGGATAGAAAACAAAGCCAACCTGTAAACACTCTACGCATCAACACGTTCAAGTTCCGGCTCAACCCCCAAGGGTTGGGTGTGGTTGTGGTTGGTCTGATGCTAGCGGGCGTCGTCGACAATGACGATGTCGCAACGAAGAAAAAGGATCGGCTGGTGTGAAACAGATGACGGGCAGCTGTGACAACCTGGAACACCCCGTGCCAGCTGCAAGACTTAACCACCAGCGGTACCTAGTCGTCGCTAACCCGTCTCAGGCATCGCTCTTGCCCGCTGCTGGTCAGGTCGGGTGAGACCGTGAGTGACGATTGGACGATCATGATGGCTTCACACGCTGGGTCGTTCTTTCTGTTGCGACGACATGAAGAGATGGATTGGCTGATATGGGGGACTCGGACCCGACTGATTGCGCACGGCCCCTGGCGAAGAACCCCTCGGACCCCTCTCACAGAGATCAAGTTGACTTCAGTTGGATCCCTGCCAACCTTGTTGGGTACAAGGCTTATTTTTTCCTTTCTCTCTTCCACCCGTCGCAATCCTCAATGTCGGAGGCGCAATCCGACTTTTTCTCTGTGTGCTTCCGTCTTCAAGTTCCCCCGAGTGCGTCAACTTCGTCTTTGCGTGCTGCTTCTGAGCACGTTGGACATTAGAGGACACTGCATCGCATACCCTATCTTGACTTTTCGCGAGCGATCTCTTTGCGACTTATACCCAACCTTCTAACCCGTGATACCCCGCCGACCAAGTACCAGTATCTTAGGAACTGTTCAGCCCCTCCCGGCGCATTGTAGTGTACAAATACCGTATTTATACCAGGAGTACGTACCGCAACGGTTTGAGCAGTTGGTTCCATGGGACACCCGACGTCGAAACCAAACGAACTCTTTTCTTGTGACTACCAACCACCCTGCTATAGCAGGTACCTACATATCCCAGCCTGCGGACAGGGCAGTGAAAAAGATGATCGCAACGTGCAAGGCAAGGCACATCTCCCGTCCTACGGCGGCACTGCAGTTTGCAGCGGCTATTACTAGATGACGTCCTTGTCACGTTGCGCGCGAAATCAAGCTCTCTTTTTTCTTTCAACTTCTTTCTTCCACTTCTGATCGCGAGTAATTCGACACACACGGGGAATCTTGAGATCTCTCTAGCCACGCAACCATCCGACACCTAGCCTCTCGACCAAGGCATAACGATTACCTCCTCTTTTTTTCTTATCACGAGCCAAGAACCCTTGCCCCATCTTTAGGCCCCTAGAACCCCAGCCCGACTGGTGTTTTGACAACAACCCACTGTATCCATTGTCATTTGTTTGGTTCGACTCTCGCCTACATACTGCGAGCACCAGCGTTTCCGTTACACTTCTAGAATAACGAGAAGACATCTCTCTCCAGGTTAGTCATAAGCTATCGTTGTTGCATGACACACTCGATTGCCGCAGCAATTGAGTTTTGATATGTGCACGACACACAACCCGACGAGCTCAGGCGACAGTCACGGCCTCGATTTTCTTCGGTTGCCCCATCGACTTATTGCACCCTTCTTCTATCCCATGTTACTGGGCGCCGAATCAGTCGCGTTTCGTCACCTGAACCTGTTTTGATGACCCAATGCCCCAAGGCATCAGGAGCTAACAAGGGGCTCGTCAGACTTCTTGCACTCCACTACTAGCCGCCGTCGCATCGCATTTTGGGCCTTCCCCACAGCCATCAACCTCTCCTGTCTTCACTCTTCGCTATCAAGTTCGCGTACTCCAGCTGCTGTATTTCCTCACCACCAACCGATCGCGATTTCGTCTTCCTACCGCGCTCCGGCCCGTGTACTACGATAGCCTGCCTCCCGCATACCAACAATGAACGGATCGCAACAAGCCAAAGACAGTACGGCGCAAACCTCGGCTCAGGCAGCTTCATCCCCCGCGGCGACTGCCTCCAACGGCAATTCGAACAAAAACAGCAGCAACAATACCAATAACAAGAGGAGGAAGGACGGGTTGAAGCCCATCATTACCACAGACGGTCCCGGGTAGGTGCATTGCGCTTCCTCTTATGCATACATTTTGACTTCTTTTTCTGTAACGCGGCCCCGAGAAAGCACTCGTTCGGCTCGGTCGTTCGCTACCCTGGTGATATCAGCCCAGTGCAGTCAGTGGTGTCAGCCTTCTCTTTCTTTGGCTTGGACGGCCTTTGGTTCGTCGGGCAGCCGTGTCGCGGGCCAAGTGGCGGGGTACGGTAGGCCAGGTCCATGGAGGGGAAAGCGTACCATTGGATTCATCCTGTCTAGCCAGGTTCTTCCGCGCTACGAGTTACGACAGACATGACCGCAACATGCATGGGTGCATCACTGGCAGCTTCGAGTGAAGAGAGACAGAGCCCTGGGAGAGCGAAACTGGAACCTGGAACACACAAGACCCGCGACCTCTTTTCGGCTCCTTTGTGAGCCTGTTGTGGCTGGCTCGAGGGTGGGTGTGGCATCACTTTCCATGTTGAGGTCACGGTGTGGTTTCCTTGGTGCCCTTAGTTCTCCTGTATGCATCACGCAGCCATCCTAGCCCCCTCACGTCCTCTAAAGTCCAAAAGACTGCATCATACCGCTCCTCCTTTCCAGGGCCGACGTCCTAGCAACTCCTCCCTAAACCAACCCCAAACAAGAAATTCAGGTTACTGCCCTTCTCTTATTGCTTCTATCGCGAACCCCCCCTTTGCTGTCGCCCGGATCCCCCCATACTTCCGCCCCCCTCTAGAGAGACCGCCAACGGCGCCATCATTGTAACCAAGTCGACGACATCGCAGTACCTATGAAGACAATGCTCAAGACAAGGTCCCCCCCGCTTTTGCGATTCCGCTTTGTGCCTACCCCCAAACCCCCAGTCCCGAAGCTGCTGAAAGTTTGGCATCTTGCGGAGAACAAGATCTAGCCCACCCAAACCCTGACCAAGACCCCGCCACTTGTCCCCCAGCCTAACTCCGCGTCGCTTGTCGCATCCCATCACCCTTCCTAATCCCGACGGCATTCTGTGCAAACACGACTATCGTGAACACCATATACTTACAATTGTGCTTTTTACAGGGCCGCACACTTGGCATCAGCTATGACCAACTCACCCACCTCGTCGTCTTCGGCAGCAGAGGACATCGCCGAGAACACTGCCGATGAGGAGGATCAGGAGGATTACTGCAAGGGAGGCTACCACCCGGTCACCATTGGCGAAAAGTTCAAGGACGGAAAATACACCGTAGTGCGCAAGCTCGGATGGGGCCATTTCTCGACAGTCTGGCTATCAAAAGACAACACCACCGGAAAGCACGTAGCCCTCAAGGTGGTACGCTCCGCCGCCCATTACACCGAAACCGCCGTCGACGAAATCAAGCTTCTCAACAAGATCGTCCAAGCGAATCCCAACCACCCTGGTCGCCGACATGTTGTCAGCCTCCTCGACTCGTTCGAACACAAGGGCCCCAACGGCACCCACGTGTGCATGGTTTTCGAGGTCTTGGGAGAGAACCTCCTGGGCCTCATCAAGAGGTGGAATCACAGGGGTATTCCGATGGCGCTCGTCAAACAAATCACGAAACAGGTTCTTCTCGGTCTCGACTACCTGCATCGCGAGTGTGGTATTATCCACACAGATCTCAAGCCCGAAAACGTCCTGATCGAAATTGGTGACGTCGAGCAAACCGTGAAGAGGGTTGTGAAGGACGAACCCAGCGACAAGGAGAACACTCGGAATAGCCGCAGGAGACGGAGGACCCTGATTACCGGCAGTCAGCCGTTGCCTTCGCCTCTCAATGCCAGCTTCAATCAGGGATCGCTTTTCCCCTCCCCAGGACCCCAGTCGCTTGGTCAGATGTTGGCCGAAGGTTAGTAGAATTGGTTCATGAGGGTGCTATCAACGTATCTCTGACTAACATCGAATCAAACAGGTGCCAAATCTCAAGAAGGCTCCCCGTTCCACAAGAATGGAGAGGACGACCAAAGTCGACGTGAGAAGAGCGCTGATCTCCTTAGCAAGGAGGTTTCGGGAATTTCGCTAGATAAGACAGCCACACCCCCCGCGACTTCGGGAGACAAGCGCAATCTAGACGACATGCAGTTTGACATTATCAGTGTCAAGATTGCAGATCTCGGAAACGCATGCTGGGTCAACCACCACTTCACAAACGACATCCAGACCCGACAATATCGGTCGCCCGAGGTCATTCTGGGTGCCAAGTGGGGTGCAAGCACGGATGTCTGGAGTATGGCTGCCATGGTACGTAATTTTCTGACCTTTTGTATCGATGCAATGCAGGTCCTAACACAAACCACAGGTATTCGAGCTTATCACCGGTGACTACCTTTTTGACCCGCAGTCCGGAACTAAGTATGGCAAGGACGACGACCACATCGCGCAGATTATCGAGCTGTTGGGTCCCTTCCCGAAGTCCCTTTGCCTATCCGGCAAATGGTCGCAAGAGATTTTCAACCGAAAAGGCGAACTGCGTAACATTCACCGCCTGAGGCATTGGGCTCTGCCGGACGTACTGCGTGAGAAATACCACTTTAAGGCAGAGGATGCTCAGCGCATCGCAGACTTCCTCACGCCCATGCTGGAGCTGATACCCGAGAGACGAGCCAACGCAGGCGGTATGGCGGGACACAACTGGCTCGAGGACACTCCTGGTATGAAGGGCGTCAAAATCGACAAGGTAGAGGTCGGCAGTCGTGGCGAGGGTATAGAGGGCTGGGCAAGTGAGGTCAGGAAGCGATAAATGATTCTTGTTTTTGTCGTTTAGTCCTAGTGGCACAACATGGAGGAGGCTTGACCTTCCACCGAGGACACTACTGGACACTGGACAGGGGGGATAGTATGGGAGGGGAAGGGGAGGTGACAAACAATAAGAACCAGGGGAAGCTGGCTGGCTTATATGGACACTACTACTCCTGAGCGGAAACACACACCTTGGAGAGAGAGCATTATCTTCTTTTTTTCACCTTTGTTGGTATAATGCAGAGAGATGTTGGAACGCTCATTCTACCGCTGCGCTGGCAGGCAGGCTTTGAAAGACAAATGGGTTTCACTACACCTGAATTAGAGATTTTTCCCTTCTCTGTTTCACGTCCAGCCACGTTGTCGAGTATAGCCTCGCGCTAGCACATCAGAACAAAACAAAAAGAAGACGACATCCGAATTACCACCTCTTAATTACCACCTCTTGGGACAAGAAGTAAATCATCTCAACCCGTTATATTCCCCTCTCCACCTGCAGCATCCGTTCATCCACACTGCCACACCTAACGGCACTGATACTTCCTTCCTTGAGGCAGGGGGTAGAACTTCTTCAGCCACCTCATGCGGTTTGGCTTTGCCCTGGTTTCAGCCGAGAGCCAGTTTCCTTTATGTTCACTTAGTTTCTACTACGATTAGGAGTGTGTTCTCTTTCATTTGTTTTTAGAAGCGAAAGATCAGTCAGATAGATACCTGCCCACCTTCGTTTTTGCTTTTTCTATTTTGTTTCTCGGAGTGTGTGGTTCTCATACTAGATACGCTAACAAGCAAGTACATCACATGTTGTGTTTCTCTTTCTTTATTTTTTCCAAGACAAACCTGTGATGAAGATGAATTAGGATGGATAGTATAGACAGACGGATGGATGCCGTAGATATGGAAAAGTAACGATCAGGTCCGTTACCGGGGTCTTGATCGTAATTCCCCAGGTAGGTCAATACAGACCCTTAGACCAATCAGAAGGCCGCTGGCATATATTACCGCCCGTCACACGCTGTCACAGCCTGTTACCGGACGTCTCATATCCCTATTCAGACCCCCTTCCCCAGAAATAACGATTTTGGTGCGGTTCGTGTTCGAAATCTGATCGGAATCGTGATTTGGAGGTTTAATCGTTACTCCCATACATTTGGCATCCGTTTCCCGGCCTTTGATCGTTATGACGAGAATATCGTTATACCTCTCTGATCGTTATGTGCAGGGCTAACAGTAACCTCAAAGCAAGCGAAAATCAGTTCTGCTCATCCCTCGGGAAGTTCTTGCCTTTGTGGCTATGATGTTGGTTGACTACTTAGAGGTTGGAGCGAGTCGAGTTACCATGTTAAGTAGGTACCTACCTAGAGAAATGGTGATGTTGTAGAGTGTTTTTCTCTTGGCTGCTACTTATCTCTTCTCGGTGAGGTATGATCGAGTTGTCACACACAACATAGAGAGAGGTATAACTTGCACCAAGTTTATTTGAGAGGTTATAAAAGGGGCAGGTAGTTATATCGAAGTAAGAGTAGGCCAGGAAGTCATCCACAGAGATAACAGGGTACCAGTATCACGTATCTTTCTGTTTGGAGAATATAAGCGTTCAAATGCATGTGCAACCATTAACGTATAACTTTCCCAGATACCCCATTCATTCTATATGTAAGTCCAAACCGAGCCAACCCTGTCATTCGTCTGTGGAATAGAGTACAGGCCCCATATAACCATGTCCCTTTCCCATAGTAGCAGCAATAGTGAATGGATTTTTCTGTTTTCACAGGGGAACCCAGCCAGGGGACCAGTTCTTTCTTCCACGCGCCCTTGACACTCCCATCACTCAAGTTTCTGATTTCCTTTTCCCTGACCAACCAGTCCTTTCGACTGTATGTACGTATCGTTACAAAATTCAAGCGATAACCCAGAACCAGGATATTAAACATCCTTTTAGCGCTTTCCTTTGCCCTTCTGGGTCATCCTCCGGAAAGCCTCGTGACCACTGTGACCAATGGGACGATGATCGGTCGGCGCCTGGCCCGGGATGTACGTGCTCTTGGGAGCAATGGTGTAGCTGGCGGGAAGGCCGACGGGCCTGGCGCGGTTGTTGTTGCGTACCTCGGGAGCGAGGGCGCGCTCGCGCTCGATCTCGTAGCGGGACTTGCCGGCGGGACGCTGGGTCAGCGTCACTTGGGAGCTGCCGCCTTCGCGCTGGCCTAGCTTCACGGCGCTGGTGCAAGAAAGGAGAGTTAGTACGACTGGTTATTATGGGAAGTAGACGGAGAGAATGGAGAGGAGAGAAACATACCCGACATCGATTTCACGCATCTCGATGTGACGCTTCTTGTAATCGTCAGTCCTCTTCAGGATCAAGCGACTCCATTCGCCCAACAACCGCTCTGCATCACGCTTGATGTCCGCGCTGGGGCTCTTGCTCTTGTTGTAGTAAACGACGACCTTGCCGATGCCACTGCTCAGAAGCACGTCCTTGTTGATGGGCAGCTTCATGAGCGCGCTCATGATGGCACGCTGAATGTTGTACGCGGGCAGACTTCCATCGTTCAGAGGTTCCAGGAAGTATCTGACAGACTGGAGGAAGTTGATTTCGGGGTCGAGCACGGAGTCCTGGATCGCTGTCCGGTTTAAAATCGCGGTAACTTGGGGTAGAAGCTTGAGCTTGTGCACGGCGGGCTGCTTCTGTTCGCGGGCTTCGTTGTCGGCTACGCAAGCCTTCTCCATGGCGACCTTCAGGTTCGCAATCTGCTCGTCCGTCTCCTCTTCCAGGTCCTGTTCAGATCTCGGTCAGCATGCATGTACAGCAAAAACTGCACTGTGGCAATGATGGGAAACTGCCTACAATATCGTCCTTCTTTCGCCTGCGCTTGGTGGGGTTCTTGACAGCAGCGTCGATCGCGCGTTCCAAAGCGCGCCGTCTGCGCTCATCTGGAGTGAGGTTCTCTTCTTGCTGTGCTTTCTGGTCCTCTGCCTCCTTCCTAGCACGCCGCTCGCCCTCGGCGCGGACCTTGCGTGGTCGGCGCTCACCGTCGTCATCCGCAGCGTCAACGTCATCGTCACCACGCGACCGCTTCTTGGGCCTCCGTCCTTCTTTTGGCTTCTTTGTCGTCTCTGTGGTCGTCTTCCTCCGCGCCTTCAGCTTCATGGCCACATTTTCGTCAATGTCAACGGGCCGGGAGCCGTAATCGTCGCCAAACTCATTCTCGTCGATTTCGGACAGGACATCGGAATCCTTATCGTTGCCTCCATCGTTATCGTCGTCATTTCCTCCGTAATTGCTTCCGTCGTCCTGGTGTGTCTCGTTGACCTGGTCCTCATCGCGATGCTCAGTGGGTTCGGCAGCAGGAGAACCCGCCGGAGAAGCGGCGTCCGACATGGCTGTTGCTGAATGGGTGTTGATATCCTGATGCGAGCGGGATAATTCGTTTGGATAGTTCAAAGGCGGGCTTTTCTTCTAGGTGCAGAAGCTATCGGCGGAAAAGAAGATGAGTGAATGGTTGAAATTTCTGGGTTTGAGTTGCGGTTTGGTTGTTTTTGGGAATGGACAATGGTTCAAGTTCAATTCTACAATCCATCCCCAGACAAGGCAACGGGCTGGCCGCTTGGTCTGTGCGTTTAGCCACGAGCAAATCTACCGCGCCGGGCGTTTGCAGTCTTCGTCACTGTCACGGTCAGCGTCACTGCAGTGGTTGCACGGGGTGGCTTTACACGCTGTGGGGTGTCCCTACTTAAAGACACTCCACCCCAAACTCTCTGCCCTGCAGTGGATGCAGGCACGCAGCAGAAGCCAGGGAGCAGAAGACAGTCACGGCCAGGGCCAAATTATTTGGGACCGAATTCCAGTGTTTACTTTGGCGCGCCGTTGCCACCGACGACCGAACTTTTGGGTAACTTCCGTGCTATCCCTGAACTCCGGAAGCTCTGTCCCCAACAAATCGAAGACCATCTGACGTCGTCCCGCCCTCCTACTCTCAACCATAAAGACTGTCCATCCTCCCATCAACTCCCAAGGCAAATGTGAACTTCCTAAGTGCATCAACATCGACACGCACGTCGACTGCCCGCCATCATGGATCGCCGAGGAAACGAATCACCAATGGAATGGGAATTCGATAGCAAACCGCCCGTGGACCACACAAGCCCGTATGCTTCTCTTCTGTCAAAACAACCACCACTATGTAAGTCGCACTCTTCTACTGCAGCGACGCAACCTACAACTCCCAACGCCTCTTCTTGAAATTGACTTCGCGGTGGCACAACTTCGGTTTCGTCTCAAACGTTATGCTCTAGTAGCTTCTTGCTAACAGGACATCATTGCACCAACAGCTTCGTTCAGTTCACAACCAGCAAAGACTAGCAACCCCACGTTCGGAGCCACCACGGCTGCTCCCCGAAGCAACCTTGTCAACGAACACCGAGATACCCTTAAACCTCCTAATACATCGTTCAACCCCCAACTACACAACAAGCCGACGGCGCCCCAGTTCCGAAACCCCGCCTTTACTACACCTCAGAAGCGGCCCGATGAGCAGACGTTTGATTCGCCCTCGGAGCCGAGTCCCGCAACGACGGACATATCTGAAATGCCACCCGACACCCCGGAGGCTATGTTCAATGACAGTTTCAAGATTCCGGATACGGCTTACACACCACAACCAGCAGGCAAGATCATGTTCAGCAGGGCCTACTTTCGAAATGGGAGGCAGAGGAAGCGGAAACGCCAGCCCGGCGACCGAGACGTCGGAAGCGTACGACATCGCCTCGACCATGGATCCGACGAATCTGACAGTGATTGGGAGGAGGGTGTACGACCAGGAAGGAGGCGATCCTCGACAGATAAGAACGCTAGCCCCGGCTGGCTTACCAGCTTCCTCGACACCATCAGCAAATACCCTACTGCTCCGGCGGTGCTCTCGAGATGGTTACAATTCGTGATCAACACGTTTTTGATCGGCGTTATTCTGTTTGCGGTCTTTAGCTGTGTGATGGCTGTACGCAACGACCTTTCCCGCGCCGCCGACAAGGCTCGGTCGACCCTGATGCACGAAATATCGCAATGTACAAGCAATTACCACAAAAACCTATGCGCCCCCAAGTTAAATCGGGCGCCGGCTTTGGAGCTGCCATGCAACGAGTGGGAAGCGTGCATGAACCAGGACCCGTCGACTGTGATGATGACGCAGATCTCAGCAAGGAATATGGCCGAGATATTGAATGAGTTCTTTACTATCATATCCTACAAAACCTGGGTAAGTTGAGATCGGCATACGTTACCATGTTTCAGGCGCAATGCTAACTGGTATCAAGGGCTTCATCCTTTCAGCATTCCTGGTTGCCATTATTGGTACCAATGTAGGATTCGGCTCCCTACGTGACTCCGGAGCATTGAGGCCATCCTCTCCCCGGAAACATGCAGAACCGGCACCAGTAGCAGCGCCGCCGCCGACTCCAGTTCATCCAATCTTCAGCACCCCCGCGTTTCACAACCCACAGCAGGCGTACATCTTTGCGCCCATCGAAACCCCGAGACGAGCTCGTCAGCAGTTCTTTGACGAGGCGACCGACACTGATAATTCCCCCGATGTGAGGATGATGTTGCCTCCGCGAACCCCCCGAAGAAGTCCAAGCAAAGGAGAGAGAAGAAGGGGCTAGGGGTCGTGTCCACGGTTAGAGGGTTATTGGATGCTGGACTCTTTTAGGAATACATGTCACCATTAGTTTAATGTTAGGCTAAGAGGACAACACTGTTACACGTTGTGTATCATACAAGTCCATACTGGGTATGTACTTCTTGAAGGGTTGAGCATCAATTGCTTACGGTGCCTCGGTACCGGAATGTGTAGGCGAATATTTGAAGTTGATATATCATTATGTGCTACAACCAATGAGGGACTGAGGTTGCACCAACTCCACACCTCAACTCGTGAAACGTGTGGATTTCCGGATCGGCAACGACCAACCCAGGATGTCATCATGCATTCGACTGGCATGTTCCTGGCACGTGTGTGTCCTTTTGGCTTCTTTTCTTGGCTCCTTGGTTAATAGGTACTAAAAATTGGCATGTTGACTAAACAACAACCGTTGAAAAAAATAGCAAATCGAGCTGTTGGTCAACAAAACCAAGCACTGTCAAAGATAAAAGGGAAAGCTTAGCCACAGTATATAGTTTACAAGTAAACTAATCATCGGGTTCGGTTGCTTGATAGAACAAGATGTGCATAGAGTGTTTACTTTCACGATGGTTTGTGATGAATGTGTTCGACGAGTTCTGGTCTTTGACTCTGAATATTCCCTATACCCGACGCTCCGTATTTTGTCCTTCCCCAACTCCGACTTCGCCGTGACGTCAGTGGATATCTCAGGGTCCATCCATCACAGATTTTCCCTCCACTTGTTCCCTCAAGCCAGTCAACCAAAAACGACAAAACGGAATCAAGGTGAATGCCTAGCGAGTAATTATCAGTTATGCGATTACAAAGCTCCATGACAACCCCAACTCCCAAATGATCTGCATGATATGTTACAGATATTGTCGAGAACTGCCAGACGGACTCCAACCCTCCAACTCCTCTTAGCTGCGAGATCTCAATGCGCTCTTCCCGTCCGTTTCCACCGTGTCCGCTGATATCTTGGTAAAATCAACAGACGGGATCGCGTGTAGGGCATGGAAAATAGTCTCGGTGTCCTGTGTGGTGGGCTCGTGGGGTGAAGCTCCGGGGCAGCTCGGACATTTGCACGGGTTGCCAAGACATCCCGTCTCCTCAATCTGTCTGCCCCTGCTTCCCGTTCTTGACTTCTCCAACTTTGTTATTCCCCATCCCGGGACGGGAGCTTCCAGTGACGGGACTTGCAAGACACCCAGCCGCCTAGACTGGCACGCCGTCCCCGATATCATCAATTGCACTCCTCAGCTGAGCGTCTACCATCTTGCCTGGGTAGTACTGCAAGGACCAGGACGATCTGGAAACAGCATCGCGACATCACGAGATCAGGTGCCACTACATGGGAATCCCCTTTGCCGTTTCGTGATTCGCGGTAGAAAAGGTATGGAGAAGTTAGCTCATCACTTTCGTCACCACTACAGCCGTCTTTTCCTCTGATCCCAAACGTCTCGATACTAAAAATACATCTGAGCGCGTTCTCGTCCGTTTCTCCCCAACTCTCTCGAGAGCTCTTATTCCAACTCAACTTGAGCGCCCATTCTTTTGCTATGTGCTACTAGCTTGTCCAATTCCTCGATCGCCGATGCCTACAGACTCCCGTCTTTAGTCCCCACCCTTCGGAAGGCATGGAGCTGCCTCGACGAGCATCTTTGCAACCTGCATTGCCATGCCGTTACGAATCAACGTAATATCATCATCATCCCTGTCGCAAGACAGGCCTTTTGGGAGTCAACATCGTTTACGTCCCTGGTCCTTTCTATAAGCCACACATACTGGTAGCCTTTAATATTCACGCATATCTCAGCTTCACTGCCTTGTACCGTTCCCTTGGGAAAGAGACCTACCGTCCGACCGAAAGCACTTCTTTGCGCCGCCTCCGTCGCCCATCGCCCGGCAGTTGTCCTTGGTCCCCAGCACAGCATGTCAGTGCGCGTTGACCGGATCGTTTCCAGAGTATACCGTACGGCGCGCGGTGTTTGAACAAAGGACGGCCGCCTCGAGACATGGATCCAATGGAAGGAGGAGGCACTCCAAGCGCAAGTGGAAGCCGCCCGGTCCTTCCTGCGATATCGCCCGCTCCGTCCACAACGGCCGGAGGAAACCGTCCGACCTCTGCTTCCGCCTCTCAGCCCACGCCATCCACCTCTTCCTCCGGTCCGCCTACCGGTCCGCCCACCAGCCAAGCCGTCTCGAAACGCAAGAGAGGTCTGGGACTTGTCACTCCGACTGCTTGCACCGAGTGTCGCAAGAAGCGCGCAAAGGTCTGTCAGTTGGCCGGACTCTGGACTCTGGGTCCTGGTCTCCTTTCCCCTTTCATTACCTGTGATGTCCCCCAAATGGCCATTAGCTAACCTCCCCATTTCTTTTATAGTGCGACGGCGAGAAGCCTTGTGGCCGATGTAAATATCAAAACACCGAATGTGTTTACGAGGTCCCTGTTCGTCAGTCTAAGGACACACTGAGAAACGAGATCGAACAGCTGCGGCGCGAGCAACGGAACAACGAGCATGTGATAAGCGCCCTCAGACGGACGGACAAATGGGACGAGGTCTTACAACGTTTGCGCAATGGCCAGAGCATTGATATGATATCCTCGTGGCTGGAGGGGACGCTTCCCTCTGGCGGTGGCACACTTCCCTCCATTGATCGATTAGTCGGGTCAGCTCCCGGTGCCTTCAATTTCCCGGGCGACCCAGCTGGGACTTATGGCGGCGCTATTCCAGGTTTGGCTCCCATCGGCCGATTTACAGGTCAACAGCTGCCAGGCCAGCACCCTACGAGTCCGCATCAGCTGGCTCAGTATCAACCGAGCCAGTACCAACTGGCTCAAGGCAATCCAGGTCATCTCCCGCGGACTATCAGACATGATCCTGAGCCTCATAGTCCCTGGAGCGGCCAGTTCTCCTCTCATTCTCAGACGGTGCGTAGTAACTCGCTGTCAGAGGCCATGAGCTGGGCTTCGGAAAGTGGGCAGCAATCGCAGTCAAGGGCGGAATCGTGGGCGGAATCTCAAGCTCACGTCAACTCAGAAGGCCAGAGGTTCCGCGGTCTTGACCAGGTACTTGCTACCGAGGCACCGCATTCGCGGGCACCGCCTATTGCATGGACGACCATTACTTCGGATAACGGTCTTGTTCAACATCTACTGGCGCTGTACTTCTGTTGGGAGTACCCCACATTTGCATCTCTCAGCAAAGAACACTTCCTCAAGGACTTTATGGACGGGCGACCTCGCTTTTGCTCGTCCCTACTAGTGAATGCGCTTCTGGCGTTGGGTTGCCGGTTTTCCAGCCAGCCTAGTACTCGCGCGAACCCAAACGACCCGTACTCGTCGGGTGATCACTTCTTCAAGGAATGCCAGCGACTATTTTATCAAGAAGAAAACCATCACACGCTAACTACCATTCAAGCCTTGGGTATAATGTCCATCAGAGAGGCAAGCTGTGGTCGTGATTCTGAGAGTTGGTATTACGCCGGACAGAGTATTCGACTGGCGATAGAGATGGGACTGCATCGGGTTCAAGATGACGGCAAGGATTGCGACGAAAATGCGGTTCAAGCAGCCACATTCTGGGGTGCCTTTGCGCTCGACCAGTGAGTCCAGTAAATTCCGTTGAAATGCCACGCGACTTTCGTCTAATGGTGAAATGTGATAGCGCTTGGTCGTTGGCCACCGGCTCCGCCCCCCAGTGCTCCTGCTTCCCACAGCTGCCTCCAAAGCCCGCTATCATCGATGACATCGAGGCCTCGCTCTGGATTCCTTATACAGACGATGGTAAGAATCTATCGTTTTTAGATGTTGTGCTTGGAGGTAAGCTGATGAGTGGTACAGGCGCTCCTCTGCACCAGTCGTGCGAACAACCGTCTAATGTTCGGTCGGTGTACAAATGCTTCTGCGAACTAAGCGAGCTTGTTCACCAGTCACTGTACATCCTTCACTCCCCTGGCCGGCCGCTTACAAGCAGAGATCTGCTCAAGATATACACACAGTATCTGAATTGGTATGATAGGATACCAGAGGTGTTGCGGCTTGGACACAACTTCACTCCCGCTGTGTTGTTTGCGCAGTAAGTTACCATTTATCTCTGGTCTGTTGCAAAATCTGTGACACGTTTCTAACGTTGGGCATAGCATGTATTATCATTTTGCCATCCTTCTTCTGTTTCGGCCACTAATCAAACTCCGCATTGTTGGATCGAGCATCTCTCCGCGCGATGTGTGTTTACAGGCTGCCGATGCCATATCAGGGCTTGTGCGCTCGTACTCGCAGTTGTACACGTTGAGAAGAACACCATCATTTGTACCCTACTTTGTGCTCACGTCCTCCATTATGCACTTGGCAATTGGGGCCACGGCCTCAGTACCATCTGACCCAGCTGGAGGCACAGGCCAAGCGGGACCGAGCCAACATGGTCACCACAGACCTGACCCTCGCGCTGCCGAAGCCATAAGTCGAGGAATTGCCGACCTTACGGAGATGGCACCATGCCACCATTTCGCTGAACAGGCGCTCAACATACTGAAGTACCTGGCCAAGAAGTGGAATATTGATGTAGACATCAAGACGACGGCCGGGGAGGACGGGGAGCAGCGAGTCAAGATCGGCCGCTATCAAACGACTCGACCGGTTACCAACAGCCTCAATTTCTTCGTGCCCGAAGTTACCGAAGAAGACTTTAACTGCAAATGGGGAGAGGGGGTAGAATCAGGACACGGTTCAGCTACTCGGGTGGAAGTCCAGCCTGGAAATATTAAGCATATGGCCAACGCTACGGATAATCCCCTGTTCTGGCCGTTTCCGATGCAAGGCCGTCCGATATTGGCAACGGGCCCCGAGCTGTTGGAGGCGGGCTTTGAGCTTATCTAGGGTGATACATGATCACTCCCCGGCTGTGGATGAGCCTCCGGAGCAGTCGGTCTGTTGGCCGATTTGATTGCCGGCAGTTGTATGGTGGATGTTGCCCACATGTGGTCAGCGGCTTCAAAAATGAAACGGAAACCAGTGTTACAGGCTTCACAGTCGAGCAGAGCACTAGGGCCGACCGCCTGGGGACGCACATAAAAGTGTTTCGAGGGAAGATGCTGTTTCAAGTGTTTTGTTCATACCGCAGCCTGTCACGGGTCTTGAACAAGCCACATTTCTGGAGGCACCGAGGAGCTCAACAGGGAGGGGGCAAGGGCGAGAAGAAATGAGGCTCAGCACTTGTGCAGCGAAGTCGGAGAGATATGATGTATCACGGCCGCCAAGAGAGCAACGATATCCAGGGGTGGTTGAGAGTTTGGTGGTTTGCGTTGAGAGGTGGAAGATACCGAGCAGTTATGCTGCGGACAGGGATGGCGAGAAAAGCGACAAACGCGTGTGAAATTCATGAAGTGTACAAACTTGCGTCATGTAAAGAGACGGGAGTTTGATGTTGGGGCACGACGATACGGCTCTTGGGGCTATAGAGTTTGGGAGAGTGGTTTTTTTTTTTTGTGTGTGTTACTGGGCTTGCCTTCGATACCCCCGTGTCGTCTGAGGCACACAAACAAATTTTTTTTCTTCCAAAATCATAATGTAGTGGATCATCATGGCAGGAAATGGAGATGAAGGAAGGAAAAAAGATGAATGCCTTAACCGCTGTGCGATGTGCGATGTGTGCCTGAATGTTCTTCTATCCACTTTGGTCGGCGACGATGTCGCACACTCCCAACTCCAGAGACAGATGAGACGGTGACAGTGAAAGTCACATTAAAGAAAAGGAACAAACAATCATCCAACAGGATCTCGGAATCTCAGGGGCGTTTCTTGAGGGTTCTCATTGGTCGCCTACCGGATCCACCCACGGTAACCCATGCTGCAGGCGAGGAAGGGGTCGTCGGTCTTCTTGGGTGTTTCGAAACAGCTGATGCCTTGCAGAGATGCTCTTCCCCTGCTCTTCCATGTTTCGGATGCTAGCACGCCGACCAATCGCAACGGAGAGGCGCTCTCTCCCTCCCACGCCAAAGTGTTGGAACCCTTGGCGAACATGTTCCCATGCTCTGCAATCTTCAAACCTTTTCTTCTTCTCCATTCCCGTCGGGCTGGATCGATTTTGCCTTTCGGCTTCTGATTGACCAGTCAAGATGCGAGGCCTCTCGACGCCTCGTGAGCATGATACATTCACGGGCATCAGAGTGATCTGTATGCCTTGTGAGGACGGGAGATCGTGTTTGTGTTTTGTTGATCTTTGCCTTTGGAAACATCCATCACATCACCTCGAACCCGCAGCAAGGCTCTAACTCGAGGAGGTGAGACTGACGATAATCGTCGGCTGTTCGACCCGTTTCCCGTTTTCGCAGCCGTCCGTCATGTTAATTGCTGACCGCCGACTATTGAGGCAGATCCGAGGTTCCCTTTTCTTACATACATGCTCTATCTATCTTTGGGCGAGTCGAGCGAGTCACATCATCCAGTGGACGCTGTGATGTTAAAGAACCCGGAATATAAGCGTGAATGGGGCGCGCCGCCGTCTCACTTCTTTCCGTCTAGGTCAAGCCTCCAATTCGCCGGACTGTCTCATGGAGATTGCATCCTCTTTTTAATTACCTCTCTCAGTCTCTCTCTCCAGTTGCCTGCTCTGCTCTCTTCGTTTTCGCTTTTCGTGACGGGGTTCTGTTTCCTTTCCCGGCTATCTGATCATTTCCTGCTCCCCTGTCCTCCCCCATCTCCCCATAATCTTCCCATATCCCACATTCTTCACCACCTCACCACCCCTGCCTGGTACACTATCTTTGCCGCAGCGTTCCATTGCTTTCGCGTCCCTCTTATTACTACTTGTGCTACCAACAAGGGGGTATAACCTCTTCTTCTTATCCCCTCCCTTCCCTTCCCGCGCCGCCCAGATCAAGCGCCTGCGCTTGACTGCCGAACCTTCTTTTTCTAATCTCGTATGTATGAATGGTGAAGGTACCAGCTTTCAGTTTCATGGTCGGCAGGCCTATTTTCATCTCAAAACACACCCATCAACCACTTCTCACAGTGGCCCATTCCGCCCGTTTTGATCGACACGGCGTTTCTGGCAGGTCCAGCAGTCCAACCATTCAAAAGCAATGGACTCTTATCCCCGTGCATCCACCAACAGTCAAGCTGTGGCTCGACTACATATTGACGCCCTAACTAAATCCGGGATATCGCGCGACGAGCTTTTATCCGCTCTCTTGGAGGGTTATAATACGACAACCAGCGAGGGTGTGTGTTGACTCGGCCCCCTCCTACACGTCAGCAAAACAGTATTCGACTAACATGTATCAGGAGTTCCTTCGACAATGATGAAACACAGCACTTCTTCCATCTTCTCAACGCAGGAGCAGCACGCTTCGACGATGAACGACAAGAGCCGTCACAACTCCGTATCGACCACCAGTTCGAGGTCATCAGGAAGGGCAAGCATTTTATCCGCGGCAACCTCAACGAGCTCGGTCTCGTCACAGAACATCTACGACACAACGGGGTCGCCATCACTCAAGACGGCACTATCGGTACCAGGAGGAACAAAAATCAACAACCGGGGTGCCTCTAAACCCCAAGGCCCTTATTGGTGCACATTCTGCAATGTCAGTTTCCAGCGCAAGTTCGACTGGAAGAGGCACGAGGACGAATTCCACGAGCGACATAAGCGTTACCCCTGCCCGGACTGCAACAGCATCTTCTGGGGCGCCAACACCTTCAACCAGCATCACAAGAACGCACACGGGTGCACGACCTGCCCGCACGCTGAGCAAGTGGTCCGGTATACGCAACGGAGGACGGCTTGGGCCTGTGGATTCTGCGGTGCCTTCATGGGGGCCAGGGACCGGTATTTCGACCATTTGGCGCGCCACTACGAGGACGGATGCAACAAGACGCATTGGAATCATTCCCTTGTCATTTACGGGTTGCTTCATCAGCCGGTGGTCAGCCAGGCGTGGAAGGAGTTGTTTGCGCAGCTGTATGGACATTTAGCACGCGACCAGCAGCCGATTCTGGGGTGGGAACCGCAGGTGACGGGTCACGCTCAGGGGTTCTTGGAGGGGGAGGCCCCGGGGAAGTTGCAGGATTTGCTCGAATTCTTCAAGGGCGGACGAGAGGACGCGAAATGGCTTGCGAGGTTGAGTCACGATCAGGCTATCATTCGGTCGCGTCAGGGAGTGGCTATCACGGCGATTCGGGTACCCGTGCCGAAACCGAGTGTGGAATCTTTGAGGCCGGGGTCGAAGCGATCAATGGCGTCTACGGAATCATTCAGACACAAGTCGATACTGCAACAGCAGCAACAACAACAACAGCAGCAGCAGCAGCAGCAGCAGCAGCAGCAGTTCAACAAACCTAACAGCGCCACTAGCCGCAAGACCGTTTTCCCTGAGCTGAGCCCTACTAACCTACAACACCCACCCCGACACCACCAACAGCAACAACATCAAATTCAACCACACCAAGAACCCACATTCCAAAAACAACGATCATCCTCCCTCCCCTCTACCACCACCACCTCCACCTTAACTCAATTCCCCCTACCACCAACAAACAAATACTCCCACCTCCACTCTCACAGCCTCAAATTCTCCCTACCTGTGGAAACCATCTACGAAAACCCCGAAGCAGCATCCACCACAACGACAGTCAACTTTTTCGAGAACACACTTGCCGCTACTGCGGCCATGACGGCGACGTCTAAGCAGCAACACCAACTGGATCTACAGGATCAACAGCAACAGCAACAGCAACAGCAACAGCAACAGCAACAGCAACAGCAGCAGCAGCAGCAGCAGCAACAACAAGACCAATTCATGATACCCCCGCTTTCTCTTCCGGCTGATAGTCTTTTTGATAATTTGGATTTTGGCGAGTTTGAGGATTGGAGCAGTATTACTAGTACGGTGGTGATGGGGGATGATCGGGCGAGTGGGTTTTCAGTGCCGGGGGTATTGACGGGATCTGGGGGCGGGAGTTCGGGGAGGGGGTGGTGAAAGCAGATGATGGGAAGAAGTGGAAGAGAAGTGGAAATCTTTGAAAATGATGCGATTTGATGAGACAAGATGCAGCCTGGAGAAAGATATGAGAAGCTATTTTGGGATACTATACTGGATTATACCCCCGCTTTTAGGTTTATAAAGAAATTTAAACTAGTTTTGACGATGAGCATAACGTGTTCGTTCCCTTCGCATAAATGAAGTGTGATGGTGAACTGTTGAGGTCCGAACTGTGATCTTCAATCGACCAGGCAGGCACATCCGTCCAATCGGCAGGCGCGTCCCAT
Organism: Neurospora sp. FGSC 26628; assembly: GCA_009805345.1. Lineage (NCBI taxonomy): Eukaryota > Fungi > Ascomycota > Sordariomycetes > Sordariales > Sordariaceae > Neurospora > Neurospora sp. FGSC 26628. The sequence goes on from RAOO01000058.1 coordinate 192,442, forward strand.
CCCCTTAATTGCAGGCCAGTTCTTCCTTCCCCTTCTGCCTGCTCCTACCTCTCAAGGTACCTACTCACCGCATGGCAAATTTCGAAAATGTGTGTGCGGGTGATCACCAACCTGAAACCGAAACGAAGCCAAGTCAGCCTCTTTTCAGGTGACTCGATGAAACCAAAATGTCCAAGAATGGGAGTCGACACTCGCTCCCTCAGCCTGATAGCTACCTCTAGTCCTCGGACAAGAGAGGGGGGTATGGCTAACTGTCCCAAAATGTAAAATGAGCATTGACAGAAATTCTAACTGTTGCCGGGTCCTCGAATTCGTACCCCTGTTTTTATAGAGCACAATGTTTATTCTCCCGATCATAAATTGACCGAAGAACGTCTCAGCACCTCCATTTGATATTCATTGACCGTTGGTAAACCTCAAGCGTTCGTCAATCATAAAATGCGACGTTGGGAGATTTCAACGATCGTCATACGATCGAGTGACTATCACGGCAAGTGCGAACGTCTTGAAAATTCGAGGATTGGGTAACTGTTGGCTGGACACCCCCCTCCTCTCGGGCTAGTACGACCTCCGGTACCTCTACGGCTACTACCACTCCACCAACAAGCAAGTAGCCTGCTGCTGGATGGAACCGGCACGTGTCAAGGTATTGCCACGATATGGGCGGTGCCGTTCCGTCGGAGACCAGACTTGACTTCACCTTCGTTTCAGGTGATGCAACTCTACGTTAGTCGCCACTGCCTTTCCACTTTCGATTTTCTCTCGTTCACGTTTTGCCCATGTGGTCGGTATGGAGTTCGTGGGGGCGATCGATCGAACTATCGGTGTTTACCTACCCACTCGACGCTGATACCCAGAGAACGCAGCCGTCATCAATGCAGTGACTGGCGTCTCAGGTTGACTTTGACAAGGTGGGGTTGGGAGTCATGAGTCTTGGGACTGCTTCGCTGGCGTGGCTTCGGTCCCGGGATGTGAGGATTGGTACCGTATCCTCGTGAGGGGGTGATGGCTTCAAGTGTTGATCTTGGCCTGGCCTTAAAAGGCTGAAAACGAGATTTCGAGTCGCGCTTGCTGTTCGTGTTAAAGAGCAAAGCAAAACACTGGATACGGGGGTTCGATATACTGAGTTGGTATAAAATGTCCATGTCCCTTCGAGATTATTACCTGAAGTAACCACCTAGTCGGTGCCTTGTCAGTCTGAGAGTTCCCCAAATCCCCTGGAGGTACATATATCGAATTCAAGAGAAATATTGAATCCAAGTAAGCAACCCACATTTCTGCTCGGCGAACCATTTATGAACTGCCCGTCCACTGACAACATTCAAGCCTCAACTGTTCACCTCTTCCCAAAGTCACTCAACTGTCCCTTCCTTGGCCTTATCTACGACCCGCGATGTCTCCATCACAACCTCAAGCCATCCACCCCACAGGGAGTAAAAAGCTCCCAGGACAAAGGAACAACCACCACCAAAGCGACACCGCCCAGACCTCCGCCTACTCTGATGCCAGCCAAGATAGACTCGATCATCAACAAAGCCAGCAGCAACAGCAGCAGCAGAAACAGCTAAGGGACTATATCAACACAAACAGGACTAGCAAGCCGACAATATCCCCCATTGAGAGCTGGCTGGGCGAACCTATCCGAGAGCAGCCTTGGACTGGTCTTCGTGTTCACCTTCAGAGAGGGAGAGATTCACCCAAGTCCCAGTCATTGTCATGGCCGGAGTTGGAGGAGTCACCGGAGCTGGAGCTGGAGCTGGATGATCTGGACTTGGACCGGGACCTGTTGCCGTTCTTGACTTCAAGAACATCTTATACGGGCAGCGAATCATTACCTGGGGTTGAGGCATCTTGATCGTTGCGCTCCTCATGTTAGTACCGGGTCCTCTTCGTCGTCATCACAGCCGGAGACTGCGAGCAAAGGAGTGAAAAGGAGAGATAGGGTTTGAAGAAGACTGCTTGACGGCTACTTTGAGTGGGTTATTGAGCGTATTGTAATGGCGGATGTTTGGGTGTTTCTTTGAGGTTTCCGTATTTCCCTTTTGTTGTAACTCAGTCAGCGACTGGCCTGCTTTCTGAATCCTTCCTTCCCTCCCCAGAGTCTTTCTACCCTCAAACACAGAAACTTTCGGTATGCCTCGTCATATATGCAGAAGGGGTATGGATAGACTAAGAACTTACCACTCATTGAGATCCCACAACATGTATACCATGTATATGCAGCCCGCGCCGCGTCTACAATTCAGGCCATTATCTAATCAGCTACCAATGACATTATTCTCCTCTCCAACGATCCTAGCTCACCGCGCTGTTGTGGTACCAGAGACGGCTCACAAATATTGAGTTCCCGCACTTCGCTACCAATTCCCTACCGATGACCTGTTGGAACTTTACGTGACTGGGCACAGGAATGGCTTCGGACGGATTTGCCAATGTTACTTTGCACCCAGAAATTCGAGCACTTGCATTAAGTCCGAGCCGAGGGATGAACGCGGACTGTAATTGGAAGGGATCAGAAGACCAACGTAGTCGTGGTTGACCAGTTGGTCTTTGATAAGTCCTGTAGCGGGTTTTGTTTAGCTTAGAGGTATATGTGGGCTATACTTGGATGAAGTCTCTCAATGGAGTGTCCAGTGTGTATAAGTATACAATTGAGCCCCGAAACCTTTCCACCCAAACACTGATCAAGTCCTGAAGTAACTCCTGTCCCTCAACCATGGCTTTGTCCACACTTCTTCTTTGGATTGGGTTGTCGGTGGGCGTCTTGGCCTCGGGAGCAACCAAAGCTGATAGCAAAGTATACGACTACGTAAGTACCACTAGCAAAGCCCAGCCCCAGCAAAAGCCGATGTTGCTGACGCTTTTCTCCTCAGATCATCGTCGGCGGAGGAACCGCAGGAAATGCTTTAGCAACGCGTCTCAGCCAGGGACTTCCCAAGGCCAAGATCCTCGTCATCGAAGCTGGCCCAGCCGCACCCGACGAAGACGCCATCAATGTTCCAGGACTCAAAGGAGGAAATCTCGAAAGGAAATATGACTGGAAATTCCCAACCGTACCGCAGGTGGCTCTCAAGAATCGCACCACTGTGGTCAACAGGGGCAAAGTCCTCGGCGGTTCGTCCGCCATCAACTTGCTCAGCTGGAACCGAGCGGCGGCTGTCGAGTATGACCAATGGGAAAAGGTTGGTAACCCGGGATGAAACTGGAAGTCCATGAGCGCCGCCATGACCAAGGCCGAGAACTACACCGGTGGCCCGCCCGGGTCAGGAACAAAAGGACCTGTTCACGCCTCTGTGAGCCGGTACGTGCCTGAGCATCAAAAACTCTTCGTGCCCACGGTAACCGGCGCCCTAGGCATCGCGGAGAATAACAGCTCTCTCCAAGGGAATCCCATCGGTGTCATGTTCCAGCCTAGCAGCGTCAACCCGACGAACTACGTCCGGTCATACAGCGCCAACGCCTATCTGCCACAAGCGGGACCCAACTTGGAGTTCCTCGCGAACACGCTCGTCGCCAAGGTCAACCTCAAGAAGGAAATTCGGACCGGCAACACCTACCAAGCGACGGGCGTCACCTTGGCCAACGGCACCGTCATCCTCGCCTCGTAAGAAGTGATCCTCTCCGCCGGCGCCATCCAGACCCCCAACCTGCTCGAGCGCTCAGGAATCGGCCGCGCCTCAGTCCGCCGCGCCGCCAACATCACGCAGCTCGTCGACCTCCCCGGCGTCGGCGAGAACTACAACGATCACTTGCGTCTGCAGCTCGTCTACCAGCTCAAGCCCCAATACCGCGGCTCCGACCTGCTCAAGTACAACAACACCGCAGCCGCCGAAGAGCTAGCGAAGTGGCGCGCCGGCATCCCCTCCATCATGGATGACAAGGCGGGCGCCTACGTCTTTGCCAATTGGGAGCAAGTCGCAGGTAAATCCGAAGCTGACCGTCTCGTCGCTCTCGCTCGCTCCGTTGCGGCTGCCAGTGACCGCAGCAGCACAACGGGAAAACTAGGCCTAACAAGCAAACTAACCCTCCTCACCTCCCCCTCCGTCCCCCAAGTAGAAATAATCTTCTCCGACGGCTTCGCCGGCGGCTACCTCTCGCCCTCCGACCCGCTATACTCCCAGGTCCCAAAACCGCACTTCTTCACCCTCCTCGTCGCCATCCAGCACCCGCTTTCCACGGGGTCAGTCCACATCAACACCTCCTTCCCCCTCACAGGCAACCCCGTGATAAATCCCAACTACTTATCAAACGAGTACGACATGGCCTCCTGCATAGCCGCTCTCAAATTCCCTCGCCGCATAGCCCTTTCCGACCCCTTACGGAGTGTATGGGAGAACGAGTACAGCCCGGCGTTGGATGCCGTGAAAACAGATGACGACGATGAAGCGTGGAGGCGGTATGTGATCAACACAGTGCAAAGTATTTTCCATCCGACCAGCACGGCGGCGATGCTACCGAGAAGGCAGGGAGGGGTGGGGGATAGGGGACTGAAGGTTTATGGGACGGAGGGGTTGAGGGTGGTGGATGCGAGTGTGTTTGCGACGCAGGTTGGGGCGCATGTGCAGACGGCGGTTTATGGGGTGGCGGAACGGGCGGCGGAGATGGTTATACGGGATTGGGAGGTGAGATGAAGTTGATGAAACAGGGAATTGAGGAAGAGGGGAGGGAGTTGAGGAACTGGATGGTGATGAATAAGGGTGGTTGGCAATACTGGAAGCAACAAAGACATGTCGGGGCGATATTGATATTAATGACATGTTTTGAGCATTTTATAAAGAGATATTTCGAGACGCGGTCGTGAAGAACGAGGAGTGACGGGAAGACGGACTTTGTTTGGAAGAGAGAAAGCTGGTGGTTTGCGGAAGGGCCCAACGTACCCAAGTCTCCACAGTGGGTAGCTTGGACCATATAGGCATTCATTTCTGTAAAAAGTTTCAATAAACAAAACAGCTGCATGGCGCAGCGGAAGCGCGCCGGGCTCATAACCCGGAGGTCACTCGATCGAAACGAGTTGCAGCTACGAAACAACTTCTTTTTTTCATTTTTCTTTCAACACGAACGGCTTCTGTTTCCCAAGTCTCTTTTCGTATCTTTTTTCTCTGCCTTTTCCGACCACGCAATATCCTAAACCCTTACCCAGTCACATCTCTAATCTCATTCGACATTGGACGACCCCCTGCAATGCGCGCTGCGCGCGCTGCAGACATGGATGGCACCGGCTGCACGATTACCTCTAGCGCGGATGGGGGACCTCTTGGTCGCTCCTTGGCGAGTAACATCATGGTGAGGGGCAGCTTTCAGGTGATGCTGTTTTGATACCACCCTTTCGTCTTTTATCTGATCCGGTCATCGGGAGATATCTCGCATTGTTTGAGGCAAGTTTCTGTGTAAGGAAAACAACAAGCCGAATCGTCTGTGATGGCTTGAGTTGAAGGCTTTCCGGCTCCTCAACAAGCCCATGAAGACAGATCAAAAGTACATGGCCAGCATGATCTTGATGAGCGGCAGTGCATCCTCAACATCAGCAAATCGAGAGCAAATGGGCGATACGAAAAGCAGGAATCCCGCACCAGCGGAGTGCCATTGGAGTGGGGGAAGAGCTCGCTACGGCTGTGGTTGGTTGGCGCCTGGTTTTCACATTGCAGTAGACCAAGACATGAATGGTGTGCTGCTCCAAGGGTTCGGTTCCCGCTTGTGATTGTGAGTGGGTGGTGTGGTGCTTCAAAGATAAAGAAGAGGCAAGCAAAGTTCATGAGACCCTTGAAAAGGCATGTATCTTCCGCTCTCCCGTCTCTTATTCCTCTTTTCTGTTTTCTTCCATCCACATGATGCATCGCGGAAAGCTGCTGCGGAGAGAGCTCTAGAGAATCGAAGAACGAAAACAAAAGAAATCGGTGGTGTCGTGTGACGCCGGAATAAAAAGAGTCTCAACCACTTGTGGTGTCTCGGGCATCGAGGTGGTTACACAAAACGCGCAACGTCTTATCTCGACCTCCAATACAGCCTGTAAACAACAAAAGAGATATCCAATATCAAGGCCGGAAAGCTGGGACGAAGCAGACGGGATGGATGCTCCAACAACAGGCCCTGCCCATGCAGATGCAAACTCTGACCCGCCACCAGACGCTGCCATCATCCCAACTTCAAAACATCATGAAGAAACAACAACAACAACAACAACAACAACAACAACAACAACAGCGGCCGCCGCCGCCGAGTCCAGCCTGTTTTCCAAGGCCATTCTCTGGTCGCAGTCGCAGTGGCAGCCGCAATCGACGACGACGACGCCCGGCAGGTTCGGCAGTAGACCACGACGACCGCCATCCTCCTCCTCCGGTTCCGCTTCTCCGCACCGAATAACACCAAGCACAACACCCCCTATCTATACCGGCGATCCCAGCAGCAACACCTACGACGACAACGAAGTGAATTATTATCATCCTACTACAACTACCGCATTTGACGGTCGCGGCCATTACAGCCACCGTCGCCTACCTGCGTATTCTCATGACACCACCTTCGGCTTCACTCAACCAGACATCAACGCTACCATGTCGCTTCTCATAGCAGTCGCCAAAGCTGCCCAGTTTACCGATGCCTTCTTGACGGGTCTCTTGGTCCCTCTTATTCCCACAATCCTGGAGACTAGGGCGGGAGTACACCACAAGCATGGTATGTTCGATTCAAAGCCAATTGCGCCTTTAATAAGAAGACATCATCAGGCTGACCTTTTTTCTTCCTCCGCTTTTCAGTGCAGTTTTGGACATCGATCCTTATCTCAACGTATGGTGGCGCATTCGCAGCTGTATCTTGTAAGTCACTAACTAACCTCCATCCGGCGACACAAGCCTTGCCCGTGTAGGTGATACTGACAATTTTGCTCTTTTTGTTCAGCATTCGTTCCCCACCTAACCCGCCAAGGCCCTCTTCTTTGGGTCCTCCTCTTCGGCGGCCTTGGTCTAGCAGCGGGCTCCTTTGTCCTGTTGCAATTCCACTCCAACCTATTCTTCCTCGTCCTCTCCCGCGCCCTACATGGTATCGCAGGTGTGGCGATCGCGAGAGCTAGCTCCAGCTTGGTCGCCGGTGTGGTCTCGGTCTGCAGCGAAGATGAGGAGGATGAAGACGACGACGGAACCACTGCTGTCGACGTGTTGACGTGGATGACACCGGCCTTTATCCAGAGTTTTGCCATTTCGGTCGCGCCGACGTCCGCGGGATTGCTGCATGGTTTCTTTGGCGGGCAAGCGGCCGTTTTTACGCTGGCTTACGCCGTTATTGCTTTGACGGTTGTGTTTGGAGGTCTCGTGGCGGTGGTAACGCCGCCGGGCAGGTATCCTAGGACAAGAGGCGATCGACATGAGGCAGAGGGGCTTCTTGCTTCTCAGGAAGACTCTCAAAATTACGGGACTCTCTCCTCCCGTGGAGGGTATTCCTCGAGAGAAGTGTCTCCCGGTCACGTCTCCCGTCAATCGACAAGACGACCCAGTTTAGCGGCCTCCGAAGTCACTGTCCCTCAGGAGGGAGTGCTAACCCCCGCCGCTTTGCGCCTCATTGTGCCCATGGGAGGATACATCACTCTCAGTCTCATCGGTTCAGCGCTGCAAAGTGTGCTTCCGATTTTCGTGCAGCGAACATTCGACTGGCCTATGGCCGCCAGCGGCTTTGTCTTCGTCCCCCTTGCGGCTCCGGCTGCTTTGGTCGGCCTCTTAACGACCCCGCTTACGACTCGGTACTCGCAGGCTTCTCGGTTGCTAACATCATTTGGTTTCATCGCGGCTGCTCCGGCTTTTACTTGCTTGGGCGGGTTGACTCAGAACAAGATGACTGTTCAGACGGCACTACTGGCTACCCTTGGCTGGATCTCTGTAGCCTTCGGTCTCTGCGGCGAGCCGCTCGTGAAAGAGATTATTGATGCGGTCGCAGGTGGAGAGGATGTCATTGAGATGGGAGGACTGTCAACAAGCGCAGCAAAGGCTGAGAGTCTGCCCAGTCTCGCCAATGCCTGGGGCAGTTTCGTTGGTCCGCTTCTTGCTGCAACCGCCATGGGAGTTTCCGGGTGGGGAGGGCTGACCACAACATTTTCATGGGTGTGCGGGTGCGCTGGACTAACCGCGTTGTTCTTCCTGGGCGGGTTGCTTACCGATGTAGATTTTGAAGGCGCTGGAACATTGTCAGCAGATTCGTCCGACGAGGAAGCGGCACCTTTGTTGCAGGACAAGGGTGATCCGCCCGACAGGTCGCCTTACTACCAAGATCCCCATACAAGCCATAATGGGAGTCTTGGTAAGCTTCAGAATGGAATCCTCCATGCTCCTAAAACGGAACAGAGCAACTTGACATCAGGATCTAGCAGCTCCTCGGCCACCAAGGCCCGCCGCCGAAACTTCAGCGTAGGCAACTTCTCCCTCGCCACAACCACGCAGTCCACTCTGCCACCAGGCGAAAGCTTCCAGTCAGACGGCTCAGCATCATCCAACGTCCGCTTTCAAGCATCCTTCGAGACCGACTTGCCGATCCCGACCCGTCTCCAGAACCCCGAGCGTCGCCTTCTTATGAAGATGGTTCCTCACCCGCCGGGAACAGATCCGCTGCTGGCTTCTGGAAACCGCTACGCGGTCGACCACTCTTCCGAACAGTCGAACGAGAACGGCGATGAAGAATCTATGGGCCCAAAAAGCAAGAAGCACGTGGTGGTATTTGAAGAGGGCGCGGCCCCGCCTGAGCTGCTCCGGCGCCGACCGCACTATATCGTAGCCATCAATCGCGATGGTTCACCTGAGATATTGTCGACGGCTGATCCGAAGTTACATGATCATGCGATGCACATCACGGAGGAGACGACAGACGAAACGGCCGAGCAAGAGCTACCGGAGGGGTCGAGGCGGTACGTGGTGGTCTTGCTGAACGAAGGCGAGACGGGGCTGGAAGTAACTGACTGAGTCTGAATACCGGGATTTGGTCAGCGCGAGCCCAAGTCAGATTCGAAAGAATAGGAGTTGATAAGAGGAGGATACATACCCGGGGCGGAGAAGGATAAGGCCCTCGTTGTTTCTAGGTTACGGTTTCTACGTTTGCATTGTTCGCTCGGGGTTCGGTCGTTTTGGGCGTATCGTAATGCATGTTGGATTTCTTCGTCATCTTACCGCAATGTTTTCATTTCCGCATCTGTCGTCTTTCTGTTTGCATCATGTTAGCCATCAAGATACCTTCAACCTGACAATCCTAGAGTTTCGTTGACAAAGCACCTTGATGACCATTCATGTGATTGGGCAATCGTTCTTGCGTGCCCCGGCTTCCACTGTTTGGTTGATTTACAGTGGGATGGTAATCGGTGGGGTACGGGGTGTTAGCGTTCCTGCCTGCTGATCCGCTAAACCTTAACATCGAGGTTGGACCTTAAACCTTATCATGCCTGCCGCAGTTGCATGTCCGGGTAGCTTCGATTCGGGAACCTTCAAGACTGGGAGCATCTTCCTCCCGTTGTCATCTTTTTTTTTCCTCAGCAGCATTCCCACTTTCTTGGTACACGTACAGCAGTAACACAATATCGAAACTCTGACATTGTATACCTGGTTCATTACCTGTACACTCGAATTACTCTACGAAAATACCGCCAACACGCACAATGGACGAAGACGATCGAGAATACGGTAGCTCCGACAACGACGAGCTCATGGAGGACGCTGATGACGCCGAAAACGACACCTACGGCGAAGACTTTAACGAAGACGACGAGGAAGAACAGGAAGAGCAAGACGAGCCCGAGCGAGATCCAGAACCCGAACCGGAAGCAGAACCCTTCGACGAATCCCAAGCACAAAACGCCCACGACCCAAACGCACCCGACCAAACCACGTCCCAAACAGCTAGACGCGTCTCCGCGACACCCTCAGGCACCGGGTCAGGGGCGAAATGGCGACCAACGATAAGACCAGAGTACATTACAGCTTCCACGTACGACATCGTTCCTACCATGGCTGCTCCACAAGCCACCAGCATCAACGCCATAGCCGTCACCCCCGACATGCGCTACTGGTTGACGGGCGGATCCGACGGCTACATCCGAAAGTTTGACGGCATCGGCACCATCAATGGCAAGCAGCAACTCACGGTCGCCCAGAAACACCCATTTGTCGACAGTGTTGTCAAGTCGGGAGTGCTCATGAGCTACTGGGACAACCAGGAGTGGACAGGACAGAACACTAGAGATGACGACAGGATCCTATCTCCGGTATACAGTCTGGCGGTTCACCGTCAGGCCTTATGGGCACTGAGTGGTCTAGAAAGCGGTGGCATCAACCTACAGAGCGTGAGGCACGACGAGGGAAAGAGGATACACTGTCTGCGGACGAATGGCCACACCAATGCCGTTAGTGTGTTACAACTGGCGCCCGACGAGAAGAGTGTGCTAAGCGGAAGTTGGGACAAGACGGTGCTGGACTGGGACCTCAACGATGGGTCGGTCATACGGCGGTTTGAGGGCAGCGGTGGACAGATATCGGCTATCGAGCTACGACCGACTTCGGGTGCCCCGATCCCAGCCGAGGCCAGCGATCCCGAGATTATCACGGACACTTTCGAGAGTAATAACTCGAAGCCAGTTATGAACGGCTTTTTCTCGAATGGTGTAAATGGAGACATGGATACGACCGGCCAAGCCGGCGCGAACGACGGTGGCGCGAACGATGTCCCGTCCCCAGAACACGAGTCACTGTTCGGTAGTCCCGCAGGGTCACTCTTCGGGGATAACGAAACAATAGGCGGTGGGAATGCCTTTGGGGATGATGAAGACGACAATGAGTTTTCCAGAGCTATGGGCATGGAACTCACGGAGGAACAGAACAACCAAGGGCACACCGACGACTTCCCCATGGGCGACGCCGAACCTTTAACGGACACCAACGCTGCCCAGGGACCCGGGCCTGCTGCCAACGGGCCAGCCGAAAATGGGACCATAAACATGGACATATCTAACGGTGATTCCAGCCACGCAATGTCAGACTTTGGACACCAAGCAGCCGCAATCCCCGAACAACAAAACCAACAACAACAACCACAACAAGACCAGAACCCCGTCTCCCAAACCGACCACGAACCCATCCCCTTCGAGCCCATCGCCCCCGCCTCCCCCAGCATGGTCTTCAACACGGCCCCTCCTCCCGCTCCGCAAAACGACGACACCCAAACGGCCCCCAACATCTTCATGGCCGCCTCCATCGACGGCACCATCCGCATCTGGGACCGGCGCGTCCCCGACCCCGTCGCCCGCATCGGCAACCGTCGTGGCGTCCCCCCTTGGTGCATGGGCGCCTGCTGGTCCGTTGACGGCAACTGGATCTACGCCGGCCGACGCAACGGCACAGTCGAAGAATTCAGCATCCACAAGGCTCGGGGCGGGTGGCAGCCCGAGCGTACCCTCAAGTTTCCCAACGGCAGCGGAGCAGTCAGCTGCGTGCGGCCCATGGCGAACGGGCGACACATCATTTGCGCGTCGCACGACATCCTGCGGTTGTGGGACTTACAGGGCGAGACGCAAGCGACGAAGCACTCGAAAGTGCCGTTTGTGGTTGTCCCCGGTCCGCCCAAGGCGGGCGTTATCTCGGCGTTGTATATCGATCCGACCAGCAGGATCATGATTTCCGCGGCGGGCACGAGGGGGTGGGATGGTACGTCGACGGAGGTGTTGATTGGGTATGAGATTTCGCCGGTGAAGTAGGGGGACACCGACGAGCGCAAGCGCAAGAAGAAATGGGAGGGAAATTACAGCTGGGCTTTTGGAGGAGGGTGATTTTACTGATACATTATTCTTTCTTTGGTGTTTTGCATTTTGGGTTCTTCTTTTCTTCTGTCTTTTCTTGCTTATCGCCTTCTTCCTAATTCACCGGACACCCTTTCTTTCTACTACGATTTGCTCCCTGGCTTCGCCGTGGAGGTGGCTCTATTCTTCTCCGAGAAGTCAGTCAGTCAGTCCACAGCAAGCGGGCTGGGTCTATGGCCAAAAGGCCTATATGTATTTCGACCCCTTTTTGCTTGTCTGTCCAAGTTGGAGTTCTTTTGTCTCTTGTTATATCATGTCTGGGCGGGCGTTTTATGTTTAGTTTGGTAGCGGTTGGTTATACCGGTTCCATTAGCTAAGTATGTATGTAGGGGTACCTGTATCTCCAGATAAAAGCACACCAAAAACCCAGATCCCATCACCCTCATCATCCCCTTTACCGCGTCTGGTTTAACAAAAAGAAAAGGAACCCAAGAAGTAAGACAGATATGAAAGAAAAACAAAGAGGGACTTAGGCTACCTAGCAAGAAAGCTTCGCAACCAAAAAAAAAAAAAAAAAAAAAAAAAAAAAAAAAAAAAAAAAAAAAAAAAAAAAAAAAAAAAAAAA
>RAOO01000059.1:0-199933 GCA_009805345.1 Neurospora sp. FGSC 26628
ACGCCGAAAAGTGCTTCCGAGACGACACCCAGACATACACTGCTCAGCAAGTGACGTCTCATCTTAACCAGCTCGTTATACAGCACATGTCAGAGAAGGACCAGCAATGCCTGAAGCACATACGCCTTACCGATCCTCGCGATGATAAAGTCCGCATCGAACGGACCAAAGGCGGCCTTTTGCAGGACTCGTATCGTTGGGTCCTCAATAACGCTRACTTTCAACAATGGCGTAACAACCCACAGCACCGACTACTCTGGATCAAGGGCGACCCCGGCAAAGGGAAGACTATGTTGCTGTGCGGCATCATCAATGAGCTGGATCAAGGCAATACTGCCAACGCGCGCCATTGYAATGTGGCCTACTTCTTCTGCCAGGCTACCGACTCTCGCATCAACAATGCAGCCGCCGTATTGCGCGGCCTGATCTACCTGCTTATCGAGCAGCAGCCATCTGTCCTCTCACACGTGCGGAAGGAGTATGACCGNGCAATGTGGCCTACTTCTTCTGCCAGGCTACCGACTCTCGCATCAACAATGCAGCCGCCGTATTGCGCGGCCTGATCTACCTGCTTATCGAGCAGCAGCCATCTGTCCTCTCACACGTGCGGAAGGAGTATGACCGTGCAGGCGAGAATCTCTTCAAAGATGCAAATACGTGGGTCGCCCTATCGAAAATTTTCACCAATATTTTACAAGACYCGAGCCTCCAAACGACCTACCTAATCATTGACGCACTTGATGARTGTGTTGAAGATCGGTYACAGCTTCTTGACTTAATCGCCCAGCAATCATCTAGATCTTCTCGAGTCAAGTGGATTGTTTCRAGTCGAAATTGGCCGCAAATCGAGGAACAATTGGAGATAGCTACGGCCAACTTRAAAGTCTCCCTGGAGCTAAATGCGGAATCTGTCRCAGCRGCTGTCRATGCATTCATCCTACACAAGGTGAACSAACTAGAAAGGCYGAAGAAGTACAATCTAACTACGAAAAARGTYGTTCAGGACTATTTGCGCTCCAACGCGCAGGATACGTTTCTCTGGGTGGCGTTAGTCTGCCAAGCGCTTGCAGGTCCGCCGTTGCCGCCATTGTTCGTCGACCAATTAGCCTTCRAGAACTAACTACTCTCGGCGAGATGCCCAATATCATCTGCGATGATCTCGAATCTCTAGAAGAGMTTATAAGGCTTTGCGGTTCATTTCTAACGATACGAGAACGAACTATTTATTTTGTCCACCAATCAGCCAAGGACTTTCTACTTGGCAATGCCTCTGATAAAGCTGGCAACCAAGCTTCTCAGGARACGTTCAAGTGGATTTTTCCTTCTGGGAAAGAASATGTGAACTATACCATCTTCTCGAGGTCACTTGATTCCATGTCTACAACACTGCGGCGCGATATATACAACTTAAGGGCACCGGGATTTCCAAGCGACAAGGTCCAAGTACCGAATCCGGATCCGCTAGCGACGGTGCGGTACTCGTGCGTCTACTGGGTTGATCACTTGTGTGACTCAGTTTCTGGCACGAACACAAAACAGCATGATCATTTACAGGATAACGGGGTTGTCTATACATTCCTCAAGACGAAGTACCTTTACTGGCTGGAAGCTCTAAGTCTACTCCAAGCTATGCCTGCGGGCGTTGTTGCTATTACAAAGCTCGAGGGCCTGTTAGTAAGTACAAGTCTAACTCCGTACTAGGAAATTGGTCTAACTAAAGATATAGGGAGGTAATAATCAATCGCAATTATCAAAGCTTGTTTGGGATGCTTACCGGTTTGCTCTATCTTTTAAGTCAATAATAGAGCAAGCTCCACTTCAAGCATACATCTCAGCGCTGGTGTTTGCTCCAAGCGGTAGCTTGATAAAGAGGAATTTCAGGGCAGAAGAACCTGAATGGATTCGAACTAAGCCGGCTGTAGAATTGGATTGGAATGCATGCCTCCAGACCCTAGAAGGCCATAGCGGCTACGTTTCCTCCGTGGCATTCTCGCCTGATGGCCAGCGGCTTGCGTCCTGTTCGGGGGACAAAACGATCAAGATCTGGGATCCGGCGTCGGGGAGCTGCCTGGAGACCCTAGAAGGCCATAACGACTACGTTAGTTCAGTGGCATTCTCGCCTGATAGCCAGCGGCTTGCGTCCGGTTCGTCGGACAAGACGATCAAGATCTGGGATCCGGTGTCGGGGAGCTGCCTCCAGACCCTAGAAGGCCATGGCGATCGGGTTTACTCAGGTGCATTCTCGCCTGATGGCCAGCGGCTTGCGTCCGGTTCGGGGGACAACACAATCAAGATCTGGGATCTGGCGTCGGGGAGCTGCCTCCAGACCCTAGAAGGCCATAGCGACTCCGTTGGTTCAGTGGAATTCTCGCCTGATGGCCAGCGGCTTGCGTCCGGTTCATGGGACAACACGATCAAGATCTGGGATCCGGCGTCGGGGAGCTGCCTCCAGACCCTAGAGGGCCATAGCCGCTACGTTACCTCAGTGGCATTCTCGCCTGATGGCCAGCGGCTTGCGTCCGGTTCGGCCTACGAGTCGATCAAGATCTGGGATCCGGCGTCGGGGAGCTGCCTCCAAACGATTAATACTAGTACTATGACGACCGATATCTCGTTTGACCTTACTAATCGCTACCTACGTACCAACGTTGGACGTATTAAAATAATTACAGAAACTACCGAAAGCCAAATTGTACTAGATAATCCAGAGAGCCATAGTTATGGCTTGGGACAGGATAGGTCTTGGATTACTTGCAACGGCCAGAACGTACTCTGGCTGCCACCGAATTACCGACCGTATAGTTGTAACCTCCAGGGACGGATAACATCCATCGGCACCGTATCGGGACTGGTTTGGTTTATTGGCTTCTCGCAAGACATATAATGTCTTCCATGTCTTTCTCAATTCGTTTCTCTCTATTTCATTTTTCTAGCGTGCCACCAGAAGGGTCTAGGAGGATAGGCAAATTTATAGGAATTCTGTAAATTCTAGTAACCTTCCACTGTTGTCAAGATGACGTATTCTATTACAAAGAAGCAAGACTATTCCATCCCTTGACTTTCCTTTTGTGGGTGCCTGTGCGGTCCAGATGCCACGGGATTAACCCGTAACTGCCCAGTCATAGCCAAGCTTGGTACAATAGTAGAGGCCTCGATTCTCCTCGATCGGATAAGTGGTCTCTTCCTTGGTGGTGCTTGGGTGAGCTAACACACTTGCAGTAGCTTCGTCACAGCTACATCGTCTTTCCTAGTCTAGATGCGCGGGATCGCGGTTTAACATGTGGCTTTATTCCACCGACTGGGTGTTGAAGGCACTCCAAGATTGACTTCATACTAGGTAGTAATTCAGCTCGTATGGGTAACGAAATGCTATCCCTCTTTCTGGATTAACCATGCTGACTGATGGGAAGAAGCTCAGTCTTGTGAAAGGTCGTTACTGACACTCCGACATCTCCGGTTCAGAATTCCGCCTGCGCCTTTGAACTTGATTGTGATAACTCAGAACAGGAGAGCAAGTTCTACAACTTTACGCCCCCGCCGCTGGAGGATAAAATGAGGAACACTTGTGATCTATTGTACGGTGGAGTCTGCTATAGGCCTAGGTTCTTAGGGTCTAGTCGGATTCGCCTGCCCAAATATCTCGAGTTCTTACGCTTCGAAGTGTCGGCGGGGACGTTTAATTGCAAGAAGGACGGCTCCCAATCTATCGTCCTGCGAGCGTAGCTAAGGGATGTCGCAGTAAGGGCAAACGGAATAATGGTTGAGTATTTCTAATCGTCGGCCTGGATTTTGTATCGGCTGTCGATGCGCTGAAGTTGAAAGATGCAGCTTCACCCAAGTGTGCGTCGGTGCTGAATGGGCACAACAGGTACAAACGTCCACTCCAACTTAGTCAAGTTACCTGGGAAGCTCGTAAAAACAGACACCTAGTCACCATGTGCTCCCATAGAACCATAATATCGAAGCCTAATTTAGAATCAACCTTCAATGTGCTAGCCCGCCTCATAGCCTTAGCCGTGCCATCTTCCTCCTACAACGAAAAGTCTTGGCGCCAAGTGTTAGTGCTAACACTGGGTTGCCTGCAAAATCTCTATCACCACCTAAATCACCGTTCTCACGGTCGATATCCCAACAACCGCAACGACGAAATGCCTACGCCTTCGTCCCCCGGGACTCCCAAACCGCCTCCACCGGTTATCACACTGATCACTCCACTTCCGGACACCCTTTGCGCCCCGCCCCCGCCCTCCACGACGGCGCAGTCGGCCAAAAGAGCCCGGACTGCAGACGAGGAAGTCCGTCCCGCCCACACCACCACCGCCTCCCCTGCTGCTTCCGGCCCCATCTCGTCCTTCGCTGAGACCTTCATCTCTGAAGCTCTCGCAAAAGCGGAGGTCTACCGCTCCTTCGCCGCCGCCCTCGACACCGAACTCGCCCGCTTCTCCGTCGTCTCGCCTGCTCACGCACGTGAAGCTGACCACCTCGCACGGACCATCACCGCCGCCCTGCAGAAAAGTTCTGCTTCACCTCCCTCGCCTACTCTGGACCCTACCGCCCCAGCAAGCAAGAAGGTCTCCACTTCCGCTACCCTTTCGCCAATACAGATGCCTTTGCTATTCGCAAAGAAGTGCAAACACTCCTCCGCCTCGCCCCCACCGACATCCCTGGTTGCCACAAAGTCCCCTCTGGTTTTGCCTCGTGCCCAAGAATGATGCTGTCCGCCAGACCCTCCTAGACCACAAAGATGAGATTGGTGCCCGTTTTGGCTGCGTCCAAGTCGAAGTGCCCAAGAAATGGGTCACCTATGCCGTCCAGAATGTGCCCATGACGATGCGGATCGGTATCGTCCCTGTCGACACTACAACTGCCATTAAGGACGAGGSCCTCGTCCAAACCGGCCAAGAGCCTGTCGCCCTCCGTCCCTCCAAGTACTACCATCCTGGCGAGGCCTATGCAGCCTGGCTTATCTCCTTTGATAGGCCTGTCTCTCCCTTCCACCTTTTCGATGTCAGCAGCACTAGCCGCCTCCTCCAGAAACGCCGCCCGCTAGACCAGTGTGCAGAATGCTTTGAATGGCATGGCCGTAGAGGGTGCGCTCGCGCTGCTAAATGCCCACAATGCGGACATATTGCCCACGGTGAGTTTGGCCGTCACATCCAATGCGCCAACATGAAATTGACGGCAAGGTGTTGCTGACAGTCTATTTGTGTGACACCGGACAGAATCATTGGGTCATCCTGCTTAGTAACACAATGATGCCCAATGGGAACCTGAAGGAACCCTGACGGTGTTGTAGGAAGGAACATCTTTCTCTGGACTCGACTACGCTCCTTCCTTCAAGTTTGATACTTTGTGAAAACTCCTCACAGCAGAGAATTCAACATGGAAACAATCGCCGACTCCCTCCACCGGCAGCTCCGACTGACCACGCCCAAGATCACGAGTCTCATCCAGAACGTCCGCCGTGAGATCTCATGTCTTGACTCATTCTCCGAGATCCGCCAACGTTTCACCCACACCGTCTTTGTGCGCCTCTCCGACCTGGACCGCTACCTCGTTCAGGCCGTCCTCCTCACCCCCAGCCCCTACATTGACGTGTCCAAAGACAACGAACAAGAGATTGATGAGATCAGCCGTCTCTTGTTTCTCAGGTGGTCATGGGCGGATGCGGTTCTCCGCCATGTCCTGGCCCAATGCGTCGTCGCCGATACTGGACAAGTTGATGAACTTGCTGAAGAACTCAGCGTACGCCATGATGGTATGTTCCCTGGTGATAGACGGGAGAGGAGAGTGGAGAAGATGCTCTCTGATGAGCTGAACGGAGACTTCTTTGAAAGAATGAGGACAGATCCATGGAAACTCAGTCGAGAGTTGGCCGACATTGCTGTCGCTCCGCATCCGGACGATATTCCGATTTGGAGGCTGGTGGCTCGTCAAGTGGCAGACAGATACCGTCCTTTGCTTCGCTGGCCAGGCGTACACTTTGCAGCTGCCAAGGCTGGGTTCTACGAGGACGGTCGACGAGACCTGTTCGAGTATCCTTTCTATGAATATCTTGAAGAGAGGTGGAGTGAATCCTTCTCCGTCGTCCCATCCGAAACATCTTCAGAAGAATCGCGTACAGAGTCACCCAAAAATGGCCGAACTGAGCTGGAAAGGGACCTTCGCGCTGTTTTTGATGCTTCAGACGTTTGGGATGTTTGGACTCTGTGCCGCATGTGGCTATGCGAGGAGGCCCTTTGGGGTGTTGACCAAGAGCCAGGCACTAAAAGAGACTTTGCGTGCTTGGAAAGTCTGGAAACGTTCAACAAGCACTGGATACGCAAGACACAAAAGGCGGCAGCGCCTGCAAGGAATCTGTGGGATTCCGACAACGAGTTTCTGCAGCGAAGACATACCCAAGGCTCTCTAGAGGTATGTATGATGGTGGACGAAAAGTATAACCATGACCAGTTCAATAGGAATGCTAATCTGGTCCCGCGAGAAGAACCATTCAAGGCACGGAGAGGTAAGGACCCTCTTTATCTGCCATGTCTCACTTTCGTCGCTTTCCTCTTTGGCTGACTACCTCCTTTCAGCATGACCAGCTACTAACATCGTACCTTGCCCTGAGAAGCTATGCTCCAATTCCGGAACCGAAAGAGTGGTTCTTCTTTGCTTCGTACGGCAATTACAAGTTTTGGAACATCACAGACCAGAATATTGTGTCAGGACTTCTCGAAAATGCAAATCTCGACCCACAAAGTCAAACTTGGGACCTCGTCTGCATGGCAGAGTCAAAAAGAGACCTGAAGTACAGGGTCTCCAACCTCACTCATATCTTGCACACCATCTACCTGACCGACGACATGCAGGGACACTTTTTCGTTGGATATGAACTCCCTGGACTTTGCCATCCGTGCGACTGCCATGCAGCTGTCGAAGAAGGTGAAAGCTCGGAAGAGGGCACGAAACGAGAGAAAAGGTACCAACCGGAACACTACAAGTGGAATCACCGGGGTGGCAACCTCGTATTTAATCGGCGCAAGCTGGAGGACACGGATTTGTGTCAGAACTTGGACAAGGCCTGGTCAGATTGGGTATGTCACTTTGCCACCCCATCTCCATCAAAGCTCTCTACTCCGTGGCTGATAACGTTATCCGACAGAATGACTGTTTCCTCATCCGCGGTCTTGACTATGACGATGACCTAAACCTCATTGACCGAGATACCATATACGTCCTCGAAACACTTCCAGGCATCAAGGCCCGGCAGATCAAAGCAGCCGAGCGGCAAGGTGAACACAACGGTCTTGAGACAGCAGACCGCCCTCGTCCGAATCAGCCAACAACTGTTTGAAAGTGGAAAAAGCATCAGGAGGGATTCAGAAGATGTCATCACCCGTCTCGACCTTCGTATTACCCAAGTTCCGGCAGGCAGACAGGAAGGTGAGAGCTTACCAGTACACCACCATGGCCGCCTAGCCTTCTGGAACCAGCAGCAAAATGACACACTGGCCGAATGAGTGATGACGGGCCAGCCAGAGTGAGTCCTCCCCATGGACCACCGCTACCCACCTACCTAGATATGCATGTGTCAAACATGTACGACCAATTTGTATGCGGAGCACAAAACACATTACAGGCATGGCTAAACTGTTGTGGCTCCAAGACCACCGTCTTCGATAGGTTACCGAATTGGGGTTTGGGGGGCAGGTGGTTAGGGACATTTACATGGTCACACACGCAACGTTCGTCGTTGTACACACTTCAAGAACAAACGACACATTCATAAGGGGAATAATAGTCAACGCTGTATAACAACACACACACAAACCCTCCCTCTCTCTCTCTTCCCTTGGTGTGACGGTTACACGGGTACCGACAGATGCACCTTCGGTACTGGATTGTGGAACATTACAACAGTTGGGGGCTCTTGGGTTCAAGGGTAGTAGCTCGAGAGGTAAGATGGAGAAGGATAGCAGAAACACTGTTGGATGATAATATGATACCTATGTTTTGATGACCATGACCATGGTGGTAGGACAAAGGGAGGTAAACGAATGGTACCTCGTTGAATATGCCGGGAGCCATGACTTGGAATTGGGGTTTGAACAAGGCTTTTGCTCTTGGGGAAGAAAAAGGGAGGAAGATGTGAAGAAGAAGGGGACCCTCGGGTAAACCTTTGAAGACCGGTGATTTAAGCCCAGCTTGCAAGGGCTCATAAGCCTAGGTCCGTTTGTCAGACTTGACATTGAAGAGGAAGTTCATAACAGGGTTCATGGGATATCATTTGGATCGAGATCCCTGGTTTCATCCGGTCAATTGTTCATGGGAGGGTCACAGATGGGAAGAGTATAAATATGGGAAGGATTGGACGCAATACTCCTGAGCTTCGCCAGTACAAGGACCAGTAGAAGCTGCAGTACTAGCTGCTATTCTCGTTGGTCTTTACTCGTTGGAACACTCGTTTGGACACTTTGCAAGTTTTTTGTTTGTTAGCCGAGTCTGTTTGTTGACGTTTATTTCCCTTGTACCAATCATCAGTCGTTTCTTTCCTTTTACACCAAGAGCTTCATCACCCATCTACCTTGACGCTGTCAGGAGGGAAAAACCCATCACCATGTCCAGCGACAGCGAAGACTCGTGAGTCCTCCTTCAATCTTCCCAAAACTCACAACTGCCTCTAACATGTTAACACCTCCCCCCGAACAGCTCAAGCTCCCTCTCCGGCGAGGACCGGTCCCTCGTCGTCTACAACGAGTTCCTCAAAATCCAACACTCCCCCCTCCTCCAAGAGTATTCCATCTCCCGTAAGATCGCCCGCATCCTCCCGCTCCTCCCACCACTCTCCACATGGGGCGTCATCGAAATCGTCTGCTACAAGCTCGGTTCCTTCTGGGACGTCTCACCCACGGACCCATCCTCGCCCACCACCACCTCCACCCTCCGACGGGACCACGACAAGCGCGCCATGCTCCGGCACGAAATCGCTTTCGACCTCGTCCACTTTTTGACCTCCCCCCAGCTCAACCTCGGTCACAACCTTAACCACAACAACAACGCCACCCCAGAACCAGTTTACCCAGGCTGGGGCTTCCCCATCCCCTCCATGCCCGGCGTCAGCCAAGTGCACCTCGTCTTCCACGACACACCCAATTATTCGGATGACGAGAAGCGGTACCTGGTCAGCCGGTCGGATTTCTTTCACGACGAGACCGTTTTTGTTGCTGTCTTTGACAGCGACACTCCCAATGAGGAAAGGGATATCGAGGGCATTGATCGCCATCAGATGCTCTGGATCGCGCCGAACCAGATGATTCCGATCATGCAGGTCAGGATCGATGGGACGAAGCAGCCGGCTGCGATACTGTGGAGGGATCAGGTTACAGATGGGTGGCATGATGGGGGGTGTCGGTTTGGTGGGGGTCATGGTGGTGAGGGAAGGGGAGGAAGGAGGGGGTCGAGGGATGGGCAGGGAGGAGGAGGTGGTGATGGGTTGTGAGTCGTTTCCTTTGCTTGTGTTTCTGCTGTTATGTGTCGTTGAGTGCCCGTGAAGCTAACATYCAATCACTTCCAACAGCAGAAACCACCAACACCAGCAGCCCCCCATCCCGGTGCCACCTCACGAGCGGCCTATGAGCACTGCGTTTCCAGGTTATAAAAAGTTCTGCTTGGATTGCCATGCCGAAGACTCAAAGTACGCTTTGAACTCATCGGCTTTGTACATCCGAGCGGATATCGTGGATCAGAATTGGCCTATTGGGTACTATAACCATCACCATCGTCATCAGCAGTAGTAGTCCTGTCGAGTGGTTCAAAGGACGCCGGTGCGGTAATAATGGTAAAAGGAGGATTAGTGTGACACGGTAAAGGATGGTGGCGATGGATTGGTCTAGTGTGCGTAAGGTATGTAATGATGTATGATTCTCCACGATATAGCAAAATTGGTGCTTTTCCATGTTATTTGATTGTACAGTGGAAGTGTGTCGTGATGGAGGAGTGACGGGACCGAATCGTTAATACCATGCGATAAGATAACGCGATAAGATAAGGGACCCTGGTGCTGATCGTCACCTCCACCGTTGTAGGGCTGAGAGGAGTGGCGTCATAAATTACAGTAAATTACAGCACATTTGAACAGATCAATACCTAACAACGAACCTCCCTCTCTCCTCACTGCCACCTCAGTTTAGGCATCTTCCAGCCACGGCTTATCTTTGCCTCCATCGACTTGGACAAGTTGTCATTGCCCAACTACGTACAAGGCTCGACTCGAGTTTCACTGCAGTACGATTTGACGTTGCGTCTTGCTTGCCTAAAGGTGGTGTGGGGTAACTGGGACGGGGTACATGAACTGAATGAGCTCGGATGACGTGAACTTAGCAGTTACACCCAACTTCACTTTTGCAAACCACATCGACACACCACAGTCGCAAACTCGACAGCCTCCAACATCTACTTTTCTCGACGATATCGCATATCAAAGAAACCACCCACTTAATCAACAAACCACACCAACCATCACGATGGCGCCCCCATTAAGCCCCGACACCATCCTCTCCAACATGGCCGCCGCCCTCCCCACGCACGCCAAAGACGACACGACCTCGGACCTCAGCAGCTCCCTCGACGCCGTCGCCCTCTTCGTGCACGCCGTCATGATCTCCGTCGRCTTCCGCCTGCTCGGCTTCTCCGAGGACAGCAAGCCCGAAGAACAAGCCGAGTGCCAATCCCTCGCCCCGCGCCTGCCTGGCACCTGGAACCGCAGCCTGTCCTCGCACTGCTTCGTCTACGCGCACGAACAATCCTCGATGCGTTTTGTGATTCGCGTCGACCGCATGGGCTCCAAGATTGAGATCCGTGGGCTTGGGGTGGGCGATGAGAGGATTGCGAGGGTGGAGGTTACGACTAGGGATTTTGTTTCGGCTGCTGCTTTGCCTATTCGTATTACTATTTCTGAAGATGGAAAGGGGGAAGAGGACCGGAGCGACCTGCCAGAGAAGTTAAAGAAGGTGTTCATCTCCGACGAACGCATCGCCGACCTGGCTTCTCTGCTCAAAATCAACATCATCCAGCGCCTCGTTCCCGGTCTGCAAAAGGAGGGGTACCAAGAGGAGAATCCCGACGATCGCGCACCCCGCCAGGACGCCGACGACGCCGGCCGCCGCGCCGGTGGCTCTCGCAACCCGCCTCCCATGATGCCCGAACCAATGCCTCAGCCTGCTCAACCGTACCCCTACCCGCACGACCTCGACCCGCCTGCCCGTCGGCCAATTCCAGCGGGTGACTTCCCCCCGCCGGACTTTGAGGATGAATACGAGATCAACCGCCATCCTCGCGGCGGCCTACCGGGTCTGGTTGGCGGACCCAATCCAGGAGGAAGAAGCGATTACGGAAGAAGTGATCTCTACCCAGCCGGTCTGGGACCGGATGATCCGATCAGGGGATCGTTTGCGCCGCCTCTCGGTGGGCTACCAAGACCTGGAGGGAGAGGACCTGGTGGGTTTGGAACAGGTGGCATGCATCCGACTTTTGATGATCCGCTTTTCCAGGGGCCGCGAGGAGGTGGTGAAGGAGATGGAGGGTATGATGACCAAGCGCCGCCGGGTGCTAGGTGGGATCCAGTTGGTCCTGGAGGTGCGCCGAGGTTTGGGGGAAATAGACCTGGTAATGGTGGACGTGGAGGGGGGAGGGGCTTTGGGGGAGGTGGATTTGGAGGAGGAGGAGGAGGGTTCGGCGGTTTTGGAGGGGATATCATCTAATTGTGGGATGTAAGATGATGGAAAAGGACACTGGTGTCTTGGGGGGGTTCCTCTGTCCTGGGTTTCCTGTGCCGTTTCTTTATAATTGGGTTTGGTACAGTAGGAAGTACGGGAGCTTACCTACCTAGTGATGGACGGTCACGAAAAGAAAGCAAGACGATTAAGGATGAGGGCGGCACCCTGCGGAATACGAGTTGGTAGCCATGCAGTAGTGGTACAAAGAACTGGTCTCTGGACGATATTGTGTCTCTTGCTGTGGAGGAGACCCCAAGGAAGGAGCCAAATTACTCAATAGTAAATTGAACAAAATAGTCTTAACACGCGCCGCCGCACCCGTTGAACCGTGGTTGATAGCCGTTCGGTAACCCAATTAATCGTAACTCGCAAGTTACTCGTTAATGTACCTAGCCTTACGCTCAAACCGAAACCACCTTCCCCTTCATAATTTGGTTTCTCTTGTGCCCCCCTAGACCTAGAATTTTCCATCTCTTCGGTTCGGAAATTGTTGTAGCGATTGCCAGTGATCCGTCACAACAGCTTTCAACGAAAGCCTTCGTATGTATCTCTGCTCCTTTTTCGATCTTTTGTCCCGGTTGTGCTTTTTTTTTTTTTTTTTATATACTTCCTTCCAACCTAACCTAACCTAACCTAACCTAACCTAACCTAACCTAACCTAACCTAACCTGGCCTGGCCTGGCCTGACCTGGCCTGGCGGAGCGGGAAAGGTTAGGTAGGGTATATCATGTCATGTCAATAATGTCAACGGTCGACAGGACGAAACGGTGACTGACCACATGTGGCGATGAGCTCATATATCATGTAAACTGGACGAACGATCAGATGTTACATACTATCTTTTTCCTATCTCTCCATCTTGCATCCATCCATCCATCCACAACGGCGTCCATCCGTCCGTCCCAGGAGATTCTGTATTCTGAAGAGGTGACTTACTTACTAGCGTACTCTCTACGTATGGAAGGAACATGCTTTACTTTCGGTAGTTCATTCACTTCGGACACTACCTAGACTAGACGTGATTATAGTGTGCATAGATTGCGTATACAGACAGACACAGGAACTTTTGCTTTACGATGTACACGTCTATGGAAGATGTCAACAAACTTATTTATTTTTGCTGTAACATTTTTGATATAACCCTTTTTTTTTTTTTTTTTTTTTTTTTTTTTTTTTTTTTTTTTTTTTTTTTTTTTTTTTTTTTTTTTTTTTTTTCATGAAATCTGAAAAGAGGGAAAAAGAAAATTACTTAGTTTAGGAGAGGAAATTACAAAAAAAGGGGGTATAAAGTAACGTTGAAGAAGAAAAAAGTGGTCCGCGCCGGATTCGAACCGGCGGTTTCTTCCTGATCCCCCAGACTAGTTGCCCGAGTATCGTATTCTCTAGACCAGGCGTGCTACCAGTTACACCAGCGGGACCACGGAAAAGGGTGCCAATGACCTGACCTATATTATACCCGTTGGGACTGGGACTTGAGGGGATGACAGTGGAAAACGCGAAGCGAAGGCACGGCGAGCTGAAATGATTCACTTCGAGAGTCGAAGGGCCGAGCCAAGCGTGCCATCAAGTAGTTTAGTCCGTCGCACGATCCGTAAGTTGACTTCCACCAAAGTGGTTCTGCCTTGACTTGCTTCTTTCGGTCGGTTCCGCACTATGTATTCACCAGGCTTTGCTCGCTATCTCTTTAGGAGTGTTTCCGATTTCTCAAGTTGGATTAAAGGTTAAAGTAGTTCACATCAAAAGACGGTGGTTGAAATTAGTTGGTTAAGCAAACACAAGGTTACTGAGGCTGAAAAGACCTTGCATTGCGAAACTGGAATGTAAGAGAAACTTTCACAAGGCGTACAAGCGCGTGGAACCCCACTCTTCCCGCGATGGAAGGAAGAGCTGTGGTCAATGGATTGGATCGAATTGAGCAACTGCATAAGTTAAGAAAAGGAATGTGATGGCTGCTGATCTAGAAGCCTGGTTGGGTTTATGGACAGGGTTATGATTTCAAATAGTTAAATCGAAGAGACGGGAGAGTAGTATCGTTACTCAAACACAGCTAGCCACTTGGCAGCTGACTGTACGACTGGATGAGTTATGTAGGTCAAGCTGTTAACAGCCTTCAGGCTAGATGCCCTCGCCATTCTCTCCGTTGCGGTACCATGGTTCCTCAGACGCTTGCATCACCCATGGGTAGAGTATGGCCCGGGAGGTAGGAACCTATGGAGACAACTTCGGCCGGGTTGACTGAGCCTCAATCGTGAGCTGAGGCCATGAGATACTGGCCAGAGAAGTATAATGAGCGTCGAAATCATCTTCGAAAACCATGCTTTTGTGTTTCTTCACCCTCAACCTCATCCGCGTCCATCTACCTTCAGGACCACTTCAGTCATCCTCCAAACCAGTCAGCCTTCACCAGAAAACCCAACAGTCTTCAAGACCACACCCCAAGCCATCAACATGCGCGCCTCCACCATCCTCTTCGGCCTCGCTGCCGCCATCTTCGCCTCCGCGGCTGTCATTCCCAAGGAAGCTGCCACCGTCAAGACCGCCGTCTCCCCCGATGGTTACGTCTACAACGTCGAGACCGAGGCATACATCGAGGACACTATCACCACCGCCGACAGAACCACGCACATCGTCCTCGTCCACCCCGCCTTCAAGCGCTCCGCGGATGAGCACGGAACATCTCCCAACCCCAACAAGAGCAAGCGTCTCCAATACACCGCGGGAGGTGCGGACCAGTGCGATCACAGCACCTTGGTCAACAAGACTAGCGGCGCCTCCCCTACCACCGGCGATTGCGGGGCCGTCCGTGACTACTACCGCAGAGACAACGGCCACTTTGAGGCGTCGGCTCTACTGGACCTTCTCGGTAGTAAATGGTGCAGGCTTGTCATCACGGGCACGTGTGTATTTGGTATCAAGAGCAAGAACGTCGGCGTTACGAAGGTCGGCAGTAGCAATATCGCGGACCTGGTCGAGGTCTCCATCAACACGTACCAGTCGGGCGGCAGGATTGGTGCTGAGGGGGTAACAAGTTGCGCCGGCTGGAGGGCCACGACTCAGTGGGCTATCTTCCACTCCTAGGTTGCCTTCAGGGTGAGGGCCTGAGATCAGATGCCAGTCATGTTTTTGTTCCGTTTTTCTTTCTGATGGGGATGGTTTGGATAGCGATGGATATGAGGACGAGAGGGCGGTTTGTTGTTACGTAGCGAGGACCCTGAAAGCTGTCTCTAAAGGAAGGGGTAGAAAAGTGGAAGCAAACAACCAGTGAGCTCGCTAAAGCTCGAGGTAGTCCGTCAATAACAATGCTTTGCAACCCAAACCAGCTTTGCCAGTACCTCGTGTTGCTGTTGAAGAATGGCGATTCTACAGCCACCCGTGATGCGCATTGATTGTGTTGAATGGGAAAAGGTGGATTCCGTGAGGTTCGGTGAAGGGTGTCTCCTGTTGAGCGCAAGATGATGGTCATGCAGGCGGTTCTGTTGGCTTCTCCCTCTGCGCGGTGCCTGGCCAGAATACCGTCGAGGGGAATATTTGCGACAACATCGCCATGAACGAAGATACGTCACCCAAGATCAGACTGCGCTTGTGACAGTCATCCTGCCTACTCCTTCAACAATTCTTTCGCCTTGCCTTCTTCGACCCAGCACTCGAAGAACAAGGCACCTGCCTCGACCGAGCGGATTGGTGTTGTCTTGACACCTCCCACATCTGCGCCTGGTTCCGGTCTTGAGCGAGAGGCGGGCTGAAGATTGGGTTCGGAGGGAATCCACGCTTGGGGATGCTAATTCAGAAGCAGACGTCAGCGTAAACCGCTTAATCGGCCAAGGGAGACGGTCAACCTACCCCAATGGGCGCAAGGGCATCGTCTCGCAATTCCACGGCCACGGTAAAGGTGCATCCCTCAGGCAAGACATCCATCTTCTCGGCAGCATACGCCGTCCGTCGTAGTGCACCGCGTAACTGCTCGTCGAGATCAGGCCAGCTCACTGTCTGAGCGGTGGGGAAATAGTACTCGTCGTCTCGACTGTCTTCGTTTCTGTACTCCTTTGCGAGGGCTCTTTCAAAGTCTCGCATTGGCTTGGCACCACCGGGCCACGCTGGGAATCGGCTGACGTCAAACATCCAGCGTTCAAGAACCGAGCCTGGTGGAATGCTCTGGGATGATGCTGATTGTGTCGGATCAGACGACAGCGTTGCTTCGAAAGGGGAGTGAATCACGACAGCGATGCGCGACACACGGCCCTCTGCGATTTGGGCGGCCACGGCTTTGACGGCATCGCGGATCCAAGAGCAGACTTTTGGATGGCGGTTCTGGTGCACCGGGAGGTTGTAGGCGCGAACAGAGAGAAAGGTAGGTTGGGGGTAGATGCCGCGGTAGTAGAGGATGTTGTGAATGGCGACAACGAGAAAGTTGTTGAAGGATTGTAACAAGGCGATGCTTGAATCATAGGGCAGTGGCTGGGAGGGTGCTTCCTCGTAGATTTCCTGATGGCGATGATGATCGGGTCGAGACGGAAGGGGAGAGGAAGGAGAAGACATGATCAGTGAGGATATCTAATACGGGATTGTACCTGACTGATACGGGCGATATGCTTCCTCACTTGACTTTGTTGACTTCCAGTAATTAGACAACTGGTTGGACAATGCGGTTAGGTTGCTCTGAGTGCAGTGGGCCAAAGAGAAGGGGGAAAAGAAGCTTGTTTGTGTGAGATACAGAATCATGCAGATGAAAGGGCCAAGGGAATGTTGTGGGGCAATGGCGGTCATTCGTTCTCATCACATCCTCTCCCACTTGCACTCGCCCAAAGTTGAGATGTTTCTTTAGACTGCGTGATGAGACGCGCGAGATTCGCGGAAGACAATGACCGCGTTTGGCAGGGACTGGAACCTTTACTCTAACGCCAAAGCAGGTGATGAGCCCCACTATGCCCCGCACTTTGGGATAGCTGTACAGAATATGTACAATGGCATTCAACAGTATCGCCAAGAAAATCAATATTTCTGTAACATTTCCACAAGA
The DNA here is from genome assembly GCA_009805345.1 of Neurospora sp. FGSC 26628. Taxonomy (NCBI): domain Eukaryota; kingdom Fungi; phylum Ascomycota; class Sordariomycetes; order Sordariales; family Sordariaceae; genus Neurospora; species Neurospora sp. FGSC 26628. The sequence goes on from RAOO01000059.1 coordinate 16,777, forward strand.
AGCTCGACCTTTGGAACCCCAGCTGCTTCTCCTTCCACTCTTCCCTTCCATGATCTTCAGATAGCTTTCCGCTCGCGTCCCGGACTATCACGACCTCCACCACCAATAACGGGCGTGCTCAACCGCATCCCGTTGTTTACTCCGACGACAAACCAAGGCGTCCGTCTTAGCAGCTTGCCTTTTGCCTTTTCTTGGACGACAACACTTCCTCCTTCTCGACACGTGCACCTCGACATTTGCGCGCAACTCCTCGATCCCGATTTCGATCCCATCTTAGCCCGTACATCGCATACCATATACCCCCGAACAGCCACCAAGGCTTATACCCCGACTAGATTTTGGAACTTCGACTGGATCGTACAGCCCTGATTTCGCTATCGATATCCACAACTTTTACGCGACCACCATTATCCTACCATCTCTTCCACATACCTCATCCTGTAACGCCCTCACAATGGATCAAATGGAGCAACAACTGGCGCAGCTGCTCGCCAACACGCAACTTCCCGACGAGGGCCCTCGCAAACAGGCCGAGCTCGATCTCTCTCACGCCAAAGCAAACCCCGATTTCCCGATTGCGATCGCCCGCGTCGGTATCAACGCCTCGTTCCCCGTCAGCATTCGCCAGTCTGCCTTGACCTACCTGCGTCAGTTTATCGAGGACAACTGGAGCCCAGACGACGGCGAGGCCCCTCGTTTCCCCATTTCGGATCATTACAAGCACGAACTCCGAGAGGTGCTGCTTGCCCTCTGTCTGGGAAGCGAGGGCGACAGAAAGGTCAAGGTTGCCGCCAGTTTGGTCGTCAGCAAGATTGCTCAGGCCGACTTTCCCGACAGATGGCCTACTCTGCTGCCCAGTGTTTTGGGTGTTATGCCTACCGGAACCGACGACCAGCTGCACGGTGCCTTGCGCATTCTTCAAGACCTTGTCGAGGAGAGTTTGACTGACGAGCAATTCTTCGGCACCGCCCGCGAAATCATCAAGGCGTGCTACGATGTCGCCCTCAACAACGAACGCAAACAAAACCATCGTGCCCTGGCCGTCGTGGTGTTCCGCAGCTGTTTCGATCTGATGGATATGGCCAAGGATGATCACAAGAAGGAAGTCACCAGTTTCGCCCAGGAAATCTTGGCCGGCTGGCTCCCCTTCATGGAGCTTGTCATCAACTCACCACTTCCTGACCGCGAAGAGGCCGGTTCCCAGCCCCAAAGCTGGTACGGTCCCATTACACTCAAGGTCCAGGTTGTCAAGACCTTGATCAAGATCAAGACCGTTTTCCCCTCTTTGCTTCTTCCTCACAGTCCCACCTTCTTCAGTGCCGTTTGGCAAGAGTTGTCGAGGCTCCAGGATGCTTACCAGGACTTGTTCATCAACAACGAGGTTCAGAGCCGCCTGGAAGACAGCGATGGTCTACCCTATACTCTCGACTTCCTGGTGCTGGACGAGCTCGACTTCCTCAACCAATGCTTGCGTGCTAGCCCTGTACAGAAGCACCTTGAAGCCGACATCAAGGCCCAGCCTGACATGTCCAAGATCGATTGGGTCATGAAGCTCAACCAGTTGCTGGTCTCGTACTCCCAGGTCACCCAAGAGGAGGAGGGCCTGTGGGACATTGATGTTTCCTTGTTCCTTGCCGAAGAGACAAGTGTCAGTGCTAACTACACTGCCAGGACGGCATGCGGCGATGTGGTTGTCAAGCTCGGCGAATGGCTCGGGCCCAAAGTCTTCCAAGGCCTTTATGAGGTTGCCAAGACTCTCTTTGGTAACAACGCCAATAACTGGCGTGAGCAAGAGGCTTCGCTGTACTTGTTCAACTGCGCCTTGAACGACTTTTTGGATTGCGAGAAGACCGTTCCTGTCGAGGTTACTAACCCCTACGGAGAAATCATCCAATATGCCGTCAACAGGCAAGATATGCCTGTCTTGTGTGCCCGAGGATTCCTTGCTGGAGCTGCGCTAAGCCAGGCTGCTGGCAGCCCGGCGTATGGTCTCCTTGAACAAACCATCAAGACTGTCGGAAGCTCTGACTCGGAGCTTGTTCAAGTCGCCTGCATTAAGGCCATGGACGGCTTCCTCAGGTCCACCCTTGAGCCCCAGTACCAAGGCCACATTCTCCAAGCTATTCAGGGCTACCTGGGTGGACTGGATCTTACCTCGCTGGAGGACTCGGATGACCTCCTAGTAACTATCGTTGAGACACTCAAGGCAGCCATTGCCGTGGACATGCGCACAGTTCTCCAACCTGATAGCACTGCTCTTGACATGCTGCTTACGCTTGGCAAGCACGGTGCTGCCAACTATCACGTAGAAATCAGCGTCTGCGAAGCGTTCGAGGAGATCGCCGAGGCCATGAAGGACGCCACTGCTTACCCAGCCTTCTGTGCCAAGGTCCTGCCATCTATCACTGGTGCCTTTGATGTGGCCAACGTCACTGGAGACGACCCGCTTATCATTGTATGTTTCTTCTCCTCCCCCTTCTTTCGGTTGTGCCAACTGTACTGACACACCACAGCTTGCCGTTGAACTCTTGTCAATCCTTGTTGAGTTTGGCGTGGAGCCTCTACCTGCTGGCTTCGTCGAACATACGCTCCCCAAGCTTGCTAGGCTTCTGATGTCGTCGACAGAGGGAGAGGTTCTGCGTCCCGGCACGCAGGCCGTCAAGTATATGCTCATGCATGATCACCAACAAGTGTTTGCATGGAACGATGAGAACGGCCGTTCTGGTCTCGAGGTCTGCTTGATGATTATCGACCGTCTTTTGGACCCTACTATGGAGGATAATGCTGCTTCAGATGTCGGTGGTCTCGCGGCAGAGCTGGTCGAGAAGGCTGGTCCCCAGCGTCTCGGACCTTATCTTGCTCAGCTCCTGAGGGCGGTTGCCGCACGTCTACACACCGCTCAAGAAGTGGCCATCATTCAGTCGCTTATCCTTGTCTTTGCGCGCCTGTCTCTTACCGTGGAAGGCGCCCGGGATGTCGTCAACTTCTTGAGCGAGACTCCTATTGACGGCCAGAACGGACTCCAGATTGTCCTTAGCAAATGGCTCGAGAACTCGGCCATCTTCTCCGGATACGACGAGATTCGCCAGAAGTAAGCCCATTCCTATGTCTGTCTCTGAGAGCAATTATTGACTCTTCCTCTCTAGCATCATCGCCCTCTCCAAGCTGTACGAGCTTAATGATGCGCGTGTGAATGAAACCTTGGTCAAGGGTGATCTCATAATCAACAATGATACCAGAATCAGAACCAGATCAAGGGCCAAGCAAAGTAAGCCGAACACTTCATCGCTCTAGCATCTCTTCCCCACCAGTTTACTAACCCATCCGTCTTCGCAGACCCCGACCAATACACCCAGATCCCCGCCCCGCTCAAGATCGTCAAGGTACTCGTCGACGAGCTCGGTGCCACAGCCGGTAACTACTCCAGTGCGCGGTCCGCGGCCGCGGCCCAAAACGTGGAGGCCGAAGAGGAAGACGATGACGAGGATGACGAGGGCTGGGAGGATGAGCCCGATGTTCTCGATCTCGGCCTCGGCTCCACCAAAGCCGAGCTCATGGGCTGGGCCGAGGGTAACCTCCCCCTGCGCGATCGCGGTGATGACGAAACCCGCCAGTACCTGGTGGAGTTCTTTGTCCGCGTCGCGACGGAGAACATTGGCAACTTCAATGATCGCTGGTATCAGCATTTGACTGAGGACGAGAAGGAGAATTTGCGGGAACTCGGCTCTCAGTAGATGGGAGAGGCGCATGGGCAGTGTCTGTCACCAGCGGCGCAGAAATGTGACGAGCGTCGGTGTCCGAGGGACCACCATGGTCTGTCAGCATACGGTGTACAAAAGGTTATATATAGGGATGAAGGGGTTGAAAATCGGTAGACGTATAGGGAAAGAGTCGCTGCTGGACTTCTTCTTCTCGTTCTTGTTAAGGAGGTTTTATTCTATTCTTGTTCGGTGGCGTGTTCTGTTAGCGCTGAAATATACTGTTACTTACGACATCATTACATATCATCATCATCATCACTCATCGCTATATGGAGAGAATGGATAGGTAGTGTAGACACGAAGCCAGAGAGAAGTTAGTGAGGTACTTGCCGTTCCAAAAGAAAACCCCCAACAACCAAAATAACCACAAGAACGCATTGTTAAGGTAATAACAGGGCATGGGTGAGAGGCGAAAAAAAAAAAGGGGAAAGACTCACCTGTCTGGCCTGAAGGGGATGCCTCCCAACTGCTGCTGCACCAGTATCACAATCAACACCATCATCATAACCATCCAATCTAACAAATCATTGAGGTACATACACCCTCTCTAATCTTAATCGTGATAAGCAGGCAGAGGAAGTTCCTGGTTGAGTAGATGCAACCATTCGGCCAGGCAGGCGGGTGGGCGGTACCATAACGTCGAGGTTAGGTAAATGCTGAAAAGGTACCACAATGGGTGGTTTGGGGCGGATGAGGTATCTATCTTAACTTGATCTCATTGACCTTGCATATTTCTTCATTTATTCATGCCATAAACGGACATCTATTCTAGTACCAGTGTCCTCACTCCCCGCCGCTTGCTCGTTTTTTCTTTGTGTCACAATCTCTAGGTATTCCATCCTTCCCATCAAACCACTTCAACCTTCCTTCCCCCTTTCATTCTTTCCCTTCCTCCGTCCTTCCCCCCTCCCGTCCTCAAACAACTCAAATCACTCCTACACTACACGGCCAACACACCCTCCGGCTGATAAACCGCAGGACACAACCCCTCAATCATCCTCGCATCCGCCACCCCAGCCGGTATACCCCCTACACCCCCCAGACTAATACCCCATACATCCCCCGCCGTCGCAGCAACGCCGTAAATCCTAATCAACCCATCCTCCACACTCGCATATAGAGGCCATCCCCTCTTCTCCAGTCCAGTAGCCCCGTTGGCTGCAATAGCCACCCAATCGTCTTGAATAGCATGGCTCGTGGCTACCTCGAGTTTTTCGTCGGCCGGTGGGGACTGCGTCGAAGTTTCGGGAAAGATGTCGTAGGTGCCGAAGATGAGGGGGAGTTCGGCGCCGTGGTAGGCGCCTAGGAAGGGGAGGGGCGAGACGTCGGTGAAGTTGCCGAAGTATACGTAGCGGAATACGGGGACGGAGGCTAGGAGGCGGTTACTGTTGGCAGGGGAAGGTTAGATAGAGTAGGTTCTGGGCTGCTTGGGGGTGGGGTGGTGTTGAGGGAAAAGGAAAGGGGAGGGAGGATATGGTAATAAGGCTTACGTGGCTGCTTTGAAAGCTGGGCAGAAGAAGAAGTCCAGGGTGGCTGCGAAGGCTGCGGTTTGGTTGACGGTGTTGTCCGGGTTGAGAATGACAAAGGCGAGACCATCTTGGGCATTGCTACCGAGGATTGTGGGCTGAGTTGGGTTGGGTCGGCTTGTTAGTCTCCTTCGTGTCTATCCCATCTATCTATCTATCTGTCTGCAAATATGGTCTTTCAACGGGGGAAGGGAAAACTTACAACATTGGCGATCTCCCCCGCCATCGATCTCGCCGCATAATCCGGGAACACCGTCCTGTTATCGACCACCGGCGTAAAGAACAGAAACTTGGTAATGTCCGTCCCCGCCTCCTCATTCGTAGTCTGCAAAGCCTTCTCAATGGCTTCAGCCGTGACATTGCTAGAGCGCATACACGCCAGCTCCTCGGCCGCCGTGAGGTTCCCGCAGCCCACCTCGCCAGCAATCCGGGTAAAACCCAGATGGGCAACGTCAAAGTTTTTAACCAGCGGCGTCAGCTCGTTGCCGGAGTCCATGATGACCGCGTTCACGATCGGGTTCGTAGGGTAGGCATATTGGAAGTAACCCGCGGATACGGCACCGGCACTTTGGCCCCAGAGGGTGATGCGTGTAGGGTCACCGCCAAAGGCGGCGATGTTGTCTCGGACCCATTCTACGGCGAGTCGTTGGTCGAGGAGGCCAACGTTTTGCTCGTTCTGGGGGATGCCGCGGGCATTGGGAAAGCCGAAGATGTTGAGGCGGTAGTTGAATGTGACGACGATGTGGCTCTTTGTGCGCTGTACCCAGTCCGTGGGGATTTGGACGGGAACGTCTTGACCTCCTGTGAGGAAGGCACCGCCGTAGATGAAGATGATGACGGGGAGACTGTCGTTGGTGGTAGCTGGCGGGGCCCAGATGCTGAGAGTTAGGCAGTCCTCGCTGATATCGGGGCTGGTGGTGTTGAGACCCTGGAGGTTGTACTCATTCACGTCCTGGGTGAAGATGGAAGGGGGGCTTGTAGCGAGGTATTGGATGCAACTTGGAGGAAGCTTCTTGGCCTCGAGTTCACCAAACGGCGCAGCAGGCTGTGGCGGGGCAAAACGAAGGTCTCCAACTGGGGGTTGGGCAAAGGGGATTCCCAGAAACTGGCGTACACATGGATCTTCGGTACTGTTGACGAATCCGTGAACTACGCCTCCCAGTACTGTCACTGATAGGGCAGACTGGTGAGCTGACGATGCTATCGCAGGTGCCACTCCTCCTCGAAAACCAATGCCCAAGATGGACGCTAACCAGACGTAGGATAAGCAAGCCAGTCTCATGATTCCTGTCGGATCACAATGTGATGTGGCATAAAAGTGTGGTATCGATGAAGTGAAAGGAATAAACGTGGTGTTGGCAAAGAGGCCTGCACCGAAATCCTGTAGAACAGGCATACTGGCGAAGTCTGACATTTTGACATCAGCTTCACTGCCCCCCTATTCTAGCCCCTTGTCCGAGCCGAGTCATGTCAGGACGTACATCGTGAGATCCAAGGCCAAAAGGTACCTGAAGCAGTTTCGGACTGCAAGCTGATTGGTAGGGGCCACATTTTGGGGAGGGGTGCTCACTTGTTCCAACAAATATCTTGATGATGCCAGCACAGTCCTTGTTTTCGAGCGTCGAGAGCAGACACTTTTTTGACGCCTCTGCGCAGGCACCCGGGTGACAGGAATACGCGTTTTGGCCAAGGAGAACAGGAGAAGCAAAGTTCTGTCTTCCTTGTAAATCGTTGGTGTAGTGCGGGGAGTGTGACTGTTGCAAGGAAGCCCCATAACAGGGACAAGGTGGTATGGCATCTTAGCCATTTTTGAATATCTATTGCTGAGCTACCGTCCACAGTTCTACATCAAGTCGACATCATCGCTGAAAGTCAAAAGAGTGTAAACATGAACGTAAACAAGCAGCGTTGGAGACAACCCCAACACCGAGCAAGTGGCTATGTTGTCGGCTCCCAGGAACCGGAAACAGTGAAAGTGCCCATAGGTGGCTCCGACACCTCTTCCTGGTGTTTCAACACATCACAACAAGCTACGTTGTCCGGACAAGCTGATGCGGGGAACAGTCGATGATGGAGATTTTTGTCAGTGTTTTGTCTCATTTTTGTTGTGGTGACATCTCCTCCAACTGCGCCGCGACTCCAACTCTCTCGGGCGAAAAGCAACAAGCAGTGGTGATGCATGGCCAGCCGAGGTACTGCACCGCGACCACCTTGCATGCTTCGTACCGACGCAAATTACGAAGAGCTCCCGTTTTGGTGCGGTCAAAAAGTTGGAGACGTACCCCTCATCGCCCTGGGCACGCCTGGGGTATGGTTGACAAAAGGTTTTCCAACACAAGGGATTCCTGTCGACCCAATTCGAGCCGCTCGTGCCTTGTAGATTTAGCGCGAACGTCATAGATTCGTGCAAGCACAAGGATCTCTCTAATCCCAGGTGTACAGAGTTCACTCCTTCTTCCATTGCTCAAATTCGGTCTCAAGGTGTCTCTTGAGTTCGGCAAATTTGTTACCGAATTCTTGTCCACAGCGCCAACACACAAATCCCTTGGACAAGTTTGCGTTCTGGAAGGATGTCTTGCGCCGTTCATCATGCTCGGCGAGCGGACAATCCTCGAGAGGAATGAAGAAGGGCGTGTTGAAGCTGTTGTAATGCTTCCGATGCTTGACCCTGTCCGAATGCATGTCGCGCGATATGATGTGCACATGGAGATGGTCCATGGAAGGGTGGGCATGCACGCCAATGCGGATATCCGACAGGTAATCCCGGCCTTCCGGAAGTTGGTCGAAAGGGACGCCTTTGTCCATGGCTTCGTTGCGTGCTTTGCTCGATGCAGAAAACGTTGACAGCTTGCGTTCGAGCTCGGCAGCAGCGAGGCGGGCGGCGCTGGCAGCTTCGTCTCGTATCATGGCAAGGAAGTCCTTATCTTGGAAAGCTTGGTGCGGGTGCAGATCGTGATGAGCGGGGGACCGGGGGAGGAGCAGAAGATGGACGGTGGCCTTGGGGAAGACGTCACGGATTAGAACCGTCTTGTCCGTCGCGCGGATAACCTGCTGGGGGAAGCGGTCGGGATGGTCAATGTACTCAACCAAGGCACCGCTCCATTTTGACTTGGTTGTTTTGCCTCCCGGATTCTTGTTGGTTCCCTTGTGCGAGGGGGAACGAGCGCCGGCTGATGACGGACCTGAGTAAGCGTCTGGCTTGAGTGCTTTGGGCTTGGGCGCCATCAGCTCAGCAAAGGCATTGCGCTTTTTGCTTTGAGGCCCGGAGGACGTTTCATGCAATGCTGCCGGAGATTCGGAAAAGTCTTCTGGGTCTTCAGCAACTTCGGCCATGATGTGCGTGCAGACGGCAGGTTTTCTTTGCTTCCTTCTTTTTGGGTTGTGAACTGGACGACGCGTAATTGCCACCAGCCGCTGCGTGCCCGGACAATGAGAAAAGAATGACAAAGACAGGTAGATGGGTCAGGACGGCCACCGGCGGGGTCGGTGATGCTACTGGCAAACCGCAGAAGTTGATGTTTGTTCGACGAGTGACGTTGGAATTGGCGTGACTGGGTATGTACTACGTCCCTTTTTGGGCAACGATTGAGCGGACACGAATCCGGTATTCGTGATTGGTCAATTCTCTGTCATGGTGGGGCCTTTTCTGGCGTCCAGCTGGGGCAAGATCCACTGTACCTGGCAGTTTGTAAGTGTTAGTGCATTTCTGCCGGACGCTCTTTTAAGGAACCCCTGAGCAAACAGGGTGAGGAATAGGTTAACTTGGACAATGGAAAACATGGAAATTACCATGATGATGAACTATGCCCACTGAACCAGATAGTTTCTCTGTCATCTTTCACCAGTCACACTGTTTTTTGAAGCTTGCAATGGATATTCTTTTTCAGCCGTTGAGAGGGTCTGGACAGTTTTGGTGTCTCATCTTATCGTAAGCATCGATGGTGGACAGCTTTGAGGCTTCATCAAGAGCATCACAGATGTGTCCTGGACAGCCCTTGTTAGCCGATGGGCCTTCTCATGGCATTGAATAGGCTAATGATGAATATCCCCTACAGAAGCAACAATCTAGCATAAGTATATGCCATCACCCATGGGTTCTCTTGTTCCATGAAGAAAAGGACATATGTGTACAAACGAGACAACCCCCAGGTGGTTTTGAGAAAACATGGAGTCTACCGAAAGCAGTTTCGTTATTGTAACTCCGGAGAACAGTCTCTTCATTGGATCTCCCGAGAAAAGTTTTGTTATTGAGTCTACCGAGAGCAGTCTTGTCATTATCCATGACTACTTTGACCGACTACCCCCCTTAACACCTGGGGAGTACTGTGGCAGCCGTGAGTGGGATATACTCAACTCATCCAGCAAGGGTGCAACAACAAGCCAGCTAGTCGCTGCGCTCGACATTGTCACGGACGTACTCGACAAAGAAAACATTCCTTACGCCGTCATGGGAGGTTTCTCTCTCCAACTTCGGGGAATGCAGGGTGTTCGTCAGAATGTTGACTTGGCAGTCCCATTATCCATCCTCAACACTGACGAGAGCGCATGGCTCACCATCTTCAAATACGAGCTGAGGTAGGCATCAGCCACCCCTTTTCATCTCATCTTTGCTGCCAAGGCCGGTTGATAAGTCGAAAGTTCGGACCAGGTTCTCAACAATTCAGTGGGCTCGTGGTCGAGCGACGTGATGCGTCCATCACGTCGCTCGACCCGACCGTCGGGGCTGTCAGATGTCCCCCCCCCACCCCGCCCTGGTAGAATGCCTGGGTCCTGGGGACGGGAGTTGTCACCGGTCGATGACCAGTGACAGCTGCCTCCTAGCACTAGGAGGCTCGTCTGACAGCTAGTGTTACAGCTGGCGTCTTCCGGCTACGCAAATAAGGCTCTTCTACTCCTTTCCAGTTGCTCACGTCCTACGTTCGATTCACGCCCACTCCTCTTTTTTTCACTCTTCTTTCCTGGTTTGGGTTTGTCGCTCACTGTCTGGCAGGATTCTTCGGCCCTCAGTGTTTCTCTCAGGAGTCAAAGGTATGACACACAAGACCCTTTTTGTGCAGGTCGGTGGTCCCGATAACGACGACAACATCACGCATTGGGTACGAGTCGATCTGCGGTTTGTCGGCCATGAGCACTCATCCGACACGAACCTTGGCCAAAGCCTCCGCCCGGTACTCAAGGAGTTCGAAAATGAAAGAGATCTCGTTTCCTCGCCCCTCTCACTCGAGAAGCAGTACCACTGCCTGAACCTTGGATATGTTCTTCACGACAAGCTTTGCATGGTCAAGAGATCTTCCACGGAGCGAGACCTTGCCGATGTGACATACATCCTCTCTGGACACCTGGCAGAAGTGGGCGATGTTAGCTGGATCGACATGGAGCTCCGAACGAACTTCTTGGGCTGTTATATCGCCTTCTCGCCGAACGACCTCATGACGGATTACTTTGCAAGGGCGTTGTGGTTGGAGAGGGATTACCTATGGGATAGATGGACCACCATACAGAAGAGCGAGGGGAGCAAGCCGGTGCCTGAGAACAATGGATGGTTTTTGACAAGGTTCTTCCGTCGATGGTCAACACCGTCAAAGGATTAGTAGCAGGACGTGACATCATAAGAAGGCGTTGCTGGGAGGCAGGGTTGTCTTGAGGAAGGTAGGAGAGTGACTGACCAAGGAAGGGTAGGAGCATCCGGGAAAGGAAATTATGGGTAGGAATATCTACGCAACTCCAATCACTGGCGATACTCTGCATAAGTTTGTGCACTTTTGGATGTGTTTCCTTGTGCTTTTTGTGCTTTTTGTGCCTTTTTCTTACACACCTAGGGGTCGAGGTCAACTTCCTTGACCACAGTCATCTTGATGTTCCGGCGATTGTTGATGATGTCTCGGTGAGGATTTCTGCAAGTGCTATCGGCGCTACCCACCTGCCCTAGTGTACCTTACGGCAAAATCGCTACATTGTTATGTGTCTTTGGTAAACAATCTTTGTCATGCATGCAGCTCATTGCGTTAGGTACTGATAACTCGGGGTATAGAAAATTCTCATCAGATCACTACCGGCAAGCTCTTTTTCTGTACGGCAATGCATCTCGGCAGCCGATACCGGAACCATTTTTCTTACCATCCATCAGCCTTGCATTCAATGCTCGAAACACCAACTCATCATGGAAGTGCGCCCCTGATTTCACTGACTGTCCGCGGCGATGGTCCAACCTACACCTACCCAAGATACCACACTCTGTCGATTATCGGTCCTTCGCCCCTTCTCTTCAGCGCCCCGTTTCAGCTCATTTCCCCCGTTGCTTTCCAATCTCGACGCGCCCCCATTCCGACGAGACGAATATTTCGACATGAGGAGAAAAGACTGGACAAGCTTGACTGTCTTTCCATGAAGGAGAAGAACACCACGAAGTCGTCGCAGCTGGGATAGAACTGATGCGCGGGGTTGTACAGAAAGCCAACCCGAAGGACAACCCACAAATCACATTCAGTGGCGCGCTCATACACAAAAGGGATTCCCAGGCCATGTGTCCATTTTCAACCACCACCAATGATACAGCCATGGCATGGCCCGCTATACCACACGAGCCTTCTTTACTTTTCGAATCTTGGTCTGCTCAGCCCGCGCCTGAACCTTCCGCCTACCCCCCCCCGCCTATGTGCCAGTCTCGGTCAATATCTTCAACTACGCCATCAGCTAACGTGCTTACCTCTACATCCGAGCCCGCCAACCCCTCCCAAAACCACGGTACCTTGTCTGCGAGAAATCCAGACCACCAACACCCCTCACCGGCGCAACGTACTTCGAGCCTCAATCTGCTTCTTGCGAGTCAAGGACTCCTACCGCTAGGTCTTCTATCACGAGATCCCTAATCAGAAGAGAACCATACCCAAAACCAGCCGGCATCAGCGAGGAAGCAACAGACTGGCATCCGAAGATAACCAACTCGGCAACCGTGGGAGAGGAGATTGGACTCGAAGAGCACAGCTGGGCAAAGCGACGGCGATGTCGACCATGGGCGAGCATACAGCGAGAGGGATCCCGAAGAACTCCAATTACGACTCGGGCAAGAAGTCCACCAACCTGGCTGCTGGTTGGAAGTAAAGGAAAACTGCTCGGTGCTTTGGAGGGAACACGAGGCCCGAGTGTCACGACCCGGCAGATATGGACATGCATAGCAGGATCTTAGATCTTGTAGGAGGGCAATGGTTGTTTACTCTTCCAGCCCACACCAGGAGATGGCAGCATCCTCTCGACGAATTCATGCCCACGCAGCCAAACCTAACACCATAATGAACCTACATCGCCTTCCCATCATTGCCCCCATCATCGACATGATACAAAGGAAAAGATGCAGTAAATAAATGGTTACAATAAATAAACAACCGTACATTCATACTTCGAACCATCATCACCCCCCTCTTTCCACTGGCATCGGAAACCAACTGCCCGGGCTTGGTAAATACTTGTAGTTTCGTCCCTAATGCTCGACCATTTCTTCGGTATCCCTAACGCCTCCACGTGGTCAGAGCTGCGTTGCGAAATCATGAACTGTCTGTAATTTTCTATACTGTTTGGATAAGCCCACGAATCAGATGGAAAGTCCCATCACAAAGTCCAGAGTGTGTAGACACCAGCTACACCTGAGGTGGCTGTCGGAGTCCCACACGGATTCATGTCGACTGCGGTCTTCGGACCCCATCCACGTCCCATTATCGTCAGTAAACCGGCCAGGGAAGTCCGATACATTTTTAAACCCCGAAGTTCACATAGTACAGCAAATGTCTGTATCAGGACCACTTTCTTACGCATAAATGCCGGTCGAGAAAAAATCCCATTGCTGCAACCAAAGTCGTCGTGTCTTGCCTCAACGTAAGCGCATCGCCCATCCGTTTATGTATGCTCATCGACATATCCCAACCCGGATGCCCGGGTCGGACACACAATATTTTTATTTCCTGATATTTTCTAACGATGGTAACAGTACCTGCAGTACATCCAGCATTACCAATAATCTTTATCTGCTTTATATTCCAAAACATGGTCATGAAAGCCCGTCCGAGCCCCGATTCGGTTTCGTCTCGTGCCATCATGCCTTTATATCTGCGGGCTTGAAGGTGAGATGGCGGAGACGGACATCGGAACTGCACATGTTCATGATAATATACTGCTAGCGATACATTCATGCGGGAACCAAAGATGCACTCGTCACAAATGGCCCGTGTCAAGAGCCAGGCTCCCTACATACTGCCGGGCAAAATATTTTCGAGCTTCCATGAGTTCCTGACTTTATTTAAACTCCCTCCCTCGCCCTACATCGAGTTTTTTGCTTTCCTTTCTTTTCAACAGAGACAGTACCTGCACCAGAGAGCCAAAGCTTCAGACTTTATCATCCAACAAGTTCCAAAATTATTTAGACTCCCATCCCTCATCACCCAACCACTTCTTTGCTTTCCTTTCTTCTCATCACAGACAGTACCCATACCACAGAGTTATAGCTCCAGACATTTGCACCCAGGTTCCAAAACTCTCTTCAAGTCCGTCATCTATATCAATCCCACAGACCGCCCTCGTTCTTGCTAACCTCCAGTAGTTACAGTATCCAAGTATAAGCAACAGCTTGTCAAACAAAGATTCAACGAAGCAGTCCCAAACAAACTGAGTACGACGCCCTCCAATCCCCGTCTCTCACATCCAGTCTTTCTTTGGCTCTAGCTAACTTTCTTCACCGAAAAGGCTTCGTCCCCGTAACGCTCAAGTAAGATACCCAATAACGTTGCCGATATCAACACCTCCTTTACCAAGCCTCTATTAACGCTTTTAGTACGATGGAATCCCTCGCCGATATGTTTCTCGAGGCAGTGTATATCGTGTCGATGATAGTGGTTCTAGTAGCGGGAGTGGTCTTGGGGAGCGTGATAATCTTGGCCGTGGCTGGGATTATTTATTTGTCTGTGGTTGAGATTGTCAACATGGTTTTGTACGTTCATCAGCTCGTGCATGAGCGCAGTACGGTTGATGTGGAGGACTTTGAGCTCTCCGATGACCTGGATTGGGTTTCGGCGGTAAACCCGCCAGAAGAGTCAATAGAGCAGCAGCAGTTGCTGCGGGAGGATGAGGAAGACAGGGCGGAGCGGTGGCGCAGAAGTAACGCGCCGAGCCCTTCTTCGACCCGATCCCCTTCCACCTGATTCCCGCCCCCGGTTCTTCTTCCCCCAGTCATTCTCCTCACTCCTGTCCGCTTTCTTCCCCGTGCCCCGGTGTGTGACGTGTGGGACATGCAGGAGGAGGACTGGAGGTGAGTGAGCCTGCCTGCCTGTTGGTGGTGAATCTGGTAGGGTACTTGACCGGATTTGGGAATGGAAGGAAACACGAGGCGGGGATGGAAAATACGACGAAAAAGGAAGACACATTGTTGGGATTCAGATGGAAGCAAGACATTGCGAGGGACTGTGCGGTTGGTTGTATTATAAGTCTCAGATTGAACACTTCTTGTATGGGCAGGAATATAGAAGAATACAACCGACCATCATCGTACTTCCTAAAGACGAGAAAGACGATCGATCAGATAACTCAAGAACAAAATCAATCACTGGAGACTAGTATTACGATCCCCCCGTTCATAAAGACAATCCCAGTCCGGGCATAGATTTTGTTGAAGCTGCAGCGTAAACTGGATGAAGATGGTGATGTATTGAAGAAGTGGTCAGTCAGAAGGACTGTGCCAAGCTACGAGATCTATCTACCAGATGAGGAAGGCGGAAGTGCCTGTCATGGAATGAACAGATGTTATTGTACTTGCCCATCAGGTTGCTCCCGAGCTCCCGCTTCCGAAGTTCGGGAATACGGAAACCGGGACTCGAAGATTCGGGACCACGGGAAAATACCAGTAAGAAGCAATGGCTTAAGAAGTAACACCAGTAGTACACTTAACCACTCGAACTACCACACCGGGTAGTCATTGATCCCCCAGAGATTACAATCATGCGCTTGTAACAGTTCACCACAACTACTTACTACCGTGAAAACTTTCGGGAAACTCGTTTTCCAGGTGTTGTGCAGAAAACGGATGATTGAAAAGATCTGACGGATGCTTTTGGTAGAAGTAATCCCCGGCGCACCCACCTTTTCCTTACACGCACCCAACACTTTTCAGACATTTGGTGATAATTTCCTACAAAAATCTCCCAATTTCTTCTACAAAACTAGTCTAGTTTGTTTTCCTATATCCACGTCCTCATTGGCATTTTTTATTCGCTACATCCAAGTTATGAAGGGCTTGCTTTAGGGATGATTGCATTCGCAGCGCCCACCGTTTACACTGTACAAAAAATCTGGCCGATGATCGTACTTTGATTTGAATAACGACTATGATGAGTTTGCGATTCCATTAATTATAAAGTTACAATGTCACTCCTGGCGAAACCAAGCGCGAATGTTGAAGTGTTCTCGAGTGTCCTTAAAACGGTGTGTGCGCCGAGGGTTACTCTTTGGCAACTACGTCGGAGAGCACGTACGTGGTTGCCGGACATTTTGACTCTGCAACCTGTAAAAACGTGTTTCCGAGTCTTTACGGTAGGATGAGGTACAGGAGAAATATAACTGACTGATGAATTGTTGCTTATCGCCTGATGATGCATATATGCCACCCTCGGGGGGGAGCTGGCCAAGGCGGGCATGGGACTGCAGTTATTCATCACAAACTCCGGATCATACATCTTTTTAGGAACCGAAGATGTACTCCAAAGATGCACCACGGAGATGCACTAGTATTTGAGTGCTCGGATCAAGAGCCAAAGGCCGTACGTACCGCCTGGAAGCAATAGTCGGGAGGGCCGATGAATTTTATACTTAATCCCCAGGCTCGCCTTTTTTTCTTTTCTTTTTCTTCCATCCCCAGAAGTACCACTTACAACAATCACAGCTTCAACTCAAAATCATCCAAGTTATCGACTTCTCACCAGGCCTTTTACCATCTCAACCTAGTATACTTCTCTAAGCATCGCTATTACCTTTGGTATACCATCTAAGTCGCCCCTAGCAGGTGAGTATGACACGCTCTATCCTCCCGTCCTACACCCAGAGTCTTTCTTGGGCGCGGACTAACTTAAGTTCTCCAAGAAATTCTATCCTTCAACGCCAAGGACAAGATGCTTGTCACCACCACCACCACCACAACTACCACCACAACCACCAACACCACGACCAACACCAAGGGCATCCAACCCTCATTCCCGCCTGTTGGCCTCACCGGCCTCTCACCATCGAGAACCGTTAGGATAATCGTCAGCGAAGAGGACACGGACTATATCGGGTCCTTGAGGGGCGGAGGCTTGCCGGACGCGGAACCGGATGCTTCTTACGAGGAGGAGGAAGTTGACAACGAAGAGGATAAGGAAGCGAGCGGCATTGAGGTGGGCGGGCGTAATATCGGCACGCCCTGCCCGTATCCGTCACCGCCAACAGCGGAGGAGAAGGGACGCCGGAGCGGTGCCCCCAGCCCTAGTCCGGCAAGGTGCTCATATCTGTCACCACCAGAGCAGAGAGGACGCCGGACTGGTGCGCCCAGCCCCAGCCCGCCCGGTTCTTCTTCCAATTCTTCGTCTGGATCTTCGTCTGAATTTTCGTCTGGATCTTCATCCTCGGATTCCTCTGAGGAGGAGGAAGAAGACTCTGAAGAGGAGGTCTCCGCAGAGGAGATCGCAGCCGATATGCGAGAACGAGGGCGCAGGAGTCGGGCACCAAGTCCCTCTCCCAACCGCTTCCCGTCACGGGCGCTGGATGCCGGAAGCGTCCACAATCCTATCAACGACTAGGCCGGCTTTCTGGATGGGGGCCATGTGGTAATGTGAGCCTCGGACTCCATGATTCAAGCCTGGGATTTGGGTGTCCTCGTCCTCGTGCTCGTCGTACTCGTCTTGTTTGTTGGTTCTACTTCCCAAGCCCGCTCCGATATAGTTAAGCTGTTCATTGTAACGTATTATAGTATAACTCTCAGATTGGATACCTTCTTGCATAGGGGGAGAAGAAAGAAGAATACAACTTACCGTTGTTCTTCAAAACCCAAAAAAAAAAAAAAAAAAAAAAAAAAGGATTTGTCAAAATAGCTCAGGTAGAAGTCCAGCACTGATGACTAGGAGGAGGGATAGAAGTAACATAACTTTTATATCGTCGATTATCAAGAATTCTTCCATGTCGGTTCATCATTCATTCCATACTGGCATTAGGTAGTTGAATGTCATGCCCCCATCAGCCTTGCGTCTTCAGCCTCGTCACCATCAGACTCCTCTCCTTCCGATGAACTCTCCTCCTCCTCATCATCTTCATCTTCCTCCTCCTCCTCCTCCTCCTCATCTTCCTCGGTCGTTTCCTCTTCTTCTTCTTCTTCTTCCTCCTCATCTTCACTCTCCTCCACAACCTGCCGTTGCACAGGTGCTGACAAAGGCACCGCCTTCTTACCCACATCCTCCTCCTCCGCAAGCCAATCATCAAGTGTCTTGGTCCCTACTTCCTCTCCCAGACCATTGGCATTCGTGGGCACTGACCTAGAGGATCCACCATCCAAAATTTCCAAAGCCGGTACGACTCGCTTCTCACCGTAAGTCGCGGTTGGCGGCACACCGGTCTCTCTGAGTCTCGGATCCGGCTGCTTGCCCTCCTCGACCCAGTCGGGCAAGTCCTCGTAGCCTCTGACGCCGTGGACACCAGCGGCATCGGCGAGGACCAGGGCTGAAGAGCCAAGGGTATACCCACGTCTTATCTCCGATGGACTCTGAGCTTGGGGCGCCGGCTTGGGCGCGAGGAGCATGAGGGTTGCGAGCTGGGGTACGCCGAGCAAGGCTTTGTAGAGACGGGTGCGGTCACGGAGATCGTATGAGGTATCATAGCGAGCTAAGAGGATCACGTAACTCCATAGCTTTGCAATCGGGTGGTCGTCATCTTCGAGGAGCTTGGGTGGAGGGCCGGGTTCACCGTCGGCCGTTTGTGATGCTTCGATCTGTCGGTTGAGGTAATGGAGGTAGACCTTGGCGCCGAGCAGGATGATCTGTCGTTTGGCAATCTCTGCCTCGGACGGGAAGTCCTTGAGCAGGATTCGAAGCACGTCAGGCGCGATGTTGTCTTCTCCGTTGAGACCGGAGAACTCGCCTACTAGCCAGATGATGGTGGCACGAGCGTGTGGGTCGGTGGCCGAGTCCAAGTTCTTCGCCAGCCTTACTACCGTGGCAACGTGTGCGGTTGGGTCCTGCTGGATCAGATGCCTTATTACTGTCAAGCTCTCTGCGGCCAGCGTGCCGTCCAAGCTAGTGATTTGACTGAGAAGCAACCGCAGACACCTGGGTGCAGCTGCTGTGTCTGTGACGGCACAGCGGCCAATGGCCCTGACTGCCTCCCTAACTAACGCCTTATCGGTTCCTCGGCTGAAATGCTCAAGCTCGTTGAGAACAAGGCTCTTGACATGGGGAGGCGCATGTGGGAAGATGAGGGTCAGAAGCTCCAGCTTGAGTTCCCATACGGGCTGCGTATCCGTTGCACGCACAAGGAAGTGCGAGGCATAGCGAACGAAATCGGCAGGTCGGGTAAGGCAGATGGATACGATGTTGAAGAGGGCAACCTGTTGGATATCCTGAGCGCCTCGTAGCAAAGCTATCAATGGCCCAATGGCTATTTTGACATAGTCGGGCGTGCCTACAGCATCGTAACAGCGTGCTACTGACACCACAACGCCCGAGTTTCGTGACTGGAGGAGGGGTTTGATGCTGTCGAGGAGTAGCTCAAGATCAGGGTCAAGAACAACAATCTCGTGGCCCTCGGAGTCATTATTCGTGTTTGCAGCGGCGTTATCCCCGTAGAAGTCTTGAAGATCAGCCGCCTTGTTCTGGGCTTTCACAATTCGGGTTCGTCGAGGGAAGCATTTTCGTGCGTAAACGGTCATGAGTCGCAGTGTCGAGAGCTGGCTCCATTCGTCCATGTCCACCACCATCTTGACCAACTGTCTGTAATGCTTGTGTATCAAGTCCAGTCTGTCCGGGCAGATGTCCAGAAAGGCTGTGACGGCGGCGCCTGCCACATAATATTGCTTGTCCGCCAGGAGTGTCGAGAGATATTCAAGCAACTGGGGCATCTGGGAAGGGTCGAGTCGGTAACACTTGGGGACTGCCAAGGCAGCGGCTCGGCGCACGTAGGGGTTGATGTCTCCGGTGCCCTTCTTGATGGCCAACGACACGATCTGGCTGATAACGGGCACCCGTATGTTGGACATTGTTCGTAGAGCCAAGGCGCGCACTTGGGGGTTAGAATCGGAAAGCGACTTCTGGATGGTGTTGATGGAGAGCAGGGCAAGGTCGGGGTCCTCCTCGGCATGGTGAATCAGGTAGATGTAGACCAGCTTCTTGATTTCGATGTTGGGCGAGGCAACGTTCTTGACGACCGAAGAGAACAGAGGGTGTGTCCTTTGCGAGCGGTACATCATCTAGAGGTATGCTGTTAGCAATGGCTCCCATGGCAGAGGTATGGGGTAAGGCGTACGCACCGAGATGACCCGGCGCAGACCGTCCAACACTTCTCGTTCATTGCGGCTATCGAGGAGCTTCTTGACTTGGACGCGGTCGAGAGGCTTGGAGGAGCTGCGTGCGCTGCGGGCGGCCGAGGCGGCATCGAGGGTGAGCTCTCGGGCTGGAACAGAGACATGCGCCTTGGTCAGCAGGAGGACATGGTGATGACCTGAAGAGGGAGTCAAGCTTACCGCTCTCTAGCAGCGACGAGATCCTTGCTATTGATTCCATGCTAGGTCAGTAGTGGCTTTCGTTCAGCGCACTGGCTTCTTTGTTCGGGGAGCGGGTTTGAGAGTCGCGATGATCATCAGTTGGAGGCTTGGAGCGGACAAAGTTACGATGCCGGTGCCGCGTTGAGCGCCCAGCAGTGGTGAGCTGTGACGTGCTTGGAGCTGTGGTGGATTTGGAATAGTGGGGCATCCGGGGCAGGAGGGGTCCACTGAGGACCCTACCACGCAGGTACCTTGCTGACCACCAAATCTCTCACCTACCCTCCACTTTACCCCGTCAACCCGTTCATCTGAACGCGCAGATATCACAACATTTTTCATCTCTACATAGAGACATCCAGAGTGGGAAATGCCTGACAGACTTGGAAGCTCAAGATCTAGGCTCCCGATATGTCGACAACGTCAGCCACCGGTCATTGTACCCGCTTCACACTCACCATGGACGAATACATCAGCAAGTCCCAAATATCGAACGGAGATGCTTGGTCAACATCCTGAAGACTCGCAAACTTCTCGAGACAGCCAAGATCAAGCCGGCTGTGAACCAGGTCGAACTCCATCCACATTACCACACACTCTCCACTTGGAGGTCGGCCTGTCGACGTGGTTGCCCCCAACAAGCACGTTACGGGACCGCTAGAAGATCCGACTGTACGTTCAATGCCTTTGACTTCTTTGGAGGCCGTGGCTCGACCTGATCTGCCAGAGGCCGATATGGAGGCTCTGAATAATCGTAGGGGATCCAGAAGGCATGTCCGCTTCAATGATCCGAAGACATACTATGGGTTCAATATCTATGACGAGGAGAGTGACCAACCGGCAAAGGCGGAGAACTAAGTGCGTATCTGGCGGCAGGATAAGTACGGGGAGAGTGTCGTTCTGATGTTGTAACCGGTGGGAACGGTTGTCAGAATAAGCCGAACACCCTGATGGCCAGTCGGATACAGACTGTTTACATCGGATCAGGGCCTTGTGACATTCAAAGGCCCGTAACAAACCCTTGATAAACTTTGGAACATGTGAAAACAGTTGAATAGCACTCATGGTACGGTCCTCGAAGTGACGACTTATATGCCAAAGGGAAAGTCCGTTTCAATCGCTTCGATCTGATCAAGTGTACCTATCAGACGTGTTTTGTACTATATACCAAATGGTGTGCCGATTATTACGACCACTCGGATAGCTAGCCCAAGCGGCTCCACCAACCCCTGTAATCCCGTAATCTAGTGCGCCGCTGCCCCTCGTCTCAGCTTTCAGACCCACTCCCCCAATTCTGCGGTAGACAAAGTTCGAGGAGACCCACATTCTATGTGGGGCGGGCGGAACGGAGGAAGAAGTGGTCAATGTAACAGAGACTACGCTGCCCCCTGTCTAAAATGACGACTGTTAGCACATGAAATTGGATGGAAGGTCCCCTCGGGCATCGATCGCAACGCGTCCTCTTTGCGACAGCTCTTCCTTCTCACCAAAAAAAGGTGCATCTCGCTTCACCGGGCACCCCGTCGACAAGATGGCCGATCCATCAAGAAAACCAGAATCAAAACCGCCCCTCCACCAACAGGCCATCCAGTTCGCCCTAGACGTCGCCAACGGCCGCCATGTCCTCTCGAAGCTCATCCCGCCAGCTCTCTTGCTGGCCGATGCGCTCCTCTGCGGGCTGATCATCTGGAAAGTGCCTTGTACGTAACCGGCGCCGCGGACTGGAGTACGGTAACCGTATGCTCACGATCCAAAAACGAACTTTGCAGACACCGAAATCGACTGGACGGCCTACATGGAGCAAGTCTCCCAAATCCTATCGGGCGAGCGCGACTACACCAAGATCCGCGGCGGCACCGGTCCGCTCGTCTATCCGGCTGCGCACGTCTACATCTACACCGGACTATATCGCCTGACGGATGAGGGGAGGAATATCTTGCGTGCGCAACGACTCTTTGCAGGGCTTTATATGGTCACGCTGCGGGTTGTAATGTGGTGTTATTTGCAGGCCGAGGTATCTTCTACAAGTGGTTGTGTTGCGGCAGTGCGGCATGGGAGAGGAGCTAACAGGATGACAAAACAGGCACCACCATACCTCTTCCCACTCCTGATCCTCTCAAAACGATTACACAGTATTTTCGTCCTCCGCTGCTTCAACGACTGTTTCGCCGTCCTGTTCCTCTGGCTCGCCATCTTCTTCCTCCAGCGGCGCAACTGGCAAGCCGGCGCATTACTCTACACCCTCGGCCTCGGCGTCAAAATGACACTACTACTCTCTTTACCGGCCGTAGCCATCATCCTCTTCCTCGGCAGCGGCAGTTTTGTCACCACTCTACAGCTCGCAGCAACAATGGGTTTAGTCCAGGTCCTCATCGGCGTCCCCTTCCTGGCGCACTACCCCACGGAATACCTCTCCCGCGCCTTCGAGCTCTCTCGCCAATTCTTTTTCAAATGGACCGTCAACTGGCGCTTCGTCGGCGAAGAAGCCTTTCTCAGCAAGGGGTTCGCGCTCACACTGCTCGCTTTGCACGTTCTCGTTTTGGGAATCTTCGTCACCACCCGTTGGATCAAACCTGCGCGCAAGTCTCTTGTTCAGCTAATCTCTCCTGTCCTTCTGGCGGGAAAACCGCCGCTAACCGGCCCCGAGCACCGTGCTGCGGCGTGGGATGTGACTCCGAGGTATATCCTGACCACGATCCTATCTGCCAACGCTGTGGGCCTCCTCTTTGCGAGGTCCCTCCACTATCAGTTCTATGCCTATGTCGCTTGGTCGACTCCATTCCTCCTCTGGCGTGCGGGGTTGCACCCTGTTTTGGTGTATCTGCTGTGGGCGGTACAGGAGTGGGCGTGGAATGTGTTTCCTAGTACGCCGGTGAGCTCGGCGGTGGTGGTGGGCGTGTTGGGTGTTAGCGTCGCGGGAGTCTGGTTCGGCGCACGGGAGGAGTGGGAGCCTGGGACGAAGTCGTCTTGGAATAAGGAGGAGGCGGCGATGCGGTGATGTATTTGCTGTCTGACTTTTTTTGGCTGATAATTTAACGTAATATTTGGGTATCTCTGTTGTCTTGATGATTTTTCAAGGTCCATACTCTTCGTCTTCCGAGTCGCTAGGCGGGAGTTTTCCAACGGTCGATTCCTCGTCGTCTTCGCTTTCGTCGTAAGTCTGTCTGACAAACTGCTTGGGCCTGTGTTTTGTCCTTCTGTCAGTTTTCTTCCTCCAACTTCATGAGAGAAGCATTGGGAACATACCAATAAGGCTCCTTCCTCCAAGCCTTCTCGTCTCTCACGATGTTGATGATCTCCCCAACAACCTTGCTGCCAGTCTTGCTGCGCTCCTCCATGGAACCCAAGTCGACCAAGACATAACCGCCGCGCTTGATCCAGATGGTGTTGCGGAAGCGAGACTCGAGCTCGACCAGAATGGTCTTCTTGTTGGGCAGCTCGCATATGTAGTTGCTGTTGCCCTCGGCCTTGACGACGCGCGCAATGGATTGCGAATCGCGAAGTTGGTCGGGAGGGGTCAGAGACTCCTGGTCGGCGGCGTGGACGTGGCGTTTTGGCTTGCCCATGGTTGCGGTCGGTTTGTGTGGTTTGGGTGTTTGGGAAGTGGTAGACTGCTCTGCAAAGGAAGAGTTCTAGACGTGGGAAAGGGAAGCAGAAAATTCAAAAGAAACAATGATCGATGAAATCATGGACTTTTGGAACTTTTGGAATTTGGAGAAAATTGTGGGGTAAACTCGGTACATGCATATTTCGCCCATTGTAAATTACCTGTACCATCCTGGTCCGATATCTCATCTCGATCCAGTTTCAACAGCAAGACGACGTTCTTAAACCTATGTCGGTATCCAAGACATCAAAAGGCTAAGCTTGAGGCCTCTATCCCAATAGTATTACTGAATCATATTTGAATTTGTCGTTGCGTCTCAAGCGGAAATATCACTGTTACGGAATCTTTCGAACGGCCACGAATGCCGATCGCCTGTTAACTAGAATAAACCGGCGGATCGGCGCCTTAAGCACGCAACAGTGGGTAGCTCCCGCCAAAATGGTCCACTAAGGTCGGGATGCGGTCGCCGAGACGCGCCCAAGTTTCAGGCCTTTCGGGGTCTCAGGCACCGTGCCGATGGGGTCCAACTGCCGCTTACTGTGCCGTTGGGCCGCGGGCCCGGTACCGGTGGAGGGGGCCTTTCTGTTGGGACCTCCAGCGCCGACAGTCATTCCTTGGTTAACCGTCGAGTTTCGGACATCCTCCGGGTCTTCACTTCCCCTCACCTCACCTCACCTCACTTCCTTACCTCTCTCTCTCCCTCATCTTTGTCTCACCTAAACCACCTCCAATCTCAAAAAATAAACACCGTCAAAATGGGATCCAGCGACCAGTCCCCCTCCCTCCCCGCCCTGGCCACCAACCCCAAATTCATCTTCTTCACCGACTTCGACGGCACCATCACCCAACAAGACAGCAATGACTTCATGACGGACAATCTCGGCTTCGGGCCCGAACTGCGCAAGCGAGGAAACGACGACGTGCTCTTCGGCCGCCGCGACTTCCGCGACAGCTTCCAGGAGATGCTGGACAGCATCCACACGCCCTTTGACCAGTGCATCGAGACTTTGCTGCAAAACATCAACCTGGACCCCGGCTTCAAGGACTTCTACCACTGGGCCAAGGAGAATAACATGCCGATTGTTATCTTGTCGGGTGGCATGGAGCCGGTGATCAGGGCGCTGTTGGCCCATTTCTTGGGCAAGGAGGAGGCGGATAGCTTGCAGATTGTTAGCAACCAGGTGGCGGTTAGGGAGGGGAAGCAGAGTGTGAATGAGGAGGGGGGGTGGACGATTACTTTCCATGATGACAGGTTTGTTGCCTTCTTTTTTTTTGGGAACAAAAGCTCACTGAGAAAAAACAGTGGATTCGGCCACGACAAGTCCCTCGCGATCCGCCCCTACGCCAACCTGCCCGCCGACCAAAGGCCGGTCCTCTTTTACGCCGGCGATGGCGTCTCGGATCTCTCAGCTGCCAAGGAGACCGATTTGCTCTTTGCGAAGGCCGGAAAGGGTATGTTATTGTTATGCGGTTCAAAAACGAATCACTCCCCACCATTATCATTACCATTACCGTTTGCCATGGGGCCATTTGTTGCTGACTTGTTACACCACCACAACAGATCTCATCACCTACTGCGAAAAGGAGGGCGTGCCTTTCAGAACGTTCCACGACTTTACCGATATCCTCGCTGTGGTCAAGGACATTGCTGCGGGCAAGCTGACTGTCAAGGAGGCTGCTGTTGGTAGGAAGTGAGCTCGCGAGCTAGCGGGCGTCGGTTATCGAGCGTCGGTCTGTCTGTTTCTGTTCCTTCTCTCTCGCCTCGGGGTTTCTGGCACTACATAGACTGGGTACAGGAGTGATAGGTCGGTTTCCGTCTTGGAAAATAAAAGAAGCAAGCGGGTATTTTCTCGGCATGGTATAGACAATAGACGTATGAACTACCCATGTCCCCAACCAACCAAATGCTTTAAGGCGATGTGTTATTAGGCAGTCCGTAAGGCTCTCTCTCGGTGTCGGGACCTTGACTGGGGCTGAGGAAACTCTGCATGAGGCAGCATATGTTGTATCACGGACGTCGTTGTTTGTCACATTCCCCACGGACAGATGTGAGAGGGCAATTGATGGGACCCCCGGCTTTTGGGTCTCCGAGTCCATGGGTTGGAGTAGATTGGTCGGTCGGGTTGAAGAAACCTTGGTAAGATATCGTACCCATAGAAGGTAGGCAACCTTCGTATATCGGGTGATTTGCAAATTGATTGGCCACACTTCACTTCTCTTTCACATTGCGGAAAGAAGTTTACGAACCAACTATCGTTACACCGCGTATGTAGTTTGGTGATACATGGTATAAAACATTCCAAAGTCCAGGCCAGGCGACAAGAACCATTCTAGTAATGACCCGACTCCCGAATGCTGACCTTTACCTCCGCATTTACCAGTCATCATCTCCACTTCCACAGATACCTAGTCATCTGCCAACACTCGACGGCATCATGTTGTATCATCTCCTCAATCATATGCACTCCATCAGCTAGATCTGCAACCTCGGAAGTCCTCGAAGAGGGTGTAACACACGTAGACCGACCTAATAGTTCGCCAATACTACTACCGCACTTCGCGCCCAGTAGCCAATCGAGACATGAAAAGGCCTATCGCTTACACAAACAAAGCATATTTCGTCTGCATGTATACGAAGCCTGAATATGCGACTGGTGCGCTTGATGTTGTTGGATCAGCGCTCTAGAGTCGAACGGGACGAGCGATGTAGACAAGCCAACTAGAATAAAGTAAACTAGAAATCAAATCCGGTTTTCCTATCCCAAGGCAAAGCAAAGACACCCCAGATTTACTTGGCTTTGCTTTGTCTGCATTGGCATATCGTTTTTATATGCCCCATGGGGAAGCACAGTGTAAGGGGGTGGGTTGGCCGTTATGTTTGACAAATATGGTACCCGGTTCGTCCCTTTGCAAAATATAAAGCGAGCATGCCCGGGCAACCCACCGACTTGATCCATCATGTTGGGTCCGAGTACTTGCTCGTTGCGTCTCTTCAATCCAGTTACCAATGAGGCTCTTCCTAGGCTTAACGGCCCTCATCGCGGTCGCAACCGCTTGCACGATCCCAAGCACACCACTCTCCAACATCACCAGCAACTTCCGTGTCCAAGTCCAAAATGCCTCCTACCCTCAAGTCCACAACAAGTACATGAACCTGATGGTCTCCGGAGGTGGTGACCGGCACCTATATGTCGGAGGTTCGCCACAGGTGGGCGACACTACTACCAACCTGCGTCTCATCAATGGTTCGATCAACTGGGTCTCTATCAATGCTGTCATTGGCGGCGAGGTAAGTTTGTCGCAGTTCCTAAGGGGAAGATATTCGTCAAAGAGTTTATAAGTTGACTTCTCCGGCGCAGGAATCCAACGTCGATGACACTGTCAAGATGTTCATGACTGAACGCGGCGACCCGAGAGCCCTCTTCCAGCCGACGTACGCTTGCAACCCGGACACCGACCAGTTGCAGGTCGAGTTGCGGTTCGTGGGGAAGCAGAATGCGCCGACCGGAGGCTGGATTTGCGTGCGGCCTTCGTTTGATAATAGTCATGAGTTCCGGTACTATCCTCCGGGGAACACGAGTAAGTTCTGCCCTGTCCAATCGTCGTTTCGGCTGGAGGGTTTCTGTGGTTTGGCTGGTTAATTGACCCATGATAAACAACAGAGTCCGATCCGAACCGATTCTGCATCAAAGTAACGTTGGTCGCCGTTCCCACGTAGAAACAGATACTGTGAAGGTCGTCGAGGAAGAAGAGAGGGATACTCTTGTGTGTAGTTCAGTTGATAATCCGTAAAGCTGGATGACAAGGGGACGAGAGAGGAGATGGTTGCCCTGGCGATGAGTCCAGATGTTTTGTTTACCCCTGAGGGGATCCACACCCAGCAACTCGAGGTTCAGCCACACTGCCCATGGTGTTGAAGTTCAATGTTGTCTCATTTGACTCGCTTTTGCCACGAGATTGACAAGATTGACATGAATTCCATCCGGCCGATGTGCAGTTCACCTTCCATGAAGATCCGCGGCCAGGCATAAAATGGGCAATGGTAAGGCCTTTTGGGTGCACGTGTGTGACTCAAGCGCAGGCATCTGAGACCCCAAAACCTCAGCCCTGAAACGGCCGACTGAATGGTGTTCTGGATGGTGGAAGGTGCATTGGTAGCCTGGGCTGCAATCGGGTATTTAAGGTGGTTTCTTCTGGGTTTTTAGTTCTTAGGCGGCTTCTTCCAATCAACCAACTCCTCGCTCCATTGAACCCTCCACCCGTGAGCACCACAGACTGGCTGCAATGGCTGCGCCACAGTGCTTATCGCGTGCAATGACGTGCGTTGGTGATGAGCTGACAGGATGCACAAGTCCAAGACATTGTCGTCGTAACCTTGTCAATTGATGGAGGGGCTGAGACATCGCCAACAACGATTTGTAAGAATGGAACGAGGAAGACATGATATTGAGATTTGGAATTTTGCGCGATCAAATCGAGTCGAGCTGAAGATCGAGAGGGGAAAGATTGCGAATCGAGGCTAGACATTTCCATTCCCCCGGCAAGTCCCTGTTCGCGTCATCGGCGGGACCTGACAAATGGAGACCTGGACTTTTCTTACATCATCAAAAACGGGAATATGGAGAAGGCTCCACACTGTTGACTTCAGCTGAGCTTCCGACCCTTGTGCCGCCCTTGTGATTGGCAGTGCAGTCACAGTGCCTTTTCCGCGCAGTCTTCTTGTAAAAAAAGCTCAGCCTTCTGTTGGATTTACCGTAAAAACCCCTCTTCCCCTCTCCTAAGTAGTGTACACCATGTTCTCCTCCAGATTCATCAGACCTGCCGTCAGCACCTTCACCAGAGCTACTCCTCGCCCTATCATCACCAATACCCCTTCAATCGCTTCCCGGTTCTTCACCACTTCGTCGCCCAAAATGACTGTCCACGAGATTACTAGGTGAGTACTATTTGTCCCTCTCCGGTCCCTTCGAGGCTGTGATGGAAGCAAGCTTGGCATCGCGGTACAATGCTGCCTTTGCCTGCCCTGCGCCGGCGCAAACATCCGCCTATCAATGTACACAATGACTGACAATATCTCGTTAACAGCCTCGCGAACTTCAAGGAGGCCATTGCCAACAACCACTTTGTCGTCATCGACGCTTGGGCTACCTGGTGCGGTCCTTGCAGGGTCATCTCTCCCATATTCGAGAGGTACGTTCCTTCGATTCCTTCGATTCCTTCCGATTCCAGTAGTTCCAGCCCCAGCCTTGTGCTCTTTTCAGCATACATGCTCTCATACTCCCTCATACTCCCTCTCTACCGTGATTCATGACGCGCGAGCGCGAGCGAAACAGTCCCATCCCGGCCCCTTTCCATACAAACAAACAATTCAACTAACTGATTATCCTTTCTTTCTTGAAAAGGTTTTCCGATTCCAATCAGTTCCCGACTGTCTACTTCGCCAAGGTCGACGTCGACGCCGTTCCCGACCTCGCCCAGGAGCTCGGCATCCGCGCCATGCCCACTTTCATCGCCTTCAAGGACGGCGAGAAGGTTCAGGAACTCGTCGGTGCCAACCCCGGTGGTCTCGAAGCGTTACTCAACAACCTGCGTGACTAAGCGGAGATATATATAATGGGATGGACATGCGAAGATGATACCTAGAGATAGATAAGGAATGAACAGTTCTTGAAACAAGCAACTGAGAACAGCTCTGTGTGAGTGTCTGCATGCGCATGCACCGAGACCTAGGGTGCGAGGCCGGCCGGCTAGGCTGTGATTACTTGTAAAGTGTCAAGGCTACGTGACTGTGATTTACCATTACAGCTGGACGAGGATGGAGACTGCCGCCGGTACGCAACTACCACCCAGTGTCCCAACATGAGAAATAGGAAGACCGAACACACAGTGTACCCAGAACGCTACGTACGTATCAAGCCTACTTAGGTACGCAACATCGACAACTGCACCAAACTCGGCGTCCTCCTCAACTGCCTCACATCCCCCTCGAACCCAAACCCAAACACCGTCCGCCCTCCTCGCATTCCGTCTCCCACATCCAACCGTCCATCACCATAGCCACCACTCCCAGAAGTATCAACAACCCCATACCCCATCCTCCACCCCTTCACCTCCTCCGGCACCGGCCCATTCCCAACCGAAGAAACCCCACCATCAGCACCATCCATCCACCTCACCCTCCCCAACCCACTCCCCCTCGTCGCCGCCACGATGCTCGAAAACTTGGTATCCCTCACCACCCCTCCATTCTCCCTCAGCGCCAACGCCCCCACCACCACCCCCATCACCGCCAGCGCGATCGAGATGCTGTACACGATCCACAGCAACCTCGCATTAAACTTATACACCAGCGCCATACGAAACTTGGTACACGGGTACAGGTACGCTCTCTGCTCGTCCGTGAGCGGCGGCGGCCTGTTGTTCTGCCCTCCTTGGTCCAGAGGAACATTAAACGTCACGCCGCTCTGTTCCCCCGGCTTCGCCGCCCAGACCACGCTCGCAAACTGGGGGTTTCCCAGCACAGACAGGATGATGTCCTCGTAAAACTTTTGGATCCTTCGCTGGATGTCGGGAAAGGGGAAGTAGTTGTTGCCGTAATCGAGCAGCCGCGAAGTCTGGATGGCCTTGGTGTTGGCGATGGGGTTGACGAGGTCATCGCGGTCGTCGCCGATTCCTACCGTGCCGTTGATCTGGTCGCGGAGCATGAAGCCCAAAGAGTGGTAGGCGGCTGTGCGCCGGTATTGACTCACCGACGGAGTCGTGGGGAGGATGTAGTTGGCGGTGGGAACGGCGGTGACGTTGTCGGCGGTGCCGTCGTTGGCGTCCATGTGAGGCATGTAAGTCGTGTTGATTACCGGGCGGAGGTAGGTTACCTTGGTCACAGTGGTGGACTGGGCCGCGTCGGTATAGTTGATACGCACCGTGTAGTTGGATTCGTAGTTCTCGCAGGCGAACATGTGCGGGACGAAGGAGGTGCTCCAGGCCGGGTCGGAGGGGCTGGAGGGGACCGATGGAGAGTTGGTGTCGTTGGCTTTGGACAGCGCGTCGGCGAGGGTGACGTAGCCGAGCCAGATGATGGGCTCGGTGCGGAAGGCGCCGAGGTGTTTGGGAAAAGGGGGTTTCATTGTTGGTCGGCCGCCGATGCCGACTTCTTTCATTTGCGTGGTGGAGTATTCGCCGCCGCTGGTGAAGGCGTAGTAGGTGAATTTTCCCTTGGGGAGGAGGACGTCCATGTTGAAAGGCGGAGCGATGCTTCCGGATTCTTGGGTTAAGTTGTTGGCTTTGGAATCGACACCACTGCCAAGTTCGGTACACTTGTAGGCTGGTGCTATGAATTGGATCTCGAAAGAGCAGTTCCAACCACTCCCACATGTCTCGATTGGTGCATTCTTCCTCATGACAGCCTCTTCAAGAAAGGAGCCGATAGTGGCTGTATTCTGAAAACTAGGATTCGGTGCGGTGTAGTAGTCGAACCATCCTGGAGGGTCCTTCTCTGGTTCCTTGGTGGTATTCCATAGAGACAGAGGAATCTCAAAGAGTCGGCCAATCTTTGGAGGCTTCCTCCACTCGTAAGTCTCTTCGAACGTGAAGTTCAGCGTGCGTACTTCTGGGCACATATCGGTAATCCATATCTTCCTGGGAACGACGAGCAGTGTGTTTGAAGTGAGGACTACCACGAGCGGTGCCAGCCTTGCCCTTATGTAAGCATATGTTTCGAGTCTTTCACAATAGAATAATACAGGGAAAAAACCTACCAGACATATGCCGCCAGCAGCGCCGCCACTTTTGCACTTTGGACCATCTCCCAACTCGTCACAGCCTGCGAGTCCTCCGTAGCCGAGAACAAGGCATCCAAGGCGCCGACAGTCATGAACCGTTTTCGAACCGTTGTCCATACCCGCTGCCGGAAAGCCACAATAACGGCAGCGCTCAAGCCTGCTTTCGCTCCGAAAGCCAGTATCGTTCCATAACGCATCATCTTGATTTGGTTCGTGGCTGGTCGTCCGTCGAGAGACCAGTAGTAGAAGTGATGCGAAGCAGCGCACGCAACGCCGAAAAGCAGGCAGAGATACATGTTCCATGATTTTCTCCATCGCCACGGCCAGCAAGCGCAGCTGGAGTGTCTTTGTCGGGATAGTTGGGCTGTTGAACTCCTGATGACAGGAGGGGAACCCAGGCTCTGTGAAGTCAAGGGAACAGTTGAAAAGTTGACCGGTTGAGAGGTCCCCTTGTTCTGTTGCCATAGATTCTCCTGTAAGAGCTTGGTCTCATCATCATACCGCTGGTAGATCGAACCAGGAGGGACCAGTGAGGCATCCGGGTGATGAGAAACAGGTTTGCCGTAGTCGTGGATACTATGTGGTGTAGTGAGTCCATCCCCATATCCGGAGTGATATTGGGTATTCCCATAAGCAACGGCCTGTCCGTCATCTGGTCGATGCTCGTGGTGAGAGGAGTAATGATTCCTGGTTTTGTTGGGCATCGGGCTGCCTCGTGTGGGAGTGTGAGGATTAGAAGCCCATTCCCTGAAAGAATGGACCTCGTCCTGGCCGGGTGTGTTTGACATTTCAGCGAAACAGTCGGTCGAGTATGAATTTCAGTGGAAAAGTCTCATTGCCTTTCGGCATGAAAATGATGCGTCAATCATTGAAGAGATGAAAACATTTGAAGGAGTATCAAAGATTAGTTTCCTGAGATCAGCGAATGTGTGAGAAGAAATGGGTAAGACGAGAGAACTCCAATGCTGAGTCCCATACGCGTCAGGTCTACAAAATCGACCGTCTGACTAGCGGCGGAGCCACTATAATAGCATCTTTAGGTGAGATATTAGGGCGAGATTTATTGGTCCAGTTTGAGAGATAGTTGCGCCGTCCCGTTCCGGCCGGGTCTGGAATTCGGGCTGTTGAGTGGGCATATCCATCATAATTGTCGCCGTGGCTGCGTGGCACAGAGAGGATGATGGTGTAGAGCCAATCTTGTTGTTTGAGGAGGTGACTGGTGTGGAGGATGTCCGACGATCTCGCTGATGAACCAATCGTGACGGATGATGAACGCCTCAAGTCCGAGGTTTTGGTTCAGTTGTCAAAATGTGTATCTGGAACGTGAGATTCAATCGAAGTTGGGCGACCGAAGCGGTGGTTATCTGGAGAAACAGTCCAACATGCCAACATGTTCAGCCCTACGCACGCCAGCGGGCATGCACCGAGACGGCGTGACAGTCACACCGTCGAGGCACCGATATCGCCATGCTGGAGGTCCGAAACAAGGAGAGGCGCGATTACAGTTCAATGCTGGTTTGTTTGTTAGCTTGTACTCCTGGTATATTAGAGGATATCTATCCCGGATTGTCCCAAACCTTCTAAGGACAAATTGAATGTCCAAGTACGGATCGAAAAGGCATTAATAAAACTCGATATGGCATATTGAACTTCGGAAAGAGCATATTCAAGGTGAGATTACGCTTTGATTATAGAACGAAAAGAATCAATTAAATTCAAAAAGGCCTGGGGAAGTTGACCCGAGGTCTCGAGCTAACAAACAAACCAGTATTGGACTGTACATGGGTATCCTGGGTTGTCACTCCCGTCCATGTCCCTCATACCTTAGCATTTCAATGATGAGCAGATGCCCGATGTATCGCCAAGCAGGCCAAGAACGAGAAGGAGCGAGGTTAAAGTTCAGCGGGGTTCACGCTCGGAACGCGGGGACATTGGCGTTGAGACGGACCGTAGCGGGAGCGTTCCGCAACCGGCAACCCGAGCGGTTAGAGTTGCCCGTAGCGGGGTCTGCTAGGGCGCGCCTTTTACATACACAGTACACTACAACAGCCCACGGGGGGCTAGAGTCTAGACCCCTTAACGGCTAGGACCACCAGTGGATGCTGCAGCGTGCGGGGGGAGGGGACCGGCCGGTAGAACCCACTAAAAAAAGATAAGAGAACGGGATCGGGGATCCCATTGCTGATTTCCGATAATGTTGATATGATCTAGCCCGCAAAGGAAAGGTAGGTAGCTTATATAAAGGCTGAATAGACCTGCGGTTTTTGTTTTCACTGGAAGTGAGTCTTTGTGACATTTTATACTCGGCTTGGTTCCTCCATATTCATAATGTCCACGATTGTCGTTGTAGGGTATGTCTCACTCACAATCCCCGGCGCGGTATCAGCTATCAAATCTTGAAAAGCTTCAAGTACCCAAGACATAATCACACACGATAAATAATGGTCTCACAAAACCACTCGTCGTCGATATGATCGCCCCGACTAACCCAATGACGTTCTGCACAACAGTGCCGGCGTGAGCGGCCTCACTTGCGCCCTCCAGCTAGCCAAGCAGGGAGGAGGAAACACCATCACCGTAGTAGCCAAGCACATGCCCGGCGACTATGACCCGGAGTACACCTCCCCCTTCGCGGGCGCCAACGTGCTGCCCATGGCCCTCGAATACAACCGCTGGGAAGGCGAAACGTGGCCCGTTTTGAAAAAACTCGCCGAGACTGTGCCAGAAGCCGGCATCCACTTCCAAACGTCCGTCCTCTACCGCCGCGCCAAAGACGAAGCCGCCGGCGGCAGCTTGGCCGGCCCCCTCTCCGAAGGCCTCTTCGTGCGCAACCCCTGGTTCAAAGACCTGATGCCCGACTACGTCGACCTCCCCACCTCCGAGTTGCCCGAGGGCATGTCCTCGGGCTCCTCTTTCACCTCGGTCTGCATCAACACGGCCATCTACCTCCCTTGGCTCGTCGGCCAGTGCCGCGCGCGCGGCGTGGTGTTCAAGCGGGCCGTGCTCAAGCACATCTTGGACGCGGCTTCGCTGAGCCACATCACGGGTCGCAAGCCGGATATCATCATCAACGCCACGGGCTTGCTTTCCTGCCGCTTGGGGGGTGTGATGGACACGAAAGTCATGCCCGCGCGCGGGCAGGTGGTAGTAGTCCGCAACGAGGCGGCGCCGAACATGGTGAGCACCAGTGGCACAGACGACGGGAATGACGACGAGTTGTGCTACATCATGCAGCGGGCTGCAGGGTAAGTTTCGAATCGCCTCCTAACTCTTACTCCGCGGGTAGAATAATAGCAAATAGTTTAATACTCCGGCGATACAGAAAACATTTACTAAATTATACATTATATAGCGGAGGCACGATCCTGGGTGGTACGTACATGAAGGGCAACTGGGACGGCGTGCCGGATCCGAACATTGCGACGAGGATCATGAAGCGCGCCGTGGAGGCGTGTCCGGCGTTGACGGGCGGGAAGGGCATCGAGGCGCTGGATGTGATTAGGCATGCGGTGGGCCTGAGGCCGTATAGAGAGGGTGGCGTGAGGATTGAGAAGGAGAAGATTGATGGGACGTGGGTGGTGCATAATTATGGACATGGAGGGTGGGGGTATCAGGGTAGCTGGGGGTGTGCGTTCAGGGTACAGGAGTTGGTGGACGAGATTAAGAGTGAGTTGAAGGTTGGCTCTAAGCTCTAGAGCGTATGAATTACTGTTGGCAAGTAACGTGGTGGTAACTATCTCTGGTTCGAGTTCGATGACTGTAGTTCCGTGGCATCTGCCCTGAATATATTCACCCTCACCACCTTCAAGGACAACGTGGATCTGAAAACATGGACAAGCCTCAAGCAAGGCTGGGTTTCGGGTTTTCTGCCGCTGTGCATCTTCCCCTGCGGGCGAATATGATAGTCGCCTGTTAGATGAGTTTCATGTCCATCAAGAACTGTGGCGTTGTGTGTTCAACTCGATCACATACGGTCCGATACTGGTTTGTTTGTTAGCTCGAGACCTCTGGTCAACTTGTCCAGGCGTTTCAACAAATTGATGTGTTTTCTTCGATAAGGGGGGCTTAAAATTAGCATGAATACGTCAAATCAGATACTGATAATCTGTTTTTGACTATTATTTATGCATTTTAAAGTACCATTGCGGCGTTCAGGATGGGTTGGCATGTGTCTTACTCGGGGTACAGAGCTAACAAACAAACCAGCATTGGACTGTAGATGAGGCTTCTCTGTGAATCCGGTCAGAAAAGATATGATAGCGTAAAATGCGAGTCTTCGGGGCTGGGCGGCATAGCATACCTTGCTGAGGTGATGGGTAATAAGTTGTGATTGTTGTATATCAACAACATAGTATCAGACATCAGGGACACATAGAGGTCTTAAGACAGCTACCATAAAGCGATGTCGAGGTATATCACGACCAAGGATGGCCAGTACCCGAGCGCAAAACATGTTCATAGGATAGTAGGTAGACTTTGGGACACAACGAAAGCAGAAAGCAGGAAGAAAAGCCGCAAAGGTTAATCAAAGACCAATTAAGTAGAAGCAGACGGTGTTAATATTTCCCAGTATCTACTCCTTTCCACCCAACCACCGATAGACAACCGAGAAGTCTCTGCCCTTGCATCGCTCTTCAGACTCGGCAGTCTCGTACACCTTCGAAGCCTTGTCCGCCAGCACAAGCTTGGCATCGGCCTCCTTGGCTGCCAGAATGGCCAGCCTCAAGTCCTTGCGCATCAGTCCTATCCCGAAACCACCTTGGTAGTCACGGTTGGCCGGGGCAGTCTCTACAACGCCCGGTACAGGATTGTTGACTTCACTGGGCCAGCACTTTCCAGTGCTGACATTGATCACGCTGGCGAGCACCTTCGGATCAAGGCCCCATCGGGCACCTAGATTCATAGCCTCCGCGGTAGCAATATTCTCAATTGCCAGCAGGTAGTTGTTGGCAAGCTTCGCCGCCAGACCTGCTCCCTGAGGACCGCAGTGCAACACCCGCTTGCCCATGCGCTGCAGGACGATCTCAGACCTCACAACAAGGGACTCGGGGGCACCAAGCATGAATGTCAATGTGCCAGCGGTAGCTCCGACAACACCACCTGACATTGGGGCATCGACGAAGTGACCCTGCCCGTTGGGGAGGGCCTTGTCTACCGCAGCGGCAACCTCACGCGAGGACGTAGGGTCGATGGTCGAGCAGTCAATGAACAGACGAGGGCCAGGACGGGCAGGTAGCTCCGCCTTCAGAATCGACTCGTATGTTGCCTTGACGTGCTGAGGTTCGGGCAAGCATGTTACAACCGTGTCCTATGTCAAGATTTCAGTCAGTCTTGGGTCGCCATTGACATTGAATGATGACAATAATAGGGATTGTGTGATAGCTTTTCAGAGGATTGGCTTATGTTGTATAACAGTAATCACTTCAAAGCCACAGCAAAACGCTGGGCCCAACTTAGAAAAACTCATGAATTGGAACAAACTCATCATAAAAGCTTTTGCGGGAAAGGAAATGAAGGCAAAGAGCGAGTGTCACGTACCGCTTCTCTCGACGCATCGGCTGCACTGTCCGCCACGTGAACGGAAGCTCCTCCGGCTTGCTGTGCCGACATCTCCTGGGCGAGCTTTTCAGCCGCACCCCGGTTGATATCATACAGGCGAACAGTGTCGCTTGGTGGAAGCTTGGATTGTAGGTTTCTAGCCATTTGGTAGCCCTATAGTCTGAGAGTTAGCAACCTATCCCGAGTAAGCGCAGTAAGGGCAAGAGACGTACCATTTGGCCTAGACCAATGAAGGCATAGTTATCCAGCCGGCGCGCAGTGAACGAGAAAGTCCGGCGCTGAGCAAGCAGCTGCTTGCACAATCTTGTGTTCGCCCTCATTGTGATGTGTAAAGAGTGCGTATTGCGTTTCGACAATGCGTTTCGACAATGCGTTTCGATCAAGAACGGTGAGAGAAACCCGACGGGTTGAAGGATTGACTAAGCAGTCGCATTGTTCGGCGGCGTAGGTAGACATGTTGCCCGGTACCATAGGCGGACGACAGGAAGGTGGTTGTCGTTAGCCGGAGGTAAAGCCGGCCATTGCCGCCTTTGGCCAAGGCCTGGAGCAGCAGGTCATGGGATCGCCAATAGAAGCCCAATGGAAGCTAACTCGGTAAAAGAAAGTGAAGAAGAGGGGTCGAGGGGTAACGGCCGACGCTTACATGAGCGCCGCGGTCATGTTCCCCTTTGACAGTTCCCAATCAAGGGCTGCCAGAACGAAGCCCGCAAAACATCATGGTGATGATGTTTTGTGGTGTTGATGCTTGGTGGGAAAGGGAAAAGAAAAAAATTGGAGAGAGGAGAAAAAAAAGGAAAAGATATGCGATGCGATTGAGCGGAAATGACTCGTGCGCTTGCAAAATTGGAGCCCAATTGGAGTCTGCTCGTTTACAACGATAAGAGCTTCCGTAAATGCATATCAGCTTTCCCCCCACCTGAAGCTTGCGATAAGCTGAAATGGTAGGTACCTCTCCGCCATGCGTGTCCAAGTCGAGATCCATGACATTGGCTTGTTGTCAATGGGCGATGAGAAACTTACATGACAAAGAATATCTGACACTGAAGATAGACATCGGAAAATCCCTTGCCGAAAGATCCTGCTTTGTTCCATACATGACGCAGTCCACTAGACTCTACTATCTACAAAAGGAGCCTCCCCGCCCAGCATGAAGCTGAAGTCTTCCTCCGCTGTTATCTTTCCGTCCCCACCTCAGCGAGAGTATCAATAGCATACCGCCTGCGCTTGTGTTCAAAGATTGTATATACCTATGTTGTTCCTACATGGAGAACCAGATTCCATCCAACGACCGGTCCACCTCCATTCAAAGCCAATGTCGTTGATTGACAGGCGACAGACGCCGAAGTGGGGGGGGTATGTGCAACATAAAATAAACCGAAAATGAAACCAACCTTGAATTCAAGAAAATCCTATTTCCGTCCGAGTCCTGGTGCCCAACCATGCTGCACACCGAAGCTACCCACGAAGTTCGAGTTGACCCGTGGTTAACCAGATACAAGAGCAAAACGACCATTATCCCTAGTACACAGAAGACTCCTTGAACGAACTCGGCCTGCGCCCCTTGTCTCCTTCAATATCGCGTCATGTGCCAACTCGGCTTAAACAGAACAAAGAAATTTGGTGTTTACGTCCCAAATGGATTTATAGTACGCTGGCCACATACGGTGTGATTATGGGAAGAAGGGCACTGCGCAGAATGACGGAGTTAGCAAACGGTCAATATGTCACTTGGAAAGAAGCAGCACGTACCCAAGAGCTCCTACGGCAAACGTGGCGGTGAGACCGAGGTAGGCGCGCTTCCGGATTCTATCCTTGCGCAACTCTGCCTCGGTCTTCACCCTCTTGGCTCGCCGAGGTTGTTCAGTCTCATCATCCGCAGCCTTCTCATCCTCATCGACGCTAATCTTCTCCGCCTTGCGCTTGCCCTTGCTATCGGCCTTCTCTTCCTTGGTAGCCTCGGTCTCGGCCTCAGCCTCGCCCTCAGCCTGTTCATCCTCAACATTGGCCTTGGAGCCCTCAATAAGGGCAGCCGCGGCCTCAGCATCGGCCTTGACGGCAGCTTCAACCATAGCCTTGGCCTCCTCGATCATCTTCCTCGCCTCCTCCTTAGACGGGGGTTCACCCGCCATTAGAGGCACCTCAAGCTCAACCTTGGTATGCTTGACCTCCTCGCCATCCTTATCCAGCTTGACATCCTCATCAATGCGCACCTTGATTTTGGGCTCCTCCTCGATGGGCTCCAGCACCACGGCAGGCTCCCTCTCGATCGACTCCACCTTGATCTCTGCTTCGGTAGTTTGGATCTTGGTAACTGGAACTGTGTTGGTCGGGGTAGAGGTAGGAATCTCGCCATTGATGAGCGTAAGTGCCTGGGAGTCGGCGAAGCTGGTGGCGGGAGTCTCTGTGGCAGGGACAGCGGTAGCGGTGACAGTAGCGGTAACCTTGGTGGCAGAAGCTTCAGTGGTAACCTTGCGCATGGTGTTGCGAGGGGTGGTGCCGCGTTTGCTGCTGGTTGTAGCCTTGGCGGGGCTGGAGGAACGGCGACTGCTAGGACGGCCGCGCGTGCTGCGAGTCGTAGGCGGTGTGGGAGCAACAAGAGGAGGCAGGGCTCCGAAGAACTTGGGAGGAGGAGCAATCTGCTTGGGCGCGCTGCTGTCGGTGCTTGTGACGGCGATATCTGAAGGGTCGAGAAGGGCTCGGATCCAGGGGGTGATTTGGTACTCCTCGGCGAGGATCAAAGCCTGCTCAGGGGGAATCCAGACATTGCCGGCGGTCTCCTCGTGGCTCGTGCTGGCAAGGGACTTGATGTATTTGCGCTCCTCTTCCTCCTCTTCTTGCGACGCATATGGGAAAGTGGCCTTGAACATGCCGGTAGCCGAGATGTGACCATCCTGGCTGCGGCGCATAAGGAAGTAGCTGGGAGGAGAAGACTTGAAGATGCCCGAGACGATACCCTTGGGCAAAGGGGCTCTGAGGTGGGCGTAGTCGAACGCCAGGAGAGACGACGGATCAACCCCAGCGCCCGGAACAGCGGTGACCATGCGAGGGGTCAGTTGAGTCTGCCCCAAGCGGCGACGGCTTGCAAGATCTGTGTCTGTAGTTGCGCAAGTCAGCTTGGGTTTCTCGTTCACGCACTTGTGAACGGTGGCTTACGGGAGGGCACATCCTCGAGCATCAGAGGGTTGCGACGGGCCGGAAGATGCCTAGCTACTGTCGCCATGATGTCGCGGGGAGTGGCTGAACAGCTATACAAATGTTGGGATGGGTGTGGGGGAGGCGATGCTGGGCCACAATGGGTGGTCTCCTGTTGTGTTGTGAATGGCGAAATCTTTTGCGCGCAGGTCGCAATCGGGATGGTCGGGGGGACAAGGCAACCAAGAC
This sequence comes from Neurospora sp. FGSC 26628, assembly GCA_009805345.1. Classification (NCBI taxonomy): domain Eukaryota; kingdom Fungi; phylum Ascomycota; class Sordariomycetes; order Sordariales; family Sordariaceae; genus Neurospora; species Neurospora sp. FGSC 26628. Next base: position 57,147 of record RAOO01000059.1, read on the forward strand.
GAGGCAAACACAAATAAAATTGCTACTAGCAAAGAGATTTGAGCCAAAGAGAATTCTGGCTAGAATGCTGATTCAATGGATGCTCCCGTGCGCTGGAATCTCGTGGAGAGCACGGCGGAGGATGGGATTGAAGGTGTGTGAGGGATGATGACGATCAAGACCGCTCGGGGGTGAGGTGGGAAAAGTGCGGTCGGTCGCGCGCAATCTGGCAGATTGGACTCTGGGGAATCACTGGAACATGGAAGCTAACGGGTCGACGCAGGATGGGACAAATGATGGGTAGGTTGATGGGGGAAACGAGACCGGGGTCGACCTTCGGTGCAGCAGCAGTGCAGAGGATAGCGCGACGTCGTCCGCTGAGGAGGGTTTAGCGTGTCGCGGGATCATGGGACACGGGCCATCGACCTTGGGATTTGATTGTGGGCACTTTCAGGGCTAGCTTGGGCGGAGAAAGTGACGGCAGTGACGACTCTGGGAGGGTGTTTGGCGCGGGGTGGCCCAAGCGTCTGGCAGCTGTGGCAGCATCACTCGCTTCCTCGCTGTGTGTGCTCAACAAGCCGATTGGATTCCCAACATCCCCACCAATAAATACTACCAGACAGAGAGACGGCCGTCCGCATCTCGACGCATCCCATTGCACTTTGCAGCAGTAGCGGCGGCGGTAGCAGCGGTGCAGCAGACAGAAAACGGAGAGACAAGGTCCTCCACGGATGCAATGTGAGCAATGTTCCACACGCAAAGTGACACTCTTCACGTTTCTGCTGCAGAGTTGAGTGCTTGCGTGGGTGGGTGCCTTGTGGTGTTTAAGACCCGGCGAATGGATGCCAACCAAGTCGACACAAGGCCTGATGAGGCATCATTGTGATAAAGGCCGATCTTGTTTGCTGGACTGACGGTCGCCTCGGCGGGAGGCAAAGGGAATGGCATCAAGTCAACATCTGGTGATACACGCTTTGAACTGTCTGTCACCCGTCATCCCGTCCAGGAACCCGTCGAGGGGACCCGTCAATCTGGGGTAGCCAAGACCTCGACGCCTCTGCAGTGATTCACACCGGGATGCTACAAACAGCTTGCCTCATGTTGGATCAAGCTCCATTCCGTACTAACATTTGTGAGACAAGCCGCAGATAACGGATCTCAGCCGCCGAGGAGAAGGAAAAGACAAGAAGGCTGAAGGGCGGTGATATAAATCAAAATAACCCGGAGGGTGGCCCGTTCCGTGATCTGACATGCCGGGACTTCAACGGTGAAGAGAGTCCCCCGTATCTAGAGCGGACGGGTCCCTGGCGGGGAAGAGAAGAAGGAGCGGTGAACGACTCAAAACCCCAATGTCAATGATCGGAATCGGCCCTCTCAGGTCTTGGCACCATCGCTCACCACCATCGCTAACAAGCTCTGAACCGGTGAACCCCTTTTTTTTCCTCCCAGGGGCGGTGACAACAGAGGCACTTGTTTTTCCGCTGGCGACCACATCGCCGGTTTCATGAAACCACTCGACTTGTCGAATTCCATCAGATCATCGTGGTAGCTTGGACACTAATCCACCAGGTAGGTCCCTAGAGAGAAGTAGGTGAGAGAGTCAACAAAGGCCCGTCTGGTTCACAGCATCGAGGGGCAATGAATGCAGTCAAGAGGCACAGAGGCTCCCGAGGCAACATCAACAACAACAACCAGTCAATGAGGGGATTCTAGACTTGATATGCTCTGCACAAGTCTCGAGAGGTCGACAGCGTTCCAGATGGCCCATGGATTATCCAATGATGGGCCCGTCTTTTGGTGTTGCCCACGCATCGAGACCCCGAATCGCAGATGCAGCTCCCCCTTGCCCCACCAGCTTTAACAGCTGTGGCCAAAGAGAAGACAACCTGAAAGAGTGAGCCCCTCCATGTTCCATCTGTCACTCTTCAGTTGACTCTTTGGGCTCAGCCCCTCTCAATGAGTGGTTCCTGGCGACTCGGAGCGGACGACGGTGGACGTGGGTGGACAATCTGGAACTGTGTGGGTGTCGATTGAGTGCTCCCGTTGCCCAAATAAATAAGCTCCGGCCTTTGTTCGTCACCCCTCCAAAACCTTCATCAGATCGGCGCCGTAAATACCTACTATCATAGCTTCGACTTCTTCTTTTCTCCTGTCCTGTCTTTTGACACTTTATCGCAACTTTTATATCCTTCATATCCCGAACATTTAGCCTCGCAACTCGATTTTCATCTACCTTAATCAACAACCACAACCCCCAATAATTCACAATGGCCGGCGGACATGACGAAGATCTGATGCCCGAGGACAACTCGGGCTACAAGCTCTCTCAGCCCAAGCAGTCCTTGGCTGAGTACCAAAAGATGGGTATGTTCCAACCTTTGTCTTCACTGTTTGTTTTCTTTTCAACATCATACCCATCTTCTTTCACCTGCATCTTCTCTGCGGCATCGTGCGGATCGTGGGACTTTTGGAAAAGGGGATGCGGGTGCGGTGACGACATGATGGTTTACCCCTTTCACCGCCAATGCTTCACGGCGCAAGGACTATGGCAACGCCTCACACCATCACCACTTTTCATGTTTTTGGCATGAAATCATGACCACTATGAGCACAAAGTAAAGCTCGTCATGGTTTCCCATGGCAGAAACCTTTGCGATTGTTTACTTGACCGCCAAGTCAACAATCGCAAAGGTCGTCGCAGACGTTCACAACTCCCCAACAGGGCATGCCCCTGATTTGAAGATGAGAGGGGCGGGAGCTATCGCGAAATGGCCATCTACCTGCCAGACCGGAAGACCACGGCACCGTCATTTACAACACCCAACCGCATCCAGCCACATACACACACACACATATATATACCAAGGCATACAATCATGAAAAAAGAACCACAATGACTAACCCACCCTCACTTAGACGAGAACGACGAGTCCCTCAAGCGCTACAAGGAGTCCCTCGGCCTCGGCGGCGGCACTGACCTGTCCGACCCCAACGACCCGCGCGTGTGCATCATCCACTCGCTCTCCATGGAGTCTCCCGGCCGGGAGCCCGTCGTGATCGACCTCTCGACCCCGGGCTCGCTCGAGGACCTCAAGAAGCACCCCTTCACCATCAAGGAGGGTGCCAAGTTCACCATGAAGGCGCAGTTCAAGGTGCAGCACGAGATCTTGAGCGGTCTGCACTACGTCCAGACGGTCAAGCGCGGCAAGATCAGGATCCCCGGTGGCAAGACGAGCGAGATGATTGGAAGCTATGCGCCTAACACGGATAAGAATCCTATTTATACCAAGACTTGTGAGTTTCTCTTTTCCTGCTTCTACTCCCACGTCCTTTCATGTTTTTTTTCTTCTTTTTTTTTTTTTTTTGCAAGGGCGAGAAAGCTAACTCAAGTCACGAAATAGTCGCCGAGGAGGAGGCCCCCTCTGGTATGCTCGCCCGTGGCAACTACAACGCCGTCTCTCGCTTCGTCGACGACGATGGCAAGACCCATCTCGAGTTCGAGTGGAGCTTCGACATTGCCAAGGATTGGTAAATTGCGTTGCTTCGTTCGATCTAGATCGATCGTCGTGATCGCCATCGTTCATCGTCATCATCTCTCCCGTTCTCCTCGCCCTTTTAGCCAGCCGGTTCGGCTCGGCTAGTCGGCCGCATGGGATATATACAACACACATACGTATGCCTTCGCTGTGGGGCATGCCGTGACTTGTCATAGTCCAGTGGGAGGAGGAGGAGGAGGAGGAGGAGGAGGAGGATAAGAATGTAGGGGATGCGCCTCGGCGTATCGAGGAGCGAGCTCGAAAGAGGATGATCAAGACGGGAATCAATCGCTGAGGAAGAAAGACGACTCACACGCGCCAGAAGTCCTCTGTGCGTGCTTCGAATTTGAAGAAGCAGGAGAAGGAGATACTACTACACTACCGCAACTTAACAAGGGAAAGCGACGTCTGTTTCACCTTGTCTAGTACATATGGATAGGAAAGGAGGGGGAAATGGACAGGACACAAGCGAATGGAATGGGAATAGGGCCACAGGATGGATGGTTGGTCACCACACACCCCCCTTTCTGGGCAGGAGGGAAGGGGAGAGAAAACTTCCTTTATATCTATCTACATACATACACATTTTTATCTTAGTAGTATAACGACACATAACTCTCACGTCTGGTACGAAGAAAGATTGGAGGCTTGACACCGCATCATAAGAGCTGTATACTGTCCAAAAACCGAACGTCCAGGTATCATTCATGCTCGCCTGCTTGTAATCTATGACATTGTGGTCGCTAGCGTGGGTATATGCAGTGTATTCGCACCCTTCAATGTGAACAAATTCAAACCAAGACCGCCCGCAGCGCTTATGCTCTTTCTTTCCTGATTCCCTAACCCATTACGCCCTGAAAGCGCATGGTGTGTGATGCTCCCGTCTCGCTGACTACTACAAAAAGTAATCAGGCAGCGCCCCTCCCTCGGCCGACTTGTCCTGATTCATCTGTTGATCCTTAACGGCGTCATTCTCAGGCGCGGCCGCGAACACGTTGAAGAAACGCTCTCCGGTGTCGCTAACCTCCAGCACACTGGCCATGTTTCCGCACCGGTAGCAGTAGTTGGGCGCGCTCCATACCGTGCTCAGCCGGTCGTCGTATAGCACCTGGTATCCTTCCTGACAGAGCTGATGCGCGCGCAGGATGTGATTCATGTTGTTCACCGCCAGGAACTTCTTGACCACCTGCGCCCCGAAAGTGTAGCCGGCGCCGCGGGGGGATAAACTGAACTCGTCGCGGTCGGGATCGGGATCGGACCATACTAGGTCGGCCATGGGGCCTTCGTGGGGGATCTCGCGGAAGCGGTCGATTACTTTGATTTGGTCGATGGAGTGGATGGAGGGGGAGAGACCTGTAATGCAACAGCAAGATGGTTAGCAACTGTCCACTCCAACGAAAGGGGGCCGACACTAACCTCCATGCACACAGAATATTTGGTCGTTGATGACCACGCTTAATGTGAGAAAGTCGAACATGTCGGTAAAGTAATGCCAAACATTGGCATTGCCGTACTTGCGGGAGCACTCGGTATAAAAGCCGTAAGACTGCGTTACGCCGCGGGACTCGTGGTTTCCTCGAATCAAATGGACGCGGTTGGGGTATCTCAGTTTCAAACAGACAAGAAGAGAAATCGTTTCAACGCTGAACATGCCTCGGTCGACATAGTCGCCTGTTGTTTTTCTCCCCAAGGTTAGCACGCCGGGCGCCGCTTGCTTCCACCAAGATCACCACCCACCTAGAAACAGATAATTCGTGTCTGGACAGTAGCCACCAATTCTGAATATTTCTATCAGATCGTAGAACTGGCCGTGGATGTCACCGACAACGGTAACGGGGGCGCGAACGTGCACGACATTGCTCTCGCGCATCAGCAGCTCCTTTGTTTTGGCACATATCGCTTCGATAACCGATTCTGCGAGTAGTTCCTTTTTGTAGAGGCGCGAGATGCACTCGTCGAGGTCGACCGAAGCTATACCGTGTGTCACGTGTCAGTGTCTGTCATGATTGCTTCGTTGTTGGATGTATGTTGGTGGTTTGTCGGTGTCTTTCTTTTGGCGGGGCGCGGGAAGGGTAGGAGGGGCTGTCTGTTGTTCTTGACGTTGGTGGCGCAAAGGGTGTGCGATGGACCAACTTACCAGGAAGGCCAGGCATGGCGGGCAGAGAGATGATGCTCGTTTAGTAGGATTAAAGCGACGGCGCTAGAAACACAACTTGGGCAAGTCTGCAGTTGGTAGAGGTAGTGTCGTGTCGACAGGCTCAGCAATCACGGGTTGCGGTAAAGGCTGGTGCTTCTCCCAGCTCGAGCGATGTCAATGGTAGTGGCTGGATGGATACGAACCAACATGTTCGGAGAGATGGGTTTGTCACATCGAACGGGGCGAAAGACGGGAGCTTCAGTAGACGACGGAGCGCAATCCTCCAAAGTCACTTGGTGGTAGGACAACTTTGCGAAAAGAGTTGAAAAGTGGAAAGAACTGAAATGTTGCTAGACAGATTTTGAGAGAGCAGTCGCAGGCGGCCTAGCAGGAATACACATGATGGGCGGGGCCGCCATTTGGAATACTGGAAATAGACGGTTTGTTGAGTTGTCGTGCCTGGTGCTGAAGAAGCGCAATCCCAAGTGCTGAACCCTTAATTCCTGGCGAATCGAAGGAGGCCCGACGCGCTGCGTGCAGTGCAGTGGAGGTGCCTCTTGGGTGCTGCTGACGGGCTGACGTGCCCTCCATCCAGAGGGCAGCTGCGTTGCTGACAGTTGACAATGGCAACAGGCAGCAGCTGGAAAACCATCCGTCATCGCGAAGGACAGACTGGCGAGGACTGGGTGCTTGTGCCCCACTTGGTAATCGGTTCATACAAAAGCCAGCGGTCTCCCTCCTCTCTTCCCACTTGACTCTCGCAAATTCCTTTCCTTGTTCCTCTCTCGCACCTCTGTTTCTTTGCTGCCTCACGGCCACCTCTGAAAACATGTCGACGAGCACATTCTCCCACCTCTCAACAGTGTCAGCGGACACATTGGTTTGATGCGGCGCTTTTTGGCCATCAGTCCCCTCCAGGTTTTTCCTGTCCATCATGTTATCTTTGATGACTTCTTCTGCTTTGTCTGTTCATTCTGTCGATTGATTGCTGGCCAGATTCCCAGGACCAAGAAGATGCCTAAGTCCAGTGTTGCTCTCTGGCGTCGTCTCCAGGCATCCAGTGCCTTTCACCGCCTTGTTTCTGCCCTTGCTGGCGATGCCTCGGTTGGCCCGAGTTCACGGTTATTTCTTTTCTCTGCTTCATCTGCCTGCCCCTTCACTGGCGTTCAAGCCTGAAGCCTATCGAGCCCAAGAGTTGGCTGTCTTACATTGCAGCTCAGGAGTTGAGGTATTTCATCGACGAGTAGCTGGCCACATGGAGGAAGGCGTTCAGAGTCTTGCTGTCCATCAAGACAGTTGACGACAGGGCAGTTTATGGGGATCATGGCAGGGCATCATGGGCGCTATCATGGCAACCTGTCTTTGCCATGTCCTCTTTGGTTCTATCGAGGACGCGGTTGAGGGCTTCGGATGCAGTCATCTTTGTGAGGTTGATGAGAGCCAACATTGGCAACCCCTATCTCGGACCAGCTTCTCTGGAACCGTGGAAATTGGGGACGGGAAGGTTCACAGGTAACACATCTCATTTCCTCACTCTAGCTCTCAATGTTATATGACTCTCATTGAGGTCGATGCACTGGCCTTATTCCATAGATGGCCAGCCCTGTGTTTCTGCTTCTTTTTGCAGGCATCGTCCTATTCTCTATACCTCTAGTTCTTTTAGAACATATCAATCTTCAAACCAAATCATGGAAAGCAAACATCAATCATATCGATTGCCGAGTCGGAGCCGGTCCAGACCTCAAATTCCCGATGCAGTAAGGGGCTGTTTCTCACGTGATTCGTGCGTGTCAGCCCCCGCTCTCTTGGGCCCAGAGGGTGGCGGCTGAACTTCTGACGGCGCTCTTCAACCTCCAAAAATACGACTTGCATCGGAAGTCAGTAGGGCAAGTCAGCTGGATCGCTTCCTCACAGAGTCGAGCCACGACAGAGATTCCACAACACCACAAGCGGAACCACACTACAGCGACACGCCGGCGACAGGCCACTCATCGCAGCCTTGCCTTTAGTATTTTCTTTGCATTCTGATCTCCAATCCAGCATTTGTTGAAGCCGCGGCATTGTTAGTTTGGGCATCCTAGGCGGCTTCCTCGACGCACTGCAAAGAGTAACTGCCATAGCAGTATATCTCAAATCATTCAGTGTCCCGCCGCCAGTCACCTCGATATACGTCGCTCTCGAGGCCCGTTGATTATATGTCCAAAAGGTCGCGACATTCCCAGTGCTCACGTCTACATCTGCTCGCTCCTGTCCGAGATCCTCTCCTTGCTTCCCGGTGGTCGCTCGCCAGGCTAATGTCCTCGCAGCGAACCTGATCCATCATAGGCATTTGCCCATCCATCAGCGAAGCTACAAGCCATCAGCGCATCTATACTTGCACGGGACTACAAGGCTACTCCTGATATACCTACTTCATTCGGCAGTTATACGCTTCTATCTTTCGTCTTCATCCCAGTGACTCAACCACTGCAGTTTCCCATTCTTCATTTCTCCTTGCTCACCCCCCGGTCAACACATATATAACATGTCTTCCGCCGCGGCGGTTGACTCCGCTCCGGGACAGTCCTCCTCCCAACACGAACCAATATGTTATAACTGCGGCACACGGGGCCATTGGGTCGTCGCTTGTCCAGAGCCCACTCGGGATGTGCCTGCGTGAGTAGCCTTAGATCCCCTTTGCCCATCACAAGGGACTAACAGTCCTTCCAGCGGCCTTCAAAGATGGCAGTCTCAGCACCAGGAACACCAAGGTCACTCGTCAGATCGCCACAGCTCATCCCATGATAAAAAGGGGCCCGTTGTCACTCGGTATCCGTTGCCTCCTAGCCAAGGCCCTACCATCACAAGATACGGTCCGCCGCAACCACCAGCCTATCCCCCTGGTGCACCACCGCCGCCGTCGATCCAAGCCTATCCTCCGGCCTCTTTCCCACCGCCGCCACCGCCAACATATTCCGGAAGTTACCCTCCCCCGCCGCCGACTGTATACGGCCAGTTCCCGCCGGCTGCACCACCGCCTCCGTCGCAGTACGCACCGCAGCCCCCTTATGGACAGCCACAGTATCCTCCTCCGTATCCCCCATCCAACTACTACCCGAACGGTGTCCCCCCTCCCCCGCCTGGGGCTTATCCTCCGCAACCTTACTCACAACCGCTGCCCGTGCCGCCGCCTGTGCCACCTCCTTATCCTAGTAGCTACAGTGGGCCACCGCAGCCGGAATACCATTACTCACCAGGTCAGAACCCGCCATATCCTCCTCCTACCGGGTGGGCACCGCCGCCATTTGCTCCTCCCCATTTACCGCCTCCTCCTCCATCCAATTCTGGCGCGAACAAGCATCGTGGCAAGAGACAGAATCAAGGCCCGAAGCATTCGAACGCGCAAAGAGATGGACACGACAGGCACAACAGAGATGAAGGAAACCACAGAATCGACAGGTTTGACCGCCATGACAGGCATGATAGGCCGGACAGGTTTGACAAACGTGATCGAGATGACGGTTACGAAAGGGGCGAACAGTTCGACAAGAACGATCACTTTGAGCGAAATGAGAGGGACCAAAGGCCTGAGAGGCACGACCGACCTACGAGGTTCGAGAGAGCCGAGAGAAACGACAGGAATGACAGGCGTCGAAATGTGAATGATTCAGAGGACCGGGCCGGACCTGGGCGACAAGAACGCCGAAAGGAGCCACGAACAGTCCAGCCTGAGCGAACATCCAAGCCCACGGATTCCAAGAAAGCGGTTCCCGAGCCCAAGGAAGATGTAGGAAATGGTGAATGGGATCCAGCTTCTGAGAAGGATTTACAGCGCATTTTCCCCGACCTTGACTTCAAGCCGGCGGATCCGGTCGGAATTCCTCTACCTGCGACTTACACGGATGATCCCACGATTCCGCCTGCATACAATGCCAAATGCGTCAAATCTCTTTATTTCAACGATCAGAATGAGAAGGAGTTTGCCTTCTCAATCCGGGAGACATCTTTCTGGTCTGTTCTTAAGCTAGACCCCGTCTTCAAGTTCTACCCGGGAATGATCAGGAAACGCATCGGCGAGCATGAGTACACGACGCATATCATATCTGCGCCTCCTCATCCAGAAGCCAAGTTGAAGCTTCCCCCGAAATTCACAATCTCCCGGACCCAACGAAAAGAGACACCGGAAATTGATCGATACCGCCCTCGGCTTGACCAACATCGGGATTTCTCGCCCAGACATTCCGCACCTCGTGACCAACCACCATCCGGATTTGACAGAGGACACCGGGGTCATCAACAACAATCAAAGCGTCCTCTGGATGACTCCTTTGACGGACGCGATCGAGACCCCAGGGACGCAAAGCGGCCCAGACAGAGTCTACCGCCGCGCAATACCCCTGACCGGGGTCACGGCCGCGATCCCTACCCGCCGCCTCGTAGACCCTCCCCGAGTCCCAGGTATAACCTCAGTACCGATCCCTGGTCGCCACAGGCTGGTGAGACGAAGGTCCCATCAACCGACCATCGCTACAATAGGGATTCATACTACGACAACAGGTCCTCGTCATCTAGGGGCGACAGAGACAAGGAGAGAGGGAGAGAGCGACCATCTCAGTATGCGGACATGCGCCACGACAGCGGCTACCATAGCAGTCGCAGCCGCTCGCAGGAGCGCAAGCCCCGCACATCCTCCTATCGCGATGATTACAGGGACCGGGACAGGGGCAGAGACAACCGACCGCTTTCAGGGCCATACCGGCAGAGGAAAAGGACGCGGTCTCGCAGCCGCAGTCCCAGCCGCAGCCGTAGTCCGGCTTCGTCCTACCTCTCGCCAGCAAGAAGCACTGCTAAGCGCAGCCGCTCTGCTAGCCGCGGTCGTAGCCTGACGCGTAGTCGGAGCCGCAGTCGCAGCAGAAGCGAACGCAGCGAGTCACCCCTCACGGCGCTGGATAAGGAGCTGCTGGGTTTGACTGACGAGCCTAATGAGCCGCCCAAGTCGAAGGTGGCTCCTAAGAAGGTGGCGCCGAGGGTCAAGGTTGCTGCGGCATTTGGGTGAGTCCAACTCCATGTTTTTCTATCCTGAGTGAATAAGTGCTAACATCATTTCTAGTCGCCGGTGGTAATCGCTCACAGCCCCTTTACATTTTCTTTTCTTCATCTTTTCGTTTGCTTTGCTTCCGAAACGAAATCGGATCTCATCTTTTGGATCGGCATGTCCCGGCGTTGTAAGGGTGTAGGACTCTTTGTTGTGCACACATTGGGGCTTGTTGCCTGGCGTTTTTCGTCTACTGGGGACATCTGTCGAATGGTGGCTGTATGGAGTGAAATAGTGTTAAACTTTCTCTGGAGCGGAGTTCGTGAGCGGAGTTCGTATAGCATCATCAAAAGCAGTTTTCTTTCTTCTTTCATAATAAAATATTGCATCTGTCTAGCACAGGTGTAAGTCATCAAAGATACTTCACTTTTAACCGTAGACAGAGATGTCAAATTGTGATGCCTACCTACAACTCAATGTCCTCACCAACTACCTTAAAGTGTCCGATTTCACTGTCGATGAACACAGGGCATACATTTCTCCAAGTAGAGGATTAAAGGAAGGAGCTACCATGACACTTCCTCACACACTACCTATCTTCGCAGTTTCATTACTGGTAAGCAGGCGCGATTCTTGATGTTTGAGGAATGAGGAGGGAGAGAAGGAGCCTCCATGGCACCATGGCATCTCCGACCTCTTCAGGAAGGAACGCCTACTAACCTTATTCAGAGACATGGACACTCTTCAGAGAGAACTAATCCAAAACATTATGTTCAATCACAATTTACATACGTAATTTTTACATACGGGGCCGTTACAAATACCTCTACCATTCGAAATAGTGAACAGAATTCCTACAATGGAAGCCGTCAAACTTTTGGCAATACCACACCATACAACGTTGTCAAAAATTCCACATCAAACTTTTAACACCGGTCGGTGTACGCACTACGCACTACGCAGTATAAATAACATCAAAAGTGTTCTTGGCCAAGTATCTGACAGACAGATAGATATGTTCCATCCAGTCATCAAGAGACAATGAATGTGAAAGAGAACACTTGATTTGCTTGCTTGTGTCATCCGATTACACAAAACCGTCACTTCACTAATCAAATCAATATTTACCAAATATCCAGGCATCCTAAAACAGAATCAAAGACACAAACACAACACACAATTCTGTGAACACCGGAACTGGAAACCAATCTTGTAGTAGTAAACGTTTTGACCTCGGGAGTTACCCCAGCCTCCTTCCTAGGTAGGTACTTAGGTATCCATCCATCCATCATACCTGCCGTACCTGCCGTGCCGTGTGTGTGCCCGCCCAGTCCTACCTTACCTATTCTATAGCGGTTCTTTAGGGATGGATGGATTGTATTGATGATATACTACTGCAGTTGTTTTGCGAAATGCCCATGCTGTGGAGCGAGAGATGATGATAATAAACTCTTAAACAGAAAAAGAAAAGAAAAAGGAAAGGAAGACGGGAGTTCAAAGCAAAGTGGAAGGTTCGGAAAGGTGACAGCCGAAAGAATGAAGGAGAAACTGACTGCCCCGGGTTGAATAAAGCAAGAGAATTTACTTGGGCGTCACGATATTTTATTACAATCCCCCCCCCTCCCCCAAAAGAGAAAAAAAAAAAAAAAAAATTATACCATTACAGTTTTGAACAACCTACAGACGGGACACGCCCAGCACAGCGGTGTGTCCAGCTAGGTGTGGTCAAGTCAAGCCACCAACACGTGTCAACCCGTTTTCTTTCTGTACCATGGTTTCATCGTACCATGGAAACATGGATACTGTAACCGCTCACTCACTAGCGACGTGATGGGTTGTTTGGGTTTCCTTGGGCGAATGTAACCTTCGTATTGAGCATGTTTGTGTCCTGTCCTCATGTGGTAGCGTGACGTGACGAACTGGCGGGCAGAGGGCAGAGGGGGGCTGAGTAATGGTGGGGGAGCTTATTCTCCCAGACAAACTGGTACCACATTGCGAAAGGTTCAGTAAGAGAGCATCTATCACATCATTTTGTGAACATGCAACTGAAGTAGAACTCCATCCGATTTTTCCTTTGGCCGTCTATCATCTATCTAGCTAGGGCTCTCCTTTGTACCTCGGGAGAAGTAGAGCCAAGGAGAGCAACCGATAGAGAATCATCCATCCCTCCTGTATAGTCCTGTTTTCCTATGTATCCTTCCTACTCTCTCCACCTGTCTGCCTGCCTGCCATGCGCTTCCTTGGGGGTATCCTATCTGGTATCAAAGTAAAAAGCAAAAACAAAGCATTACGTGAAATAAAAGTCTCCGAGAAGAAACAAAAGCAAGGCCCGATATTAGAAAGCGAGTATCCCAAAACATCCCTAGTAGGGAAGCAATGGCATAAATGACCAAGCACAGGCGTGATTGAGTGACCACGAGTCTGTCAGGTCTGAGCCATGACCTTTGTTTTGTTTCCGAAACCGCCATGAAGCAAGAAATGAGTGAGCGAGACGTAGAGTTGGGCATGGCTGATCTGTGCGACAATATGGGGAGTTTTTGTAATCCTGTCAATGACAGAAGGGTAATGGGGTAAATGGGGTAAATGGGGTAAATGGGGTACTTTTTGTAGTGAAGTTTGGTGTGAAGAACAAAGGAAAAGCGCCTCCAACGAGTGAATGGTGGTCGGTTAAGTAGGAGATGGCGCCTCCCCGATATGTTATGAACAAGAACAAAGCAGATCAAAACGAGGGTGGGGGTATTTCGCGGGATCAGCCAGCCATAGCCACTACATATCGCTTACTCACTCACTGCTTCTCGACTTCAGCTGCTTGCGCTGCCGAATAATCCAGGGGTCTCGGTGGTAGACTCCTCCGTTTATCGGTGGAAGAACGCGGGGACAGGGACAGTAGCCGAGCGCTGCCGGCGCTGATGTGTCGTACGTGTCCCTTGCCGAGATTCACGCTGGTCGCTCGCCGAACTTGAATCTCCTCGTCCTTCACATGCCCCGCGGTTTCCGGGAGTCCGGGGCTTGCCTCGGGCGTGTCGCCCAATGAATTGAGATAACCTTCGAAGCTCTTCGTTCGGACATTGGCAGGATGACCGTGGATAACAACGGGCTGCCCTTCCCTGACAGATCCCCAATGAGGTTCCTCCTCCCAATCACTTGATGCACGAGCCTCCCCACTGGACTGCCGGTTCCATCCGGGACGTTCACCACTAGGGCGTGCAACACGGGATAGATAATCATCATCCACGATGGAGGATTCCTCATTCAGGTTGTCATGCTCGGGCGAATTCCCATCCTCATTCTCGTTATCTGGCTCTGATGTTCGAGGAAGCTGCCTATATGGTGTTGATGACCTCATGATACTTGACGACTTTCGCCTTTTCGCCGATAAGCGTCCGGATAGCCATGATGCCTCAGAATCTATGGAGGCAAGCGACATGGTCTGCGGTTCGGGGGTCATATTACGCTCATCGGGGTGGCCGAAGGAAGAGGGCGTATGACGGAGTGCGTCCACGGATCTCTGTTCTGATGACGTTGGTGTCTCATCTCTAGGGCCATTCTCCGATGTCGCTACTCCTAGAGGATCGAGATCGGTGTTTGGGTTAGGGGAAGCCTCGGCGATCGTGGGAGGAATCGAATCGCCCTCGTTTAACTGTATCCTAGATCCCGGTGGTGAGAGCGGGAGCTCTGGAAGATCTTCACGGAAGCGCGATTTCGTGCGTTTCGGTACCCCGGAGCTAACCCGTCGCGGGGTGAAATTGATTGGTGGTGCTGGCACGTGTAGTTGTGGTGTTTGCATCGAGTCGCGCATCGAGTCGCGCGACGTGTTGGAAAACGAAGACGGCCCACCAGAGCTTCGTCTGTTTCTGTTTCCCCACCTGAAGATGGATGCCCATGATAGGTGCCCTCTGGAGCTGCTGGTCTCTGACCCTCTCCGCATCGGTTCCGAGCGCTCCGTTTTGGCCAAGGAGGTTTGTCGAGATGATCGACCATTCGGGCTGAAAAAGGAACTCCTCGAATGCGGACTGGCTAAGCCAGGGGCTTCTGGCCCGAGGGGAGAAGTGGGAGTTTCGACCGGGATGCTTTCCGTGCGATGGAAAGATCTCAGTGGATGTGGTCGAATATTTTCCTCCTCCTTTCCCTCGTTAAATTCTTCCCTTGAACGCTTTCTTACTGGCCTTGAAAGCTCGTCCGATTCACGAATCCTCGATGACGTTACCACCGCAGACGCAGGGTCGATTCCCAAGCCCACAGCCTCACGGCCAAGCACGCCTCTCTCCAGGTTTGGAGGAGAATCTCTACCTTCCTTCTGCGCTTCAGCATCGTCGGCACGCTGCTTTTCTACCCGTTTGGCAAGCTTCGTCTGCGCATTTTCCTGTTCTCGTTGCCGTCTCCGTTCGCGCCGTCGTCGATCTCGTTCCATCAACTCACGGAGATCACTCGCGCTAAGATCATTAGCGAGGTCGTCAACACGTTTATGAGCCTTCAGTGTCGCCTCCGGTATGGTCTCTACGAGCCTCTTCTGGCGCTGTGAGGGTTTCTTGGCCAGCGGTGATGCGCCAACCTCGCCATTTGTAGAGCCCTGTCGTGGATGCGTGGCATATCGAAGGGTTGGTCTGGGGGCGAGTGCTTCAAATGCCGAAACCTTGTACGAGATTTGTTCCGAGTCTGATGAAAAGGTCGAATGGAGGGATTCGGGGGCGGGTAAGGAGACGTCTGAGGATCTTTGGCCCCTAAATCCAAGACCATTCTTAATTCTTTTGCTGTCCTTCTTCATGGGGCGTCCCGCCATCCAGGCCTCAGTTGCTGTTCGGACAGGCACATATGTGCTCATAGCCTTGATCTCCGCCTCCCGCGCATGATCTTCGCTCCGCCTTTTCTTGCTCGATTTCTTCCGTAGTAGGTCATCGCCGTCGCGTTTATTGTGGAGGGTGGGCATGCGGAAGAAAACGTTCCGACCTAGGTCAGTGCTGTTAGGCCCCTGGGATGTCGGTGCTGGTCCCGCCACTCTCCGTTTTCCTCCAACACTCATCTTCCGCCCAAGTACTATCGAATCGTGTCGGCCGGGAGAGAAACTATACGTTCGTGCTCTTCGCTGTAGCTTATGGGGCTCCGCTCGATCCTGCCCTGTCTTTGCCTCTTCCGCTGTCGAAGCTTGGCCTATTGGGGTAGCATCTCGGTGCCCATCGAAATCCGTCGTGGCAGCGCGAGAGCGCCTTTTGCGGCTTTTCCGCCGGAATGGCCAGATTGCCATGATGGTTCGGGACGGACGTTTGGCAAGATGCCGTCGAGGTGTAACCAGATAAGCTGTTTGATTATGTGCAACTAGCTGTAAAATGGCACGTATGGCTGATTTCTGGTATTGTCCGTGTTTTGTAGTAGATGCGATCGGCTCATTATGACCATGATTCCAAGGTGTGGTAAACCAAAAGAAGGCGATATGAGTAACCAGACGGCCTACGAATCCGTTGTAGGGACTGATATCTTCAAACCATGCTTGGTGTATGCCAATGTAAGAGGCGCGATGATGTGATACAGGAGTGAGTAAATAGAGAGCGAGAGGAAGGGGCCGTTATTGCGTGGTGGCGATTCTTTGTCGTGACAACCTGGGGTGGCAGCCAGTGATGGTGGTATATCCAAGTGTCGAGGTAGTCAGGTACTGATCCAATTATGCCTGGCCGGGTTCGTTTGGAGGTATGCCAAGGGAATGATGTTCTACCGGTAGAATTGTCAATGAGTGCCTTTGCCTTGTTGGAGAGAGTGCACGAGTGATTCTTTGTTCCGCGGTCGCGTGGTGGAAACGATGTAGCATTCGGCTCTTGAAGGGACTCGGAGGCAAACCAGGAGGTTTGAGCGCAACGTGGAAAGCAGGTCCTGAGCAACAAATAAGAGGATGTTGGCTGGAGTGGTGAGCAAGGGAAAGTGAGAGCGAGGGCAGAGGTAGAAATGATCGACACCCAACTATTTTTCCCTGTTGCTGGGTTGGGATGAAAAGGGCCTTTGCCAAAAATAAGGTGGGGTGGGATCAGCTTGGGGAGGTATGACGAAGGGAGCAACGAGAGGTATTATCGCATAACTTGTTGGAGGTGGAAGGCGCTGGCAGCTTGGGTCATGGAGGGCATCTGGGGATATTGGGTAGGTTGGACAGGTAAATAACAACTGTGGGAAAGGGAACTGAATGGTATTACCTTTGTAAACTAGAAGTATGTAACTGCGGGCCGGACGGGGAGACGGGGCGGTCCCCTAGAAAAGAGGGAAACGATGGATGGAGATTGGAGGTGAGGTGCAGGTGAAATGATGAATGGGCAGCAAATGAAAGAGAAGGGGATGAAGAAATCAATGGAATCAGCGAAGCATGGAGAGGAAAGGGTCCGATGGAAGGAAGCGCAGTGGGGAGCAATGGGGACCGGGAGGCAAGTGCCGCCTACAAGGTAAGGTCAAATAGAAGGATACCTTACAAGCCAGGGTATGAAGCAAGGTACGGATCCGTTTTCCAGGATTCAAGTTCGCACTTTCTTCACAAGTCTGGAGTCACGCTTTGGAGCATCCCGTCCTCTTTGAGGTATCCCAAGGCATCGCGTCGTCGTGTACCCGACAGCTTATTGACTCCCTCCAACTAAAGCTGTCCTTTACCTGGACGTCTAAACTGAATCCCTGCCGTGGATGGACGGGAAGCTGGAATCCAAATGCCGTTAAAAATGCGTGCTTGCCCTGCTGCCCTGCTGCCCTGCCCTGCGACTTGCAAGGTCAGTTGCAACCCTTGACAGCGTGCGTGCGTCGGTGCGTCTGAAGTCTGAAGTCTGAAGTGGAGCTCTACCGACTGCGCTAAACCTGCAGCCAGAGCAAAGGTACTCTGTACTCCGTATTCCGCACGCGTATCATTGGCGTGCAGTATTGTATTGTCACTGCAGGAAGCGTGAATGTTACACGTGAAGTGGATCGCGGCGTCACCCACTGTAGCTTAGGTCTTCCCCGCCATCATGATAATCTCCCTCATCTTCCATGTTTAATTCGACTTGTCTTTTGCGCATTACGGCTGGCGCAACGCATCTCCGCACCTTTCTCCTCTTCATCTTAACCACGAGATAGCCTGGACGACGACCTACTGGACGCCGCAAGTGACGGACATATGCATCACGACCGATATTCTACCAATGAAAACATGAAAAACGGAAAATCTCCAACGGTCGAGCACGCCCACCGGTCATTGCCATGAAAATGGCAGGTGCTCCAAGCACGGGCGGCAACCATTGGACTGCACCGAAAACGTGGTGGTGTGAAGCCCATCTGAAGCTCATGATAGGGCCTGGAATAGGGCCTGGCGTGCCGTTTGAAATCTTTAAGACTGCCAGGACCAGGACGTGTCGACGGACGGGGCCCAGTCCGGAGTCGGATGCTCTGTGTCCCCCCGCCTGCATCGGGCTCTGGACGCCATATTGGCAAAATGAAATCAGCTGGACATGCTGACCTTGAAAGTCTCCATCGCCGATGTTTAAGGATTCTACTCATACCTGGCTTTTTATATGGGTATTTTATCTGGCATCAAGATTCACAGCAATTGCCAGCTGGTCACAATGGATTCTTGGCAGTCCGGAAATCTACCCGTCAGTACCTATCTTTCTGGAGCCAGCGCCTATCTCTTGCTCTTTGCGTGTCCTTGAAGCTTCCATTGCATGTCTGCTGCCAATATTTGCACCCAACATACACAATGCGCGCGCATTGCAGACCAGCCATTTTATAACCACTGACAGGCGCAGAGGTCTCGGCCACTCCCTAGTCTGGGGTCGCCGTGGCCGTCTGCAACCAGTGCCCGAGACGCTCGTATCCGTCCTTGTCACAATAATTGCAGCCCCGCGGTAACGGTTCTGTATCGGTAACAAACCCCAAACAGGGGCACACACCAGAGACAACCAGACAACTTGGTTCAGGTTGGTGGAGGCAAGAAATGGAGCTCCGTGTGTTCGTTCGCTAAAGCGACGAGACCCCAAAAACTCCAATTTCCCCCCTCCAATCTAGCAGAATCGGGGTGCGCTGGAGCCAATTATGTCATAGCAGCCCCCCTCTCCCCCAACCTTCAGCCCATCGGAGAGCATCTGAATTGGCGTCATGCTGTTTTTTTTTTGTACAAGTCTTCCTTGGGCTAAGCGAGCCCCAACATCACAAACGACGCACATTAGTGTCGTGCTGAACGCTAGGGGATGTTGATAAGGCACGTTGGAGATCGCCATCATCGTCGCTGTCGCCGTCGCCTCGCTTCGTGTTCAGCGCAATGGATCCACAAGTTTGCGGCTTTCTGTTCCACTGTTCCGTTCCACACGCAGCCCCCATGCAGTAGCGGCGGTCCACTCCTGGGGATGGTAACTAAAAAAGCTGCCGATAGTTCTGCAGGGCAGAGCGTCGTTCAAATACAGCGCGGCCGGGTGTCTGTCAGCTTGACACGTGTGTCGGCTGCACTGGAAATGTCCAGAGTTGCCATGTATCCGAGCACAAAGGTCGTGGATAGATATCTCTCAAGGGGACGGCGATAAGGGTCAGAAGCAGTGAGAGGCTATCACCAAGTGAGCGAGCGTGGAGTTGTTGTAGGTTGCGCTGCAGCTGGCCCCCGCTGTCTTGGGCGGTTGGAATCCACCAGCGCGAACAAGCTGACAAACCAGGCACAGAGACACTGCATTTTCAAGAGATCTGCAGGAAATGGGCACGATGCGTGACGATGGAGCAACACGTGAACGGCGCTTGTTGGATTTAACCGAGAACCGCAACTGCAATTCCCGTTCACACAACATCGTACACGCTCGACCCTAACAAGCACTACCCAAGTCCCACAGCATGCCAAGTTGAGAACACACAAGACTCCCCGGGAGCTTGCGGCGACTGCGCACAAGAGTACGGACGTAGTTGAGTTGAGAAACTCAGGCCTATGTCTGTGTTGGGAAAAGAGATAATGACGCTACAACGAAAGACTCGCGACTTTTACATGACCCAGCTTTCATGATGTTTGGCAGGAGAAAAGAAACCCCAATCAGTCAGACAAGGATCCACCCAATACCCAATCTTCATTGGCTCACAACACTTGTTGCGTGGATATTGATGCGGGCCAGGTTCGCGGAATGGATGATGAGGCGCATCAGCCGTGGTCGCAATGGAACGAAGACAACGGTGAGCGCCGTTCAATTGTTCGACGTTCGACAAAGGAAAAAAAGAAAAGCAAAGTGAAAATGGATCACTGGACTGGATGGTCCACCACCTCATGCCCATGCTCGAGGTACCCACCTCATGGCAACCCGCTCGAGTCATCATCCAGGGGAGAAGGAAAAAGGTCAGATCGCGCCCATGTCCCCCCCAGAGCCGGGCTGCTGTCTGATGCGGGAAGAAAGGGGATGATGCGATTCCACGAACTTCACAACCCACGACGGCACGATGGATGGGCCCTTGCACTTTGGCGGCTGTGTACAGCATACCTCATCTTATAAGCCGCAGGAATCAGGAATTCCAATATACAAGTTGATGTAAGGTTCCGTCGTTATAATGAAGAGAAAAATTTCCCTCTCTTCTTTCAACAACCATGCCATGGCTTTTTGGTCCTATCACATTCCAACAACACGGGATTAATGACACCACAAGGAATCACGGGGAACTGGGAAGAGGAGGGTGTTCTCGGGTTCCCTGTAGGTGTCACCATTCAGTCATGTCGCTAGTCAGGGGTAAAGGGGAAAAAAAAAAAAAAAACATCCATGGGCTGATCCGGTACCTGAAAATTAAGGACAGAATGATGACTTGCAAGTGCAAACATTCAGGGTCCAGGTCAACCTCGTCATTCTCTTTGGTTTACAGTATACTTTCTCTGCTTTTCTTTCGTTCTCGTCATCCGTCTCTGAATCTGGTCAGGCACACCCTGGAGGATACTGCTATGGACCAGCAAACCTTGATCCTGGAGAGAGAAAAGGAAGAGCCCGAACGACAGCCCTATCAAAAAGTCAAAAAACATTGGATGCTTCCGAAAATCGAATGCCAAGAAACTGGGGTCTTTTTCTCCACTCTGGACTGCTCACCCCCTCATTTCTCTTCAACCTCACCTTGAGCATTTTCCCGGTGGTTTGTTTTCTCGTGTGCACATGCTTCCCATATCATGGAAATAACCGCATCATTCCCATACCAGTTCGACGGCTACTAATCAAGAGCATAACCAAAAATCCCATAGAACTAACTAACCAAAACATGTTCACACAGATCCCCCGCTTTCTCCCCTCCTCCCATTCCGTTCCCTCCCATGCTAAGTATACCCATACATACATACATACATACATACATACCATACCATACTTCCTAAACGCCATACCTACCAGCTCCCACAACTCTGCAGACGCCTCCCCCGAACTATTTGGTGTCGTGACCGCCGAGGCACGCTTCTCGCTTCCTTCCTCTTTTTCGTTTCGCAGCCGCAAGCCGGGACGGGACGCTGGACTCGACTCGGCTGGCTGTTGGTCCACGCCACATACATCCGCCCTTATTACGCCTCGCCTTGCCTTGCCTGGCCGGCGCCAAATACGGTATGTACTCAGCTTCGTAACGCCTTCTCTTCCAGAGCTTTCTCCTCCTCCGCCCATTGTTATTGCCGGAGGTACATATGTGTGCATGCGTGTTATTAGTGCAGAAGGATAGCACTACTACCTACGGGGAGATCTTCCGAGAAGGCGGGGGGTGGGCAGTGCTTAACCGGCCGAAGAAGAAGAGAAAGAAACGAAGAATTCTCGCTCGTCTTGTCGTCGTGTGGGCTTCCACTTTCCGTAGTCCCGATTTGTCGCGACTCTCGGTCGGGCGCCTAGAAGCTCTCCTGGGGGGCATTGTTGTGCATTGCCTAGGTAGCCTCAGGTTTGTTTATGGTCACCTATTGGTCGCCTACGGTATCTTACTCCCTCTCGGTATCGGGAGAGAAGTGGCTGATCCTTCTTCATGCTTCCTCAGAGCTGAATGCTTCACAAAGGAGCAAGGAGAAAGAAAGGTACAGAAAAAATGAAGACCGGAAAGAATAACATAACAATGCGGACAGGAAAACAGCAAAAAGTTGAACGAAAAAAAAAATGAACATACAACACCTGGGATTCGCTGGTCGTCACCGACCCAACTACTAGTCAGGCGATTGGTAGCTTATCTATGGGAGAGCGGACGGGATCCCGAGTTTTCTACCATCTATGGTCGTATGTGCTATTATTCTCTCTCAAGCAAGCTTATCAGCTGGGTTCTCGCACTCTGGACGTTTCGTTTTGTTAATTAAGCAATGCGAACGCGAGCAGAGTGAGTGGTGGTGCTGCTGCTTCTGCTTCCGCTACTGCAAAGAAATGCAGGAACCGGATGCAGTCGTTGGCTATGTATCCTGGACTGAAGTGTCTGGGCCTCGGAGGCAATATAGACTTGCATGCTGACTGCTTTGGTCTTGTACAACTGAAGGCATACATCCTTCGACTCCTTGACCTTTCAGCGCTGACTTGTCTAGTTGAGCTCTCTAGTAGGCTCAGCCCAAGCCCACTTGAAGAAACCGGAATGGACACCAGATGTGTGGCTTACTTCCAAGACAAGACGAGAAGTGATCAACGAGAACTTTTAGTTGTAGGTCGGAGAAAACCTGGATCCATCCAAACGGTTCTCCGATCTGCGCCTTACATAACCTTCCGAGACTCTCACCTTTCAGATCTTTCTGTACCTATAAGACTCGCTGAGAAATACCCAACGTTTCGGTCGGGAGTATCCGTTTTCCTTACACGTGTATATGTGATATGCAGATCATCTTACCTAGTATCCCGATGTCTATCATGCCCATCCATGCCCGCAGTCGTTTTTAACTTTTAAGCTTTTCCAAGATATCGGAAGAAAAATGGATCTGA
Source organism: Neurospora sp. FGSC 26628 (assembly GCA_009805345.1). Lineage (NCBI taxonomy): Eukaryota > Fungi > Ascomycota > Sordariomycetes > Sordariales > Sordariaceae > Neurospora > Neurospora sp. FGSC 26628. The sequence goes on from RAOO01000059.1 coordinate 79,680, forward strand.
AAGGGTACATGTCATCTGCCATCTGTCGTCTGTTTGTTAATCTCTGATGGATGGGGATGGTTGTCTAGTGTTCGGTTCGGTCTAATATCTTGTAGGGCCGATGAGTGTGTCCAATGAGAGACCAGTGTGTTTGATAGATGGTTGGACCATTGACGCCGAGGGAATGGTGGGTTTTAGTTTTTGCTTTCATGGGAGGCTTGTGGTGAGCAAATTGCTGCTCTGAATAGGACTTCAACTTTTTTTTTTGGTAACATCAGGGTCGATTCATTAGGGGTAATTCAAGTCATTTGTGGTAAGGCAAGTCAGTGTTGGTCGACTTCATGAACCGAGGTCAGGTTGTGTGTTTAATGGTTCAATAACATGGAGATTTGATAGGACAATTCAAGGGAATCATATGCGACTTTCATGAGATTTTGAGCAGTCAGAAAAGGTAAACTTCAAAGTAAACGGAAGGAGACGATCGACGTAAAGATGTCGGGGCATTGCGGGGTTACCATCATAAACCGATATGCATTTAAGCCGCACAGGCCCCACGGTAGCGTCTCCGGAGCAACCACCCACCATGACATGGGTTTCAATCAACACCACCCTCCAAAAGTTGCGACCAAGATCAACGCGTCTGGACACGCGCCGACTAGCCACCCTTTTGGAACACCCCTCAACGTCCTTACGAGATACCCATTGTCATCAAAAACCCCGAAATCATCGAGGGAACCGCGAACCACGAGCCCATCCGAGTCACCTTCGTGCCCAGCACACCCTACCACAGCCAAAAATGGCCTACAACCCACGAATGTCCATCCTGCCTCCGCAGCCGCAACAATCGCGGCAGCGCAAAAAGGAAGAAGAAGCCGCCTACGCCAACATGCGCCTGCCCGACCGCGAAATCGTTGGCTGCATCAACGAGCTCGGCATCCCCTTCACGCTGGCCGACCTGCAGAAGCCCAACCCGATCCAGGTGCAGATGATCTTCGAGTGGTTCGGCGAGCTGCTGATGAACAAGACGCGCCAGACGGTCGACCCGGCGATGCGCGCGGCCGCCGAGGACGTTTGCGGGCCTGAATTGGGCGAGGCCATGATGCCGTCCGACACGAGGAACCTGTTGGGGTTTTACGTGTCGCTACGCAGGCTGCTGCTGGATTGCGGGGTGAATGACTTCAGCTTCAATGACCTCTACAAACCGACGCATGACCGGTTGGTCAGGATGCTGAGTTATGTCATCAACTTTGTCCGGTTCCGCGAGAGCCAGACGAGCGTGATCGATGAGCATTGCAACAAGGCCGAGCAGACCAAGGCGCGCATCGAGCAGCTGTATGTGGAAAACCAGAATATGGAGGCGCAGTTGGAGGAGATGAGACACAATCGCAGGGCGATGGAGGTGCTGGTTCAGGAGAAGACGGTGCGCAATGAGGAGCTCAAGAAGCGGCTGCTGGAACTGCGAAGGAGTCAAGAGAAGGTGGCTGGGAGGTTGGAGGAGGCCAAGACCAAGAAGGGAGAGCTGGCGGCGGAGCTGGAGGAGAAGACGGCTACCAAGATTGCGCTCAAGCAGGAGAGCGCGAAACTCCGGCCTTATGTACTACAGAGCCCGTCGGCGTTGCAGGCTAGTCTGGCGGAGCTGAGCAACACGTTGAACAACGACAAGGCACACATCGATGCGCTGGATAGGCGGTCAAGAGCTCTCCAGACGTCAACGGACTCGTTCAGCGTGGTGGCCTCAGACGTGGCCTCGTGCATCAAGCTGTTGGAGGAGATCGCCATCGAGCTAGCTAAGGAAGAGGAGGAGAACGTTAAGAACGCACGGCAAAGGGACGCGCTTACGGACCGGGGAGCGAATGTTAGGGAGATAGAGCGCGCGGAGGCGCTTCTCAAGAGGCAATTGGCCAAGTGGGTTGATCGCACGGCGCAGTTGCGGACGCAGAGCCAGGAGAAGGCGCATAGGGCTAAGGAGAAGATGGAGGAGTTGAGGGCGGTGCATAGGAAGTTGACGGAGGAGAGGTCGGAGAAGGGCAAGGATATCGAGAGGAGGAGGGTGAGGATTGAGCAGACGGAGAAGAAGGTATGTTTGCATTGCATTGCGCTGAACGACAAGAAAAAAGATCAGAAATGCTAACCAGAGGCCTTCCTTCAACTAGATGCTCGACTTGAAGGAGAATATCGAGAACGAAGTCCATGCCGCCCACGACGAGTACCTCAAGATGGAGGCACACATCAAGCTGTACATTACTGAGATGGAGCAGGCCATCTGAGCGGGCGTCTTGTTGGTTGATACGTTATGATACCCTTTGTTCGCACACTTGTTCTTGTTTGACGTGTAGTATACCGCGTCGAGTTCACGGCGAAGTAGTCAAGTTTTTGTTTGGCATATGAGAGGTTTTTGGAGCATGGATATCATGGAATGGCGTTTCGTTTGTTTTACCAGCAGGTTGGGAAGGTTGGGTATGGTAACTTGCCCCTTTTATTCTTTGAGGGGAAGGCATCAAAAGTCGTTTACACTGAATGAGAGCACGAACTCTAGACTACCAACTCGGTTCTGTTGTGCTGTGTGCTTTGTGCACTGCCCCTTCTCAGTCCATATCCACATTCCCTCCCCTTCCACGACCAAAACCACCATTACCTCTTCAAACAACAACCCCTTTCCCTCTACCTTTCCCACTCCCCAACCCCAAACCGGAACCACCGACCCAACATCCTCCTCACATCCACCGTCTTCCCAACAATCCCAACACTTCTTTCCAAATCCCCAGCCCCAGCCCCTTTCAAAGCACTCCCACTCACAACCGGCATCTTTTCCCCCAGTAAACTCTCCATCATACTTTTCTTCTCATCATCATCATGACAATCGTGATGATGACCAACAGGCTCTACAACCACAACCCCCAACCCCACCCTCCTCCCAGCCTCCAACAACACAGCAACGCTGTTATTCAGTCCTTGCACGCTCCACTCACTGGAATCGCGGTGTAATGCTAGGAAGCCATACACTATTATTATACGTTTTTGTGTTTGATGGCCGCCGTGGTTACTACTACCAGGTTGTTGATCTGGTCCTGATCCTGATCCATAAGGCGGCGGAGCTGGAGGGGCGGGAACCTTGTTGTTGGTGCTACTAGTAGAGGGAGAGGGGTCAAAGACAGAGAGAAAGGCGCGCAGGTGGGACACGGTGGGGATGAAGACTGTGCGGATGTGTCGTGCTACCGCGAGTTGGTAGAGGGGGGAGGCGAGGAGTTGGCAGGAGGACCAGGGATTGGGGCCGGGTGTGATTTTGCTGGTGTTGTTGGGATGGTTATTTCTTGGTTGCGACGCTTGTTGAGTTTGTGGATGTGGATGTTGTTGTTCTTTATCTGTAAAACTCATGCCTCGATCTGAGACTTGAGGTGAACTTTGTTGTTGCTGTCCTTGTTGTTGCTCCTGCTGTTGCCCCTGTGGCTCCTGCTCCTCCTCAGCTTGCTGCCCTCGCTTAATTTCCCTCGCCAAAGCCGCAAGAAACTCCAACCGGCTAGAGCAGACGATCAAGGTGGTGGGATAACTGCAGCAGTGGATGATGTACCAGAGCAGCTCAGAGGGAAGTGCTGGCGAGTAGAAGAGAGGCTGAGACTGAGAGGCGTCCATCATCTCACACATTGGTTGCTTGGTAGCTTCCACAGCAGAAGAAATGTCGTGGATCACGACTTGCGGTTGCGCAACCAATAAGTAGGTAAGTGCGTGTGTGTGGTGGAAGTGAGAGCGGGTTGAGTTCTTGTGGGTGGTATTCGACGAAATGGATTGATTGTCGTCTCACATATGCACGCTGCAAAGGGTTTTCCAGCTGTGAGGTTTGTAAGTTCTTTCAAGGTATCACATCACGGATCTCGGGTAGGGCCGAGTTCCACTTGTTTCGCGGTGGTGGGTGAAGATGGTCTTCCCGCAGACGGCCCGGAGTGGAAAGACGTGGATTAATCTCGATTGGAGGGTACAGCCAGTATATGCATATACCGGGGTACTGCATGTGATAGATGCACCGGCAGTTCGAAACACTGCTTCCGTCATCATAAACCGAGCTGTTTAAAGGTAAGTTTTAAAGTTCACCGCGGGCGCAGCTTGGCCGAAAGTATGACAGGCTCACTCGTCGTTCCGTCACTTAGAAACGCTGACGAGCAACTGAAAGACGGAGGAAGAGAAAAAAGAAGTGTGGAAAAGAAGTTGAATCTCCGAAAAGCCAGTGAAAGGAGTCATATTTGAAGATACCAAATCCAAAAACTCATCCCAAAGAAAAGAAAGAGAACGACCTATCTAGTACCGGTATTCACCGTCATGCATCATATCGCCCTCCTCACCGTTATCATCCATCATATTATCCTCTCCGCCATCGTCATCCCCATCGCCAGCGTCAGATCCATTTCCCGAGCCACCCTCACCATAACTCCTTTGCATGCTTCGAGACCCTTCGTCCTCTGACAGTCGCATGTGCGCGGTTCCGTGGACGATGGCATATCCGTCGTCCTCTGTCGTGGTAATTTTCTGCAACGCGGTCCTTGCCATCCTCATCATCGACCTCATTCTCAACATCACGACCATCACCACCATGCCCGTCCTGGGCTTCGTCATCGTCGGTCTTGACCACTTCAGCTTCATCATTCGCTCGGTTTTTGTGACCCTGACTCCTGTTACCACCCCCGATATGGGCTTCACTATCACCCGTCTTGTATTCTCAACGTGGGTGTCATCCTTGCTGGCTGCGCTTGTCACGTCAACTCCTTCGTCGATGAAGAAGTCAGTAGTCGTGTACTCTCCCAAATCTTTCGATGCTGCCTTCTGTTTTTCAACAACCTCGCTTTTCAACCCGGCGTAGTTGGTCTTCTCTAAAACACCATGGGTAGGTGCTGCAACTCGGGCATCGGCAGCTTTGTGAATACCGAGCAATAGCAGCGAGAGCCAATCTCCAAGAACCCGCAGTGAGGAGTGGAATGAAACTTTCAACCGGTAGTATCAGTAGAGGTACCTATGTACCAGGCTTGTAGTCAACCTGACACCGCAAAGACCAAGGATTTAGCAGATTTCCTCTTTCGGCTGCAGGCATGAAGGAAGGTAACGAGCAGATGGCCGCATTTCTGCCCGCCCGGTTTTGGCTGCAACTCAACACAGGATAGGGTTGATTGTCCAGTCTTGTCGGCTCTATCGCGGGAACTGTTAGCAAAAGGAAACACTCAGGTTCACAGTCCGCCGCTCTTCAACACTAGCACCGCCTTACTTTGCGTATGCTTCAAATCACCGGACTGGATAATACCCGCAGGGATGTGTAGCTAAAAGAGGGGATCTGTCAAAGCTCCGGACTTCGGATATTACAACTTTGCGGACAATAAGGCTGCGCTCGAAGCGTGAGTTTGTAAGGCAGCGGATGAAGATAGGTACAGGCACCTTACATTGCACCACTGAACGCAACTGTCATCTCACCCGACATCTGCAAAACGGATGACTTGACATTATGCAAGAGTGGCCCTGTCTCTATCAATCGGACTCGGAGCATGAGAATCCCAATGGGCAGCCTGAGCATCGAAATTGCAGAGTTGATGACTTGTAGTGTAGTAGAGGTACGAAAGCGGAAGGTGTGCCGGTCCGTGAACAGCTGTAGCGAGCACGATAAGATACCGCTCCAGCTGGCAATATGGAAATTTACCCGCAGCCGAAAGTCTGAATAGCGGTGATGCATCCTGTCACATACGAACGAACCCAAGCGCGTTGCCTTAGACGCGCACGCACGCTTTGTCACCACCAACAGCGCCGACGTTCAGGGCTCCAAGAGCACTGTTCAAACGGGTTACGCATCTTGTTGCCATCATCCAGAGCATTGAATTGTCCATCATATTGTCCATCACCCACGATGCCTAGAGGACAGCCCAAGACGGCGGCCATGGGCCAGCACCAGCATCAGCTGCAGATGACTCCCCAGCCGGCCCAGCCTCAAATGCAACAGCAAATGCAGCAACAACAGCAACAATTGCACCAGTATCAAAACTTCCAACAGCAGCCCCAAGCTCAGCCTAATTCAGCTATCCATCAACACCAGCAGACTCAATACACTCAGCAGCAACTTCAACCCATCCAGACCCAAAATGCTACTGGCACTCAGCAAGGCCAACAGCAGCAACCACAGTCCCAGCAGCAACCCCATGGCCAGCAAGCCCAACAGCAGGGCCAGCCAGGCCCGTCCGGCCAGCAACAACAGGGACAGCCGGCCCGGCCCAACTTCCAGATGGCCCTCCTGCCCCCTCCCCAAGACCGCTTGTATCCCACCTTCGAAGCCCTCCAGACGGACCTCAAGGCCTTCACGCGGTCGCAAGGCTACGCCTGCGTGATCGTGTCCTCTCTCAACCGGGACCCGGACGGCCACTACCGGCGGTACAACCTCTGCTGTTCCAAGGGCGGCAAGACGTACACCTCTCACAGCCGGGGGATCCGCCAGTCGCGGTCGACCAAGACGGGGTGTCCGATGAAGATGAAAGCCGTCCAGGAAAAAGCGTGGCCGTACGACGACAAGTGGCGCGTGGTGGTCCAGTGCGCCGAGCACAACCACGAGCCTTTTACGGGCGAGCAACCGGGCGTCAACGTGCCCGCTCAGTTCCGCAAGATCGAGCAGGACGGCGCCCGCTGGCTCAAGATCATGCACCGCGATGCCCAATGTACGCTGAGGCAGCTGACGATTGGGATTCGCATCTCGTTCGGGGACAAGTATCAGTATGTCAAGAAGAGCGATGTGCGCAACATGCTGGCCAAGATCAAGAGGGAGGATGAAAGGAAGGCGGCGGCCGAGGCGGCCGCTCAGGGTCTCCCGGCGAACTTGCCGTATACGCTCATCCCGCCTGAGCATCAGCCGCCGCCGCTTCAGCCGACCAATGTGGAAATGATGCCGCCGTTGCCGTCGGATTTACAGGTGCCGGATCCGGATTTGGAGTCGGACGATGAGGATGAAGAGCCTTAGTATGCCGAGGCCTGGTTCGGAGAGCTGGATGAGGGGGCTTCGGGTTGGTGTTGAAGAAGCCAAGGCAGAGCCACAGGACTTTGCAGTTCGGGGAGATTCGCGTTGTTGAGCAGAAGCATGAACTGCAACGTTCAATGCTGGCTGCTGAAACTGTCTCAGTTGTGACTAATGGTACATGGCACATATTTATGCGTGCTTTTGATTTACCTGGCTTTATAACGTCCGTTGACCATGCACAAAGGTCGGATGGTACCATGATCAGGCTCTATTTGTTCTGTTCAATAAACCAGTACGATGGCATTGAGATGTCGGGTGAAATTCCCTGTTGAGGTGGGTAATAAAGCCTCGAAGACTATCTATGGCAGTGGAAAACCAGTCTCGATACAATTTCAGATAAAGGAAGGGAAATGGAAAGGAAACGAAGTATATAGCAGAGAAGAAAAGAGATCAAAGCAGATCGGATCTCTCTCATGTCAAGTCGGCACAGACTGTCACGCAACGATCTCAAGATCCCTCTGCCAGCACTCTCTGTTTCTAACCTACCGTAAAAACGGGAAATCCGGATTTTAGGTGTGCAGAAAATTCCCTGACTCGGCTACATGCCTCATGCTTTAGGTAGAGTCAATGCAACAGACTGTACGATTCTCTAAGAAATCCCCAATTCTGAGGCAAGCAAGCAGCTCTGACTGCTTTGGACACGACAGATATGTGGCACAGCCGCACAGAAAGGGAATTTTCTGCACATCTGAAATCCGGATATCCCGAGTTTTTACGGTAAGTAATAGAGCCATGGCTTCAACAAATATCTCGTCATATTCATAACGTGTAACTAACGGCGGAAGCTCCTCAGGGTTGCAACTCAACCCATCTCCCAGGTGCCGTTCCGAACCCCCTTTTAACTGTGCTTTTACATCACACCAAACATGCCATCAACAACACCAAATCTTTCCACTCTCTACCAACCCCTTCCAGCCATTCTCTCCTCCGGCTTCATACCCGCATTGCTGATACCCTTCATAGCCTCGCCATGCTCAATGCACGCCTCCACCAGCGCACCATAATCATTCCAGTGAGCCACGGCCTTAACAATCGCCCTCGCCCTCTGCAGCGCATGTTCAGGAGTCTTCGCATCCTTAAAGATACCACTACCCACAAACACACCATCGCACCCAAATTCCATCATGAGCGCCGCATCCGCCGGCGTCGCCACACCTCCCGCCGCAAAGTTGACCACCGGCAGTCTGCCCAGCTCCGCCGTCTTCTTAAGCAGCTCAACATCGGCCCCAATCTCCCTCGCCATCTYCGCCACCGCCAGCTCGCCACCACTCACCAGCGCCGCCTTAGCCTGGGCAATCTCCGCGTTGACCGTCCTGATATGCTTCACTGCCTCGACGACATCTCCAGTGCCGGCCTCGCCCTTGGTCCTAATCATGGCCGCACCCTCCTTGATTCTCCTGAGCGCCTCGCCCAAGTTCCTGCACCCGCAAACAAACGGAATCTTGAACCCGTCCTTCTGCACATGGAACTGGTCGTCAGCGGGCGTCAACACCTCGCTCTCGTCGACGTAGTCGACGCCCAGCTGCTCCAGGATGCGGCACTCGACCACGTGGCCGATGCGCGCCTTGGCCATGACGGGGATGGTGACCGCGGCTTGGATCTCCTTGATCATGGACGGGTTGGACATGCGCGCTACGCCGCCGGCGGCGCGGATGTCCGAGGGGATGCGCTCGAGAGCCATGACGGCGCAGGCGCCGGCTTCTTCGGCGATGCGAGCCTCGGCGGGGGTGGTCACGTCCATGATCACGCCGCCTTTGAGCATTTGGGCGAGACCGGCCTTGACGAGGAAGTCGTCGCCGTTGGTGGTGGATGTGGAGGCCATTTTGAGTGTGATGTTTGTTTGTTTGTGAGGTTTGCAATGCTCGTGGGCTGATGGGTTTCAAAAGGTATGTGACGCTCGAATGGTGATGGAGGTCAGAAGCTAAAAGTGAAGAATTTGGTTGATGAGACTCGATCAGGATCAAGATCAAAGGATTTGTTTCCTGATGTTTTGTTTATCACAGCAACTGGTCACGGGCACAGGTCGTGGAAATAGACTTTTTGAAGCGCAATGACTCCCATTACGTTGATGACTCAGGGCTTGAGGGGAAAACCGAAGGTACTGGGACTCTGGGTGTGCGCCTAATATCGGACGATCTGGACCCTCAAGACCCTCGCAGTTTCCTCGCCAGGACGACATCCTACATTATTTCTCCACGGGGCCCACGGGCACTGCAGTAGTGTGGCCGGCAACTGCAACCTCTTGGACTGAAAAGTACCGTACGGAAGGAAGTAAAGGTCCGATGGAGAGGAGAGGTCCTAGACCCGTTGATCCCGGCGTTGCCCGGCAGTCTTTCGCTTCGGATCCATATGGTCACTTTCATGTGTTAGTCATCTCTCTCAACTGACACTCGGCAACTCTATTTTCTTTTGTCTTTTGTTTCGGCTGTCAACCATCCAGCTACACTACCAGCGTCGATCGATCGTCGAGTTTCATGTTTTGAGCTTGTTGGAAGCCAATCAAAGCGAACCAGATATCCGCTTTGGGTATCTGTCGGCCTCACATATTCTGTCGTCATCTGATCCGGAATTCTGAACTGACTGACAGACAATTGGGGAAGCAGACACGCAGAGAAGGCACGAACGTTCGGCTGAGCATCGTTCCTGCATCTATAAAATTTTCTCTGTAACCCCTCGCTTACATTCAACGTCGCTTCCTCCTTCCCCGATGCTGAATGGATATTTCCCTCAAACTTTGCTTATTCCTCGGTTGGAAGATGCTTGGCAATGGCAACCAAGAAACGAGCTCGCCTTGGGGGGCAAGTGCAACCACAAGGATTCCCCAAAGACTCACTCAAATCGGATTTATCCCCACGTTGTACGGCCAATCATATCTGGTGAAGGGCTTGGATGCGGACGCCTCGGCGGGGCATGCAGTCCAAAAAACCACATAATTGGCCAAATAGTGTGAGGATAAATCTGGCTTGCGGTACTTACCTCTACACTACAGAAAATGTGGGATCAACACCAATTTGCTCTCACACAGTGAGTCAGTTCCGGTTTACGGACCCCCCTCCTGTGCCGATCAGACTCGTCCAGAAATGGGAGGAAAAGGACGGGAGTTCACGGACATTGATCGGGAGCCGTGTGTGTGTATGACTCGCCGTCCCGCTTCCCGCTCTGCACCTGCCGCTGAGGTAATACCAGGGCGCGATCATTGCACAGACCCCCCGAGTGGCAACACCAATTCCATTACCCGACGATACTACCATCGCCGCCTATGTTCGGCTTTGGGGTTTGGTGATATCAACATCTTTTTTTTTCCTTTCTGAATTTACACTACAGTGATTCCTGAGTAATACAACAAGGTTCCAAAGAGTCATCATCCAAGTCTACACAAATCTTGAACTCCGATACGGTACCATACCTTATCACTTACAGAGATATTCCGATATCGCCGGACATTTCACAGTCATCACTGAACCACCACATCCCACCGGGTTTGATACTTGATCATAACCCAGAACAGCACATCACATCAAACCACCACATACCTCACCTCGAACACAGACACAGACACAATGACCGTCGACGCCGTAACCCCCCAACAAATAACAGTCGGCGTCCTAGCCCTCCAAGGCGGCGTAATCGAGCACATCTCCCTCCTCCAAAAAGCAGCTACCCAACTATCGTCACAATCAACCGAATCATCGACACCAACACCACAATTCACCTTCATCCAAGTCCGCACTACCGCCCAACTGTCGCAATGCGACGCCCTTGTTCTCCCGGGAGGAGAAAGCACTACCATGGCTATTGTTGCCAGACGCCTGGGGTTGCTTGATCCGCTACGGGAATTTGTCAAGTAAGTCCCTCTTTGTTGCGTTCCCTCTTTCTTCTCTTTTCCTCAACCCAATTCCCACTTCCACCTTTCCTCTCCCCCTCCTTCCCCCCATAGCAAACAAAAAAAAACAAAACCACTAACCCATCCCACCACACCAACAGAGTCCAACGCAAACCAACATGGGGCACCTGCGCTGGCTTAGTCATGCTCGCCTCCGCCGCCTCGGCAACCAAACAAGGCGGACAAGAACTCATCGGCGGGCTGGACGTCAAGGTGTTGCGGAACCGGTACGGCACGCAGATCCAGAGTTTTGTGGGGGATTTGCGGTTGCCTTTCCTGGAAGAGGAGAAGCCGTTCAGGGGCGTGTTTATCCGCGCGCCGGTGGTGGAGGAGATTATCTCGGGGGAAAATGGTGAGCAGTCTGCCGGGGAGGGGGGTGATGAGATTGCCAAGTTAAAGGAAAAGGCGAGGACAGAAAAGGTTGAGGTTTTGGGGACCTACCCGAAGCCACAGGGGTCGGGAGAAGGAGAAGATATCGTTGCGGTGCGGCAGGGGAACGTATTCGGAACGAGTTTCCACCCGGAACTTACGGATGATGCCAGGATACATGTTTGGTGGTTGAAGCAAGTTGTTGAGGGGCTGAGGTCGGGTGGAGAGGGTATTCAGACTCAGTTGTAAAGAGGGCTTCTGAATGTTGTTATGGCTGGCTGAAGAGCGTTGGGTTGAGATGACATCCCATCACTCATTTGAACACTGAGAAAGTTGAACTGGTCTGCAATGAGTTGTTCAGGGCCGAGAGCTCATATCTGCGATATCCCAAACCACTTGCCACCTCGGCTACATACAGTCATTCTTCCCTCTTATCAACCAGATTGGGACCCCGATATGACCTCTTCTCTGCCTTCCTAAACTTGCAAGAGGTCCTTCTTTCTCATACACCTCAACAAGTCAACATAGCTGAGTGGTCAAGGCGCCGCACACCTACGCTGTAGTCCTCCTTCAATCACCTCGCTCGCACACGCTCGATGCTGTTCTCCAATCTCAACATACGACTCTGGATTTCAGCAAGAACAGGAGACTTGCCTCTGCCGGCGTTTGGAGGGGAGTGAGAGACGGATGGGAGCATCCTCCTGTCACTATTCTCTCTCTCTCTGAATGGATGGTCCTCAGCTGTCATTACACTCGATCTGTTTGTGATACGGGATCATGGAAGTCTCGTCAAATTTCCCGCCTGTCTTCGGGCTACCCACTCCGGCAGTGATTGGGGCCTCATGCATATCAGTCGGGTTGATATCCGAAGTCCATCCAGAATCCACGAGGCCATGTCTAATGGCCTGGATTGCCGTTTGTTTGTGTAAACGGAAGCAAACGCAACGGATGGGTCTTCGTCATCAATGGAGGATGATTGCAGTTGCAGAATCCCAGGAACATGGACGTCCATGCTCGGAATGACGTTCCCTCTGTAATTTTGGTGGAATGCTGATGACTTCACTCGTTTTGAACTTTGCGCGGTCGGTACCGACATGGGTATCGGTTTACACGCCTTAAACTTAGTATCACTGGGGTTTTACCAGGTAAAGACGAGGTCTGTATGCGCAAGGTAACGTCCTGGACTCATGACAGCAGTGCTGCACACAAGCCAAAAGTCAAACCAAGCCAGCTTGTTAGGAGGCAAGTCATGTCGCCCGAAAGCCTGTTCAAGTCAATTCAAGTCCAGAAGCTTACTTGATTTGTTAGACTTATTTCTCCAAAGTATGGACATATATGTACTAAAATATCCTCGATTGTGTGTATCTGGAGGGGGGTGCATATTGGTCTGGTACAGGTATTGACGCAAGCAAGTTAATAAGCCAAGTTAAATCGGGGGTCAAAACAAGTCAAGTACACGCTTGTTTTTTTTTACAAACAAGTTAAATTAGACCCTCGACTTGATTTGACTTGACTTGTGTGCATCACTGCACGACAGTGACCGGGCTCTCGGCATCTATAAAACATGGATTGTCCAGAGCAAAGAGTTGGCTGTATATCACCCAAATCATCAACCTCAGAACATATCTCAAATATTTGTCACAAAATACTTGTCCTACAATTCCGCAATCGCAACCCAACCTCCTCCCATCTCTAGGCCGGCTGCAATGGCATCATCCTTATTCAAACGTCCGGCATTGGGTGGCGTGGCTGCCCTGGGAAGTCTGTACGACGCACGCAACGATACCTTCCTTCCTCAAGCGCTCTTCAAGGAAGCCCCACTCAATGCGATGGAAGTCAAGTCGAAGAACTACATGGATGCCCGCCTCAGCAAGGCATTCACATTCCACCAGAAGCTTGCTGTACTTGGCATTGGCTCTGAGCTTGGGGCCAGTATTCTGGCAGGTCTCGTCCCCGTCAGCGACTGTGGCCTTTACCTCATCGACCAACGCAGACATTCGGACCACTTCGCCCAGTCTTCTCTCCATTACAGCATCACTACAGTTGAGGAACATCTCAATCTTGCTGCCAGCGGCATCAAAGAACATCTCCTCACCGATGCCTTGACCACTACCAAAGCTACTCACGTCGTCGTTGGTGTCAGCTGGGGCGCCCAGTTCATTGTCTCGGCCCATGCAGAAGCCGTAGAACACGACCACATTTCTCGTTTACAACAACGCCTTGACGATGACTTCCAAACTCTCAAGTCAGCTGCCCTTGATACCAATGGCACCGTTGAGCCGGCCCCAAACCGCCGTCAGCACGAGGACCGCGAGGTCTTCAAAGGCTACACCCTGTCCATTTTCAACAATGCTCTCGATGGTGAACCGATCACGCCCGTCTCTGCTGAATCTCCCACCTCCCTAGTCGGCAAACTCCGAGGTCGCCTCTCAGCTACCAACAACGGCAGAGGACATCCAATGCAATATACGCTCCTTCCCTTGTCGCTTCTTTCCCTCCTCAATCTTGTCGACGTTCAGACGCTGTCGATCACCCACCAGCCGAACGCCAAATACCTGGATTCCTTCATCCACTTCCTCGACGAGTGGGCTGATGCACAACAGCATCTCAACCGTTACGTTGCACGATGCGAGAAATTCTCCACAGCCCTTCCACCGGCTCAGGTCCGCTTCATCATGAGTCAATCTCGACTGGTCCAGTCAACTGAACTTTCATTCAAGTCCTGCTATGGAACAGCTCTCCAGGCCTTCCGCGATGGTAAAGGAACCGAGGAACAGCTTCGCGGATTACTTATGGAGGCTAGCAACCACGAACTATCCCCTGGTCAGCTCCGCGCTATGATGAACAACAGCGAGACACTTACCTTCGTGGAGCGTCTCTGCCATTTGGGCGCAACATATCTCGGCTACGGATCGAAGCAGCTGTCAACAATTCTGCCGCACAGATCTCACGAGGACACCTACGTCTTGAACTTCAGCTTCAAGTTACTACACACACCAGAGTGGTATGAGACACTTGAGCTATTCACGGAACTTCTTCGCAACAACAACAGCAAGTCATTGATGCTGGCTGTCGACTGTGACGCCGTTGGGCAACTGCTGGATAAGGTATACATCTGCCATTACCGGAACGGCCGAGTTGTGGTCGAGGATTTGCTGGAACACCGAAAGATGTTGATGTCCAACTGTACCATGCAGTATGACAACGATGCGTTGGACCGCTCCATCACCACCAAGCCTGTTCAGAGAAGACCTGTAAAGGTTTCTTGTCCAAATACTGCTTGTGATCAGTCCCTTCGATGCCAATGGATCTGCGCCTGCTGTTGTTGTCTTGTCGAATACGGCCATGTTGATGACTGGCTCTACTGCGACTGCGGAGCGACTCCATTCTACCGCTGGACTTTTAAGTGCCAAGATCAGAGACACGGGACGGAATGGTCACACTACGATCGACCGACACTTGCTCAACTGCTGGACAAGCTCAAGCCCTTGGACGAGCTGAACATCCTGATTCTCGGTGAGACGGGCGTGGGGAAGTCAACTTGGATCAACGCATTCGCAAACTACTTGCAGTTCGGCGCTCTCCAAGACGCAATTGAGGCAGAGGACTTAAAGTGCTTGATACCCTTTTCCTTCAGCACCCAGCTGAAAGACGAATCAGATGGAAGCGGGAGATTTGTCCAAAAAGATATCAGAATGGGAATCAGTCAAGATGAACATGACGGGGCCGGTGGACAGTCGGCCACACAGTCGACGAACGTATACACTCTTGACATTGACCACACTAGGGTCCGTCTTATCGATACTCCGGGTATTGGCGACACCAGAGGTCTAAGTCAAGACAAGAAGAACATGGCCGATATACTCGCAGTGCTTCGCAAGTACAATAAGCTTCACGGAATCCTCATCCTCCTCAAGCCAAACGCTTCCCGATTGACAGTCATGTTTCGGTTCTGCATCAAAGAACTATTGACCCAACTGCATCGGAACGCAGCCACCAACATTGTCTTCGGCTTTACAAACACTCGGGGCTCCAACTATAAGCCTGGCGACACATTCAAGCCTCTTGAGACGCTCTTGAACAACTACAACACCGTCAAGCTTGGACTCTACGAGCATAATGTCTATTGCTTTGACTCCGAGAGTTTCCGCTACCTTGCTGCTCGGAAAAAGGGGGTTGACATGGGTCTTCTCGAGGATAATTCCCGAAGCTGGGACTATTCTGTTGCCGAATGCAGACGCCTTTTTGACTACCTGAAGGGTCTTGAACCACATAACGTGCGCAGCACAGTCAACCTGAACGAGACTCGCGACATCATTGTGAAGTTGACAGAGCCAATGACACGCATCGCGCAAAAGATCGCCAGTAGCATTGCCGCCAACCACGATGCTATCGAGGAACTTCGCACGGCGGAGCTTTCAAGGGATGAGCTGGTGAAGAGCCTTTACGTCCAACGTAATACCGTCGAATCATATGAAGTCGGACGTCCTCGCACAGTCTGTACGCATCGCAATTGTGTCGAAGTTCGGAGTGGTGTCCAAGGAAGTGATGAGACGACGGTGGTCTACAAAACCATGTGCCATAAACCATGTTATCTACAAGAGATTATGGTGAAGAGAAACACAAAAGGGCATGAGGGTCTGAAGCGCGGTTCATCGATGGGTCCCAACGGATTCTGCAATGTTTGCAAGCACAATTACATGGATCACATGCACATCTACTACGACTACCGATCCAAGACCTACAAGTTCCAGGACAAAACCGTTGCTAGCGATCTGCTTAAGCGAGGTACCGAGCTTCAACTGAAGCAAAAAGCCATCGACATCAAGAAGAAGGCGATTGAGGAATACAAGGTCGAGTACGCTCAGGTTCAAGAGGCGACAATTCAGTTCGGTTTCTTTTTGAAGCGCCATGCTATTGAGCCCTACAATGACGCAACATTGGAATATATCGACCACCTCATCAACCAGGAGCGGCTCAAAGTGGGCAGTGGGGGACGCAAAGACGTCTTGGAGATGCTTGAGAAGTACAGAGCCGAACACCTTGAGAAGGTAGAGGCTCTCAGCAAGGCCATTGCAACAGGCGATACTGACTACCAATTGCTCGATGATCAAGGAGTTCGTGAGCTCGTCGACCGCTTGTATGCTCTTCCCCATTTTGGCGAGGACCTCCAACGCATTGTCAAGATCAACGAAAAAGCGATCGAGGCGTCATTCAGGGAGAGATCCTACAATGGTCTCTCCCGGAAATCACTGGAAGAGATCACGCAGTGACCGAGGTCGGGCAAGACATGAGCCTCATGACCGTCACCGAGATACCGGTCAGTCCAGTCGATTCAACAATCGTCTTGGTGTCCTCAGTGAAGAGGATTTTCCTAGTCTGCCGAGGAACGGCAATACTTGGGGCTCTGAGAGACGAGCGGCAGGAGACACAATTGAACAGGCAGTGGAACAGGCTTTGGGTTGGGTGACTGGCAAGGTCAGAACCTTCAACTTGTCCAGATTCATCGGCTCGGGAGCTTTTGAGAGACGGGGCTTGTAATATGGCATTGGCCGATACCGATGGGTAATGACCGATGAGGAGAGTGTCGCGTATTTTTGAGGGTGTTGGATCGATTCAGGATGTTCAATGTGTGTACCTGTGCAAGTTTTAGTGTTGTGTTTTCCTTTCTGTCATTTTGCTATTTGCTAGTTACCTCCACTGATAATAAACAAGACTTGAGATCTTTGCTCTGACGGTTGCCTTCACATTGAGTCACATGTGAGCATCAACTACAGCTGTAAATTTAGTTCTTCATGCACGGAAATCAATTCAAGGAGTTTCGCAACAAGCACAGTTCTTCCTTCTTATGATGGTGCAGCCGCCAGAGCTTCACTCAGCGACAAGGTTCGGAAATTCCGTCACTTCATTTTTTTCCTTCTGCGTACTCAAAGCGCCTTCCCAACAGTCATCCCCGACCGTCCCGAAGACGTCGAAGCACTCGACTCCGTCCTCACCAACGTCTCCTCCGACTTCAACGCTTCAGCACCAGCACCAGCACCACCCGCCGAGCCACCCTTCGGCCCTCGTACCTCCGTCTCCAACCTTTTTATCCCATAGTAATCCTCCACGGCGCTCCATTGACTGCGCAGGCTTTCGCTTCTTTCATGCACATACCGGCCTCGCTGACCTTCCAAAGTCTCGCTCCTCGCAAATTCATCTTGACCCCCTTCGCTATAGTGACTTTCCTCGCTTTCCTGGCTTTCGCTCCTCCCAAGTCCGTAACCAACACCAACTTCTTTCTGAGTTGCCATAGAGGTAGCTATACCGTCCTCGCCTAAAGGCATGGGCGCCGCCATGACAGCCAAAGGCTCATTGTTCCCGTAGGAACGCTGATTTCCGCTTCCCTGGTTGTCCTCGCTCTCCTCACTGCTCTCGCTAATGGTACTAATGGTAGTGAACCGATTCACAGCTCTCCCATCCGTGGGGTTTCCATGCTGCTCCTCCGCCTGAAGTTTCCCAATATCCAGCGGGACGTCATGCTCCTTCTCCAATGCTTGCTTCATCTTTTCCTCCACGCTTAGGTTTCTCTTATGCCCCTGTGCTGCTCCGTTTCCTTTTTTCCCTGCATCACCAACCCCAACTCCAAACCCAGTACCGCCAGCACCACCCCCAACCCCCCGTGCCAATGCTGCCGCTCGATTCCGCTCCAACCGCGCATCCCGCATCCTCATATGCCAAAGTACATAGCCAATAACTGCCATGACGGCTAACACTCCGACCGCTGAGACGAGTGCGATGGCGACTTTGGCTTGGGAGGAGATATATTCGTTGGAGGAAGAGGGGTAGGAGGTTGTAGCTGCTTGTATGGAGGCGTCAATGGCGGTGTTGGAGGCCATTGCGGGTTGATCGGTGGTGGTGGTGGCGGTGGTGGAAGTAGTGGAGGAAAGGGATGAGGAGGGGGGGGTTGGTGATGGGGTTGTGAGTGAGGAGGGGAGTGAAGAAGAAGATGCCGATGAAGAAGAGGAGGAGGAGTCCGTGGCGAAGGCGATAAACCCAAGAGCAGGATCGGTGGATGAAGAAGTGATGACCGAGAGAAAGGTGGTTGATAATGGTGCTGGGATTGCGGTTTCGGTTACTGCCGTGGCGGATGGTGGTGAGGCGCTTGGAGAGCTGGGGTTGGGGTCGGATATTGACGCAGATGACGATTGTATGTCTGAGACCTGGGATGAGGAGTCGGGCACGGCGAGAATGGCTGCTTTGGTGGCTTCAGCTGGAGATGGAGTGGTTGTAAGTGTTTCTGCCAGGGTTTCGCTGGGAACCGGAGCGAAGTTATCGGAAATTGTAGGCAGATTTGGAGCAACGAGTGGTGTAGTAGCGACTGGACTGCCTGGTGAATCAGAGGTGAAAACTCCCGTCGTCTCCGTCGGTGGTAATGCAGCCTGGTCCGGAGTTCGAACAAGAGCTTCTGCAGGTACTGCCTCTGGCTGAACTGGTGCTGGAACTGGAACTGGTTGATTTGACTCCAGAAACTGTGGTGATCCCCCCTCAAGCTCTTGGTCATCTACCCCTGTAGATCCCACGGGAAGGCCGGCTTCTGAATGGGGAGTGTTATTTGGTGTTGGTGTTTCTACCGCTGTGTTCGGATCGACCTTGGCGGTTGTATCTGGGTTTGAGATGGTTTTCAACGAACTGTAGTTGGTGTGCAGACTCGAGGGCGTGGCCGCTGCAGTGTCTCTGCTTGGTGTGCCATCATCACCCGGTCCTGAAAGCTGAGCTGCAGCCAGCGCGGCATGCAGCATGAAGAAATGATTGACCTGCATTCCCTATGTAAAGTAATGAGCGATTATAGAAGGATAGATTGAGAGTGATGTTGTCCGCAAAGGGACGGAAAGGAAGACTGGATGGAAACTGCCTAAAAGAAAAGAGAAAACCCATGAGCTCTTGGTCTAAAACGCAAAAATATTGAAAGGAAGAGGAAACCCATGATGAAGGTCCCGACCACCGAGGAGACAAGGCCGAGGGACGGGCGACAACTCCCGAACTACCGGGTGACGGAACCTTGGAGAATTTAGACAAGTGCGTCAAACATCGGACGGGAAACGTCACTGCGAGTCTCCTTGGAGTAAAGTGTCCGCATACTGGTGATGCCGGACCCCTTCCGGACGAAGGGTGTATCACGTCGACTTGGGCCCCTTGGTCATGGTCAACGACGAGGGATTCAGGGGCTTTGTTTTGGTCGTGATACCCAAACGGGGATAGTCCCTGAGTGCTAAAAAAAGGAACAAAGGGTTAGGGTTGTCTGATGACGTTTTTCTCAACTCCAACGTGCAAGGCGGTGAGGGGACTTGAGGGGATATCGGACGGCAGAATAGCCGGCTTGGTGGGGCCGATTGGGTGGACTTGGGATGGAATTGGAAGAAAGTGGGATTGACCAGTTGGAATTGGCTCGACAGCTCGCTCCCCTCCTCCGGCTGCCGGTTCCTTCTCAAGTTGCCGGCAATTCCCCCAAGTCGCGCGATTGCTGGCACCACTCGACCGCATCCAACCGCCGACGACGTCCACCTTCAACACTCGCTCGTTGCAACTGACCCAGATCTCTCCTCTTCCCCGCCGTCTGGTCTGGGTTCGGTCACCCACTCTCTCTTTAACTCTCTCATACAAATCATAATGTCTTCCATCACAGCTATCCGGCTAGCTGTGCGCCCTTCCTCCTGGAGGGGCACCGGCGCATTATCATCCGGTCGTCCTCTCTCCCAATTCGCTCCCGTACCACGAAGACCGATAAACCCCTCGATATGCATGCGCCAGGGCACCCTCCGCCTCTCCATTCGCGACGGCCGACTTTTCTTCTCGACCCAACCTCCCAAAGACACCACCGAGAATAAGGACAACAAGGAGACCGAGTCCTCCAATGTCTTCTTCATGCCACCACCTCCCCAGACCCAAGCCGAGGCGTCGCCTTCAGAGTCGGCAAAAGAAGACACCACCGCCGATGCCACCAAGCCCGAAACAGAAAGACCAACAGCTGCTTCCGAGTACGAGACGTCCAAGTCTCCCGAGTCCGAATCCACCACCTCCGCTAGCGACAGCGCCGCCAACCCGTCCGAATCGGCTTCAGAAACCACCACCGAAAATGGCAACAATGACCCAACCCAACCCGAACTCCCCTCGCGCACCGAAGCCCACCGCGCCCGCCTCGCCGCCCGCTTCTCCACCATAATGGACAACTTCCAGACCCGTCTCCTGACCGCCACGCAAACCCTCAACGACCTGACCGGTTACTCCGCGATCGAGCAAATCAAGCGGCAAAACGCCGAGCTGGAAGTCGCTCACGGGCAAGCCCAATCCCGCTTGCGCGACGCCCGACACAATTACAAGAGTCTCACCATGCACCGGGCCTCAACGCAGCGCGAGGTGACCACCCTGCTCGCGCGCAAGGACACATGGAACCCGCTTGATCTCGAGCGGTTCACGAGTCTGTATAGATTGGATCACGAATTAGAAGCGCAAGTAGCGCAAGCGGCGCAGGAGTTAACCGAAGCGGAAACCGAAGAGTCGCGACTCTCCGCCGACTTGAACGCCGGTATCTTAAAACGGTACCACGAGGAACAAATCTGGAGTGATAGAATCAGGCGGCAATCGACGTGGGGCACGTGGGGACTGATGGGGGTGAACGTGCTGTTGTTTCTGGTGCTGCAGTTCGTTGCCGAGCCGTGGCGGAGGAAGAGGTTGATGAAGGGGATCGCCGAAAACGAAAAGGGGGTGATTGACGAGGTCAGACATGAGCTGGGACAGGTGCGGCAGGCGCTGGAGGCGAGTGGATTGAGGGAGATGGCACATTTGACGAGGTTGATGGAGCAGGAGAGGGAGATTCAGGCGTTGGCTTCTTCTTCTGGCCCCTCCTCTTCTCCCGCCATCGAAACAGAAGGAGAAGGGGAAATGGACCTAGGCGCGGAATTCATAGCCGCTGCCGCCGAGGAGGCTGCTGAAGAAGCACAGCAACAACAACACCAAACACAACAACAAGCACCAGAAGCAGACCCGCAACCACCACTAACATGGAAGCAAACCGCCCAGAAATGGCAACAAACGCTCTCGGATCCTCAACAAATCAAGGCCGCCGTCGTGGACCTCTACAGCGACAGGAGGATAGACGTCAAGATGCGGGACGTGTCGCTGCTGGCGCTGGAGAGCGCGGCGACGGGTGCGGCGGTGGTTGCTAGCGTTGCGTTTTTCGTTTTGAGGAGTGGTGTAGGTAGCGGGAAGGCTTGATTTGATCTGTCTTATTTTACGAACGAATAGATTAGAGCTTTTGGGTTTTCGTGTGTTTTGTCATGTGTGTCATTAAAAAAGATTTGGCTTGCATTTGAAAGGGAGCAAGGGAGCGGGCGGCTTTTTACTAGAACGCTGGCTGGTTTACTTGGTTGGTTGTGTTGCTGATTGTGGTTGTATGTTGTTGTTGTTGTTGTTGTTGTTGTTGTTGTTGTTGTTGTTGTTGTTGTTGTTGTTGTTGTTGTTGTTGTTGTTGTTGTTGTTGTTGTTGTTGTTGTTGTTGTTGTTGTTGTTGTTGTTGTTGTTGTTTTATCTGTACGTCGTTAATGAACGATGACGATGAATGTATATAGACAGACAGATATATATTTCTTTCTTGTATATATACATAAACAAACTCACACTCATCTTCCGTATATAGTTGGGTATCTTTAGAAGACACTTTGGAGGACAAAAAGCAATGGGGAAGGAATTAGACTAAAAAGGACACAATCTACTTACTACTCATCTAGTGTACAATAATCGTCATCTTCCGACTTCGCACCACGCACCCGACCGACCCCTTAATAGCAAACTCTTCCATCATGGTATCTCAAACTACGCTGACTTCGAGATGTAAGTAAAGACCGGACCAAGTGTTTAAAGCGAAAAAAAGCAACCTTCTCTTTCGTGCGAGTGCGCCGCCACAACTCTCAATTCTTCAACTTCCAAACCCCAAACCGAAAGGCTTTCATCATTTCGCTTGTTCTTCTTTCTCTTTCTATAGGATAATAACTAGTGTTCAATAACTATTAGATCTTCTTCCAACCTTCAACCCAACACCACAACCTTGGTCCCGCCTTGTGGTTCCAATTCTTCTCCTTTTTTATACCATCATCACACTACGTTTCTCGCCGCACACCCAAGTTTGGTACGTATTACTCCTCCAACAATACTAGCACACCGCCAATTGACTTGAACAAAAAAACAACGCTTATTTAGTCAAAGTCGGCCGTGTAGGAGAAGCCCCTGAACTCTTCCTGCATGGCTTGAGAGAGAACTGTAAAAAACGGGTCAGGTTAGTCATGAGAACTTTTGGTATTATGATTGTGATGTGATAAAACATACCTGATTGAACGGGCGTGAGCACCGGAGTGACACTAGTAAATTCGCTATCGAAGTTGCTCG
This sequence comes from Neurospora sp. FGSC 26628, assembly GCA_009805345.1. Classification (NCBI taxonomy): domain Eukaryota; kingdom Fungi; phylum Ascomycota; class Sordariomycetes; order Sordariales; family Sordariaceae; genus Neurospora; species Neurospora sp. FGSC 26628. The sequence continues at coordinate 102,365 of RAOO01000059.1, forward strand.
TATCCGTCGCGCTCTTAATCTGCGGCAGGAAGGGCGGCTGCACACGCTTGTGGTAGATGTCGTCCCAGTTGATGTTCCTGAAAAAGGGCTGCGACATGATCTCCTGAGCGTCGGTCGGGCCGCTACCCAGACGCTGGTCGGGCTCGCGCGTGAGCAGCTTCTGCAGAATCGACACGCTGTCTCTCGGCATGTGGATCGGGTAAAGCGGCTCGTCGGCCAGAATGGCGTCGTAGATTTCATCCTCGTCTTCACCGCGGAATGGGGACTGCTGGAGTAGCATCTGGTATATCAGAACGCCAAACGCCCACCAGTCCACAGCGCGGCCGTACTTCTTGTCCAAGAGAATCTCGGGGGCCATGAACTCGGGAGTACCGCAGAAGGTGCTAGTGGTCGAGCCGTACCACATGTCCTCCTTGCACAGACCATAGTCGGCAATCTTGATGTGTCCGTCAAGAGTCAAGAGAATGTTATCAAGCTTCAGGTCACGGTAGATGACACCGTTCTCGTGGAAGTACTTGAGTGCCAAGCAGACCTCAGCGGCGTAAAATCTGGAATGAGTTAGTCACTGCTGTAATTTCAGAAGATACAGAGAGGAACTTACTGAGCACGCTTGGTGCCAAACATTCCACGCTGAATGTGCAACATCAAATCACCACCGCTAATGTACTCCATGACGAAGTAGACTCTGGTCTCTGTCTGGAAGCAGGCATGGAGGTTGGTGAGGAAGGGGTGACGCTCGCGGTTGGCAATCAAGAAGACGCGCTTCTCCGACCTGATGCTTTCCACTTCGTCGTTCTCGATGATGAACTCCTTCTTCAACACCTTAATGGCATACAACTTCCGGCTCTTCTTGGTCTCAGCAAGCATGACCTTGCCGAAGTTACCCTTACCAAGCACAGCAAGGAAGTTGAAATGGTCAAGACCGATTCGCATACCCGTGCCGGGGTCAGTGGCCGATGGCAGCGGCTTCTTAGTCGGGACTGGCACTCCGGAGGCGGACGGTACCACCTGGTTATCATAGGATGGCGCCACAGGCTGAGGCTTGGCAATAGGCGTCTGAGGATTCTGCTGATACATTGGTGAGACCTGCTGGGGTGACTGCTGCTGCTGCTGCTGCTGTTGGGGACGAGCCTGAGGTGGGCTCGAGTAGGCGTCGATATTAGCATAGTCCGCCGGGTTATACTTCCGCTGCTGCGGCGAGCCATATCCTTGCTGCTGCTGGGCGGAGTACTCGTCGTCCCGAGATTCCGGACGCCCATGGCCGGGAGAACCACCGTAGTTTCCACCAAAGTCGGGTATCGAACCGGCGTGCGAATGTTGAGAGCTATGCTTTGGTGCCATAGCCGCAGCCGCAGCCGCCGAGGCGGTTGTCGAGCTGGTAGAGGTCCTGTCGGGGCCGGCTGGCCTGGGTGTTGTTTGGCTGTACATGAGCTTGGCAGCCTCGGTTGCTTCAGGCGAAGCGATAGACGTATAAGCAGTCGAACCACTATACGCCGATGTCTGAGCAATCGACCCGGACGAGATGGAGGTTTTGCTTCCCGGCCTAAGGGTACGCTCACTCATCGAGGACGCCTTGTCCTTATGGGTCTTCTTCTGCGTTCGCATTCCCTCCAAGATCTGGTTGGCGACAGCCATAGACATGCCACAGAAGTCAGGAACAAGATGCACGCATTGCGCGTGGGCTGTAAGAGCACATTCTGTCATAATTGTCAGCATATCGGCCTCCAAAAAAGTGGAAAACTAAACATACCTGAGCATTTCCTTGAGTTCTTCTTGGATCCAATTGGTAGCATGTAACCGCAGTGGCAGCACCAGTTGGCGGTAAGGTTGGAGAAAGGAATGAAGCGATGAGGGATGCGGTGATTGATCTTTTCCTCGTCAGGATCAGTCTCGGCATTACTCTTGCTGATACACTTGGTAACAACGCTGGTGTAGCACTTGGTGTGGCAAGTGTACTTGCAGTCCTCGCACTGCATACCAGCGGAATACTTGAGGAAATCGCCGCACAGCGCACAGCGCATGATGTTGTAGAACTGCTTCTGGACAAACTTGTGTCCGTACATTTCGTGGACCTCCTCCTTGCGCTGGCGGACGGCACCCTTGCGACCCAGCCGGTCCATGCCCTGAGGACGAGCCCCCTTGATGAAGTTGAAACTGAGGTGGACCTGGCCATAAGGCTCCAGGTTGAACCAACCATCTACTGGCTGTGAAACAACTTGGGATGGCGGAGGCGCCTGGGGTGGGATCATGGTGTTTTGCTCCTGCGATCCAGGGGATGTTGGCGGTGCCGCAAACTGAGGACTCTGGGTGCCCATTGGGAATTGCGGCGGAGGAGCTCTGGAGCCAACGCGGTCCGCCGAAACCCAACCTGCGGACGTCATTTCGGCCTCGATCTTCTTCCGGCGAAGTTCCTCAACGATGTCCGAGATTCGGACCCAGAGCATGGCGATAGGCACGGGATGCTCGCTGGGCTTATCATAAACCGTAAACTCGATTTCGTTCGCCTGGTCGACCGGGAAAGTATGGAATTCGGCCTCCCACCTGTCGTTTCGCGAGGGTCGTGTGCGTGCAACAACTATATCTTCGGCCTTAACAGCGATGAATGTTTCGGGGGAGCGCGCGAAACGACCAAGGGGCGCATGGTCGACATCCTTTACAGCCAAAATACGAATAGAAAGAGTACCGCTCAGGGGTTTCCTAAGGGCTGGCAGGTTGATGCTGTCGTCTATAATTATCCAAAGTTAGCAAAAAGCGTACTTGCGAAAGCAGCATGGGGGCGGGAAGGGATCGTACCATCTGGACCATCAACATCGATGTCGATGTGCAACTCTTCATATCTCTTGAGTGCCTGCTTCAAGAGGACAATCTTTTGTTTGCTTTCGACACGCTTGGCGGCAGCGTCAAGCTTGCTCTTCTTATCACCTTCCATCTGGTAGAGCTGTACCATCTTCTCAATGCCCTTTAGGTATTGTTCTTCCACGTTAAGCTTGAACTGAATTTGGGACAACATCAGCTGGATGCGAGGACCAAGATGTGGGGTATCGAACTTGATTAGATCTGTAGTACCGTCGTCGTCAGTTAAAAGAAACCTCTATTGGTCCAAGGGACATGTCCAACTTACCGAGCCTCGTATAATTAGGACGCGCCCGCGGAACAGTAGAATCAGGAGGACCACCGGGGTAAGGGCCAGAGGCGGGCATCAGAGGACCGCTGCCCTGACTCTGGTGGGAGCTGTGGCCGCGTCCGCCGTCCTTGGGAGGAGGAGAGGGGGCGCCGTGGCCCTCGAAGTCGTCGATGGACTGTCGGTGGGAGCCCGACATTGGGCTGGCACCGAGCGACATGTTGTCGACGCCATGGCCGAGTCTCCTCATCTGCAGTTCGCGCAGCTTCTCCTCGAAGAACTCGAGATTCCTCCTCCCTTCGCGCATCTGGGTGTCGAGCTTGGAGCGGACCTGCTCATTGTTTGTCTGCTGGCGCATGGCCTGCGCAGCATTGATCAGAGCCTTTTCGCGCTCGATCTTCTTGGAGATGTCGTGGACCTTGTCTTCGTCGTTCATGGTGGCGATGTTGGGCCCGGCGGACCGATGGCGACGCTGGGAGATGGATTACTTGGAAGGGTAAAGATGCTCCTGGCAATACTAATGTCTGACGGTGACGGTGTCGGTGTCGGTGTCGGCAGCGGAAGAGCGGGGGGGGGGGGGGGGGGGGGGGGGGGGGGGGGGGGGGGGGGGGGGGGGGGGGGGGGGACGATGCAACGGATGCGTCGTGGTGGTTGTTGATGGACAGTTGAGCACTTCCCAAGTGGAAGGCGAGGCGAGCCAAGCAAGGCAGCGAGGACGGATAAGGAGGTCCAAAGGAGGGATGGATGGAGGTCGAGGGTAGGTACACTACACTTTATAAGGTAGACGCTGAAGAATGGAGTGCTGCACTGCTGGACCTAGGTAGAGGTAGTGGCGGCGGGCAGCAATTAGCATTAGCAGAGAGAAAGGGCGAGTTTTGCCTTGTCAACTGAAGCTTCAAGGTGCAAAGGCTCCGTCGAGAAATCAAAAGATGTCGTCGTCACAGCCTGTTGATACGGGAAGTTGATACAAGAGAAAAGTTACCGTACCTATGTCGGTAGAGGTGGCAGCAGATAGCAGGTAGAGAGAGGACGATGCTAACGATGGCGGGGTTTTGTGTTTCGCATAGGTTTGGCGGCGGCCGCAGCCCTTGTCGATTCGAGGAGCCAAACAGGACAGACGACGATGCCTGGCACTGCACACACTCTGGGCGGTCGATGTACGCACAGGCACAAGTTCGGGCAAAGGCGGGCAGGCGGGATGACGGGATTGGGGGGAAAGAAAAGAGGTCCTTGTTAGTGCGGTCAGGTATTTGGGTTCAGTTTCCCCTTGAAGAGGCGGGGATCGCGTGGTTTTGATCCAACACTTTGTTGACTTGTTCCCAGTCAGGTACATCGCCTGCTATCTTTGTTTCCTCCCTTTTACAACATTATTCCCGTCATCACAAGAACAATGAAAAATGCATCGAGATATCCCAAAGTCGTTAGCGGTTAGGGCACCGTACTACTGGGGGTGGTTCTTGGGAACTAACAAAATCTACGATAGCCTCGTCTTGGCATCATTTTTCAACAGCAACTGAACAGCGACCCTCTCGGAATGGAACCCTTTTGTTTGTCTCACACAGCTCACACACACTCTGTTGGGCAGCCACGGGCAAAGACTACCCGAACGAGGACATGGGCACACTCCCTCCTCTACACAAAAAAGACACCGTCATGGGTGGACGGTAGGACTGTTGAACAGGTGGTGCAGGGCACTGGTAGGACTTCCACACTTGGCTCTGATTGGGCAGCCGAATCACACTTTGGGGACTTTTGATCACGTAGTTGACTTTTTTTTTTTCTTTGATTGAATCGAACTCACAATCATTCAGGCAACGTCACCGGCGACTTGCGACGAAGGAGGCAATCCCCTTCGGACAGGAAAAGCGGTCACGGCGTGTCCATCCATGTCTTCTCACAGAAATAAGGGTTAGGGTTATGCTGTAGATAGTCAACGCCGAACTTACCTCTATACTACTTGTAGACTCTCGTCCCGAGAATTCGAACTGATTTCCGACCCGAATGACACCCTAGGGATTCGATGCTTGTGGTAGAAACACCCGCTTTTATGCAGGAGAAAGAAGTTTTGAATGTCATGGGCGAGTTCGCGCGCGAAGATGCAAGGATCAAGCTTGACCCAAGAGATGGGTCAACCAACTAGTTTATAGATGATGCCAAGTTCAAACATGAAGAAACTCGTCAACTCTCCAAACCTTCACTCCCATTCCGCCGGGTTCTTTCTCGGTTATCCTGGAATCGAATCATCCTGGAAACTGATTACGTGCGTTAAGAGCATACCAGCGGCCGTACCTAGGCACACATGCAGGACGAGTGGCAGCATACCAGCACCAAGGAAGTGCTTGTTGCGTGTTGACGGCTGATGGCAGCATGCCTGATGGATGTGGGCTTGGATCAAACCAACATGATCATTCGGACCTTCACACGGCTCCCAAGCCGATATCGGCAACTTTCATCATGTACATTAAAAGAAGAACTGCAAGAGTCAGATAGGAAGAAACCAGCGGGAATGAGTAACCAAAAAAAAATAGCTTGCTGAACATTTCTACATCATGACAAGGTGCTTCCTGCGGCCCTTTTTGAAACTCGGCATCCCCTTAACTCCATGATATCCTAACCAATATGTACATGCACACATCCTTATATAATAACTACTACCAAAACACACATCGACTGTCAAACCGCCCCAACTTAAGCAGTGTACTGCTTCTGAAGAGTCTTGGCAATGGTGTTGAGCTGGATGTTGCTGGTACCCTCGTAAATGGCACCAATCTTGCTATCACGGAAGAACTTCTCGGCAAGGCCCTCACGGACGAAGCCCATGCCGCCCATCCACTCGACAGCGAGGCCCGAGACGCGGCCGGCGACCTGGGAAGCGTAGAGCTTGGCCATGGCGGCGTCCATGACGAAATCCTCGCCGGCCTCCTTCTTGCGGGCGGCGTTGTAGACGAGGGCGCGCGCGGCGGCAATCTCGGTGTACGACTGGGCGATCTGGTGCTGCATGCCCTGGAACTCGCCGACGAGCTGACCGAACTGCTTGCGGTCGTTCCACACGTACTTGACCGCGTTCTCCCACGCGCCGAGCGCGAGACCCGTCATCTGGGCGCCGATGCCGATGCGGCCCTCGTTGAGGATGCCGATGGCGTACTTGTAGCCCTCGCCGACCTTGCCGAGGAGGTTCTCCTTGGGGACCTCGACGTCGTCGAAGTTGAGGACGCAGGTGCTGGAGGCCTTGATGCCGAGCTTCTTCTCCTTCTTGGCGATGCTGAAGCCCTTCATGCCCTTCTCGACGATGAAGGCGGTGATGCCGCGGTAGCCCTTGCTGGGGTCGATGTTGGCGAAAACGATGAAGAAGTCGGCCTCCATGCTATTGGTGATCCACATCTTGCTGCCGTTGATCTTGTAGCCGTGCTCGGTCTCGACAGCGCGGGTGGCGAGGGCGAAGGCGTCAGAGCCGGAGACGGGCTCGGACAAGCAGAAGGAGCCGACGGTGTTGGTGGCCAGCTTGGGGAGGTACTTCTTCTTGAGCGCCTCGCTGCCCCAGCGGATGACGGCGGTGTTGACGAGGGTGTTGTGGACGTCGACCATGACGGATACCGAGGGGTCGACGCGGGCGAGCTCTTCAATACCAACAATGGCGGCGGTGAAGTTCATGCCGGCACCGCCATACTCCTCAGGAATCTCGACACCCATGATACCCTGCTCGAAAAGCTGCTCGACAATGGAGGGGTCCATGGCCTCGGCCTCATCCATGTCGCGGACCTTGGGGAGAATGACATCGTTGGCGAACTTCTGGACAGTCTCGGCCATGGCGGTCTCAACCTCGGAGAAGTGGGTGATAGGGGTTGGCGGCAGGTCGGTGATGTCCTGGCGAGGGGAGGTGGTTGAAAGAGTGCGAGCGCTGTGTCGGGAAACCTAGTATCAGCATCTGGCGCCCTGTCTGCCTGTGTTTCTCTGCTCCCTCTTCAAGCCCATCTCTTTTGGAGATCAGACCAGACATGAGATGAAATGTCAAAACTCACCCTTGGACGACAGGAGTCCTGGAAAGTCTGGGAGCGGAAACAGCCTGAGCCCTGCGGACGGCGGGACGAAGAACCCTAGTGAACGACTTCATTTTGTCTGATGTATGTGTGTGTTGTGATTATAGAACCGACTGAAAACCTGGCGCGAGTTGCTGTCTAAGAAGGACGAAGAAGACCGAAAAAAATGGAAGAAAAAAGGCGGAAAGGGTATCAAATGCTTGGGGGGAGGGGAATCGGGGGTGTGATGCAACAAGCTTCGGGTTCTTATAAGTCGTGGCACACGGTACAGCTGACACTAACGACTAGATGAAAGATGTACCTACGTAGCTCCGCAACCCCGAGTCAGGATGATCCACGGAGCATTGGAGGGAAGACAACAATGACAGCCAGCCTACACCTTAACGTATTTAGTCTGTCTGTCACTATGCATCTTCGTACAGAACAGATCATTACCGCAGAATCCACGCGGTACACAAAAGGAGATGTGTACACCTTGATAGCAGGATACCTACGGGCAAGCGGGACAAGAGCTCTCTCTCTCTCCCTCTCTCTTTAGAAATTCCAAAGGCCAAGCCAGCGGCTAACAATGGTCAATGGCATTGGCCGGCACACGGCCGATATGTTGTGGACAGTTGGGACAAATGTCTCCCCTCTGCCGAGGTAAGCTCTCCACCATTCACAAAGCTCGAACAGTAAGTAAGCAGTCATTTTCCCCACACAAAGATTTCCTTGGCCGGGGTAAACGGGTGGCCACGACAGGGATGGATTTGGGGGAGAGCAAAATGGGGAGAAACGGCGGGGAGGGGCACTTGTCTCTTGATGGACCTTGATGGTGGGCGCCGGGCGGTGACCATTGTTGCTGGATCGTGGATCGTGGATCGTGGATGAGAAGAACAAAAAGAGCCAGACAAAAAACGGCGAGGTTCCAATGAACGAGTTCAATGTACACTACGAACGGGAATGGAAAACAAATGCCATGTGACTGTCACGGCTAGCCGATGATTGCCGCACGCGAGCTTACCTTACCTAATCCCCAAGCAGTACGTACCTCTACCTTCTTGGCTGTTTCTTATCTCCACGTGCACGAGCCCGTGACTCAAAAAAAGTTCCCACTGGTACCGCCCGCCGCCGGGCCTGCCGTGCGCCTGCCGGGCCTGGCTGGGGGACCGCTATCCCGTACCGCGTGTTGTGCGCCGCGACCGACCGACCGAACTTAACGATTTCGGAGCCGGGTTCGTTCGTTGATCATCCATCAGATCGATCCACAAGATCACAAGAATGGCGACGACCTTCTTGCGGAACTTGTTTTCGCAGGCTGCGCGGCCGTCGCTGCTACGGCGGCCGCTGATGCCGTCTTCCTCTTCCATTGTCCCTCAACTTCCCTCCGTTGCTCGGTTGTTCTCCAGCACTCCGGCGCAGAATGCCACGCTTAACCAGGTCATGAGGGTAAGTTGAAGCCATCCCCAACCGGCATACATATCCACCATGACCACTACCACCACCGTCGTTACCCTTTTTTCGTTCCATAGCTCCAACAATCGCTAACTAAATGTTCTTCTCTTCCCACACAAACAGGGCTGCCGCAAACCCCAACGCGCCCGCCACGCCGTCTCCCCGGCCCTGTCGTCCATCAAGTCCCCCGCGCTCAAGGGCGTGTGCGTCAAAGTCGGCATCACGCGTCCCAAGAAGCCCAACTCGGGTGAGCGCAAGACGGCGCGTGTCCGCTTGTCCACGGGCAAAGTCATCACGGCCTACATCCCCGGCGAGGGCCACAACATCTCGCAGCACAGTGTGGTGCTTGTCCGCGGAGGCCGAGCCCAGGATTGTCCTGGTGTGAGGTATCATCTTGTTAGAGGTGCTTTGGATTTGGTAAGTTCGTTCGGCTTCTGTGGGTTATGGGAGCAGTTATACTAATATGGTTGATAAAATAGTCCGGTGTTGGTTCTCGTATGTCTAGTCGTAGTAAATACGGTACCAAGAAGCCCAAGAAGGCCTCTGTTGGTTAAGCAGCTAGCTAGCACAACAGAGAGCAAAATTGAGATGATACCCCCTGGTCACAGAGCAAGTAGGGTGTTGATGTGATTTGAATGTCGTGGGGGGTGGTTAAGCTCCATGCTCCCAGTTCATTATTCCGCATTCTGGGCTACCTGTCCGTGTACTATAAGGAAATAAAAAGTGTACAACATGATATCGGCGTTCATATATCTTGTGGTGCAACTAGGGGCATGATGGCCAACTCGAGATCATACAGCACTCAAGACGAGACAACGGATCGACCGGCACCTTAGGAAACATGGCAGAGACATGATTAGATCTTTTGTTTCCAAGTTGTTTTTCCATGCCTAGTAACTAACTATAGGCTTATCTCACAGTCATCGCAACATACTCCTAAGGGATTGTTACATATTTCCCTTGACGCTCCTCTCGGCCCATACCCATCAGAACATTCAGAAAACACAGCTTCGTTTTTGCCTAACCTTTCCCATTTGAATGTCCCATGTTTCTAGGCTTTTGGGTTATACCACCATAAGAACGAAAAGGTCATTATAACGATAATACATTCTAGTGGATGTCCGCTTTTGTTTTTGTTTGCGGACCTGTTTCCCCATCATAAAGCCTTAATCCCCATACCCTCACTGCTGCCTCTTCCTCGCCTCACTTTAATCCGACTGATCTTGCCAGCCTTCTGGCTTCGGTAAACCATTGAGCTCGTAGTACCTCGAAGTGCCTGAAATGTATTTATAGTCAGTAAACGGTCCAGTGAAAGCGTGCAACTACTGGGGAAGACTTACAAGAATATCCCTTCCAATCGAAGTTATCCTTGGGGTTGCAGTGACACTTGCGATCGAGACGGAACTGCTCTCCGGTGGGGCAGTGGGTGAACGGAACGTGGTAGTAGGCAATGTCGTTGAAGAAGTGAATCTCCTCCTTCTTCAACATCAAGCCGGCGGCAATGGAGTGGACCGGAGCATCGCCCCAACGCTCGTAGAAGAAACCGCCGTCCTGGTCCAGAGACTCAAAGTAGTCGGTGTAGGCCTTGGAGCGGAGCCAGTTGAGGCTGCCAATCTCGAAGTTGGACCACTGCAGAAATTGTTAGACTAAGCGTGTTGCATGCTGTAGACCGTCGTGGAGGATACTTACAAAGTGACACTTGTTGTAGGTCTTGCCGCCATCGTCACTGAGGAAAGCCATCGAGTTGCCCTCGGCAATGTGCTCGGGGTGGTTCTTGATGAACTTGGTAACGCTGTCCCAAAGGGTCGGGATAGTCTCGAAATACTCGTAAAGGCTGAGCACAAAGCTGTATTTCTTCTTGTTCTCGTGCATGAAGCGGAAAGGATCGTAGTGGATGTCGCAGTGGAACTCGACGCTCGGCTCGACGCGCCAGTAGTAGTCGTAGTTCATCATGAGGGGCTGGCGGAAGAAGAAGCCGGACTCGAAACGGCACATGTGGCGGTAGCTGACGCTGTCACCGTAGATGATCTTGCGCTGCTTCATGTCCTCGCGAACCTTCTTGGCCTTCTCCTGGTCGATGTGCGGCGGGAACGACCAGTGCTCGGTCGGGATCTCGCCATAGTGCGTCTTGCCGGAGACAAGGGAGGAAGTAACCTTCTTGAAGGTGTCGTCGAACGGCTTGTCGTTGAGGAAGACCCAGTCGTAGTTGTAGCGGCGGTTGAAGCGGTCCTCGACCGAGCGGATCGACTTTGCAATTTCCCAAACATCGGCGTTGCGAGCCAAAGTGACAAAGGTTGCGTTCATGCGAGGGCCGCCCTTGACGCCAGACAATTCGTTCCAGCCCGGATCGTTCGGAGTCATGGCCAATGGGTACTGGGCAGGATCATAGTCGGCGCCATTGCTCTTAACGGGCGTCTTCTCATCGTGGGCGGCGTCGGTGGTGCCTCCGGTGGTGCTTCCGGTAGTGCTTCCGGCAGTGCTTCCGGTGGAAGGCTTCGCGTTTCCGGTGGATTGTTGGAATTTGCCAAAGTTATCTTTTAAGGGGGTCACGACGGATGTCGGAGTAGAGATGAAGTAGAGAACGGCAATGACCTAACGTCATGGTCAGTGGGGCACCGGGGAAGCGGACAGGCACCGTCAAACGAAAGAAGGGCATCCGAGATGATCAGACATACAAAAAAGGCAAAGAGGATGTAGCGCACATAGCGTGCGCTGCCCGCCGCCATTTTGGAAGAATATGGACCAAACCGAACCTAAATAAGCGTTAAGTTTGTTGTGTTGATGGTGTTTGGAGATGCCCAGTGGGATAAATGGACAATGGCTGAAGCGAGCCAAGGAAGGAAGCGACCCGGATCCCTCGTCAATTGCTGCTGCACGACAAGATTGGAACTTCGGGATCTCGGGGAGATGTCCGAGATGGAACTGTAGGCGGGTGGCGTATGGCCTCAGTGGTTGAAAAAGACAAATCAACCAGGAAAGAAGATGAAGTTGAAGGAGGAAGAAGTTGAGGAGCCAAGTGCTGTTAGCTGTCAGGGTTCGAAGGCTCGGGCGCAGTCTTGCCGGGCAGGACAGCCAGCCCACTGCAGCTTCGTATTGCCTGGTATTCCTTGTATGGATAAGATGCGGAGGTTGTGCCAGGTTATTGGTAGAGGGGTGCCACGTCCGGGCCGCGTATGCAAAGGGGTACCCGGACCGTTGGAATGAGTGAGAGTGAGATCTGGCACTTTTCTAGACTGCAATACCCCTGGATTGTTTTTCTGATACTTGGAGACTAGGATATTCGCCCTTTTTGCGACAACGATCTCGGAAGGCTTGAAGCACAAACCAAACATGTCCCGGGAGATCAAGTGTTGTTCATGTTTGGGCCTCTTCAGTTGGATGACCACACTAACGAAAACATGCACAAAGTGCCGGCATCTACAACATCTTATATCATTCCCCTTCCCGTTCCTGATGGTCGCATGCGGCGCATTCCCCTGAGCACCTCAATGTTCCGGAACATTAGGGTGCCCCACAGCGTCGTCGTCACCTGTATCCGCAGGTACCCCATTATTGCGGGCCGCGGCGGATCTCGCGTGGCCTTGTTAGTGAAGGACAAAAGCCCCCTTGAGCGGTCGTCACTTCACATGTTGCATCCGTCAACAGAGGGGTGGCCGCCATAATCCCTGGATGATTTGAGCTTCTTGATCCCTTTGCCATTTGTGACTAGCTTATAGTCTTGATGATATGATCTGCTGCCGGCGTCTGCTTATTGCTCCTCCGAATTCTTCAACATGGCAAGGAAACACCAGGCCCATGATACCACTGTCGGAAAACAACATCAAGCTATTTAAGCATGCCTCCGTCCATGTCCGGTGTGCTTCACCTGCGTCGAAATGGCAAATTCGCAAAGAAGCACCGTCTGAACAGCTGTCCAAATCAGCTTTCACCTTACGAGCTCCAACGTTTAGTCATGCATGTCAGGGCAGAAGGATGAATGCCTGAGCTACTGTCCCGCTTGCCAAAATCGAAATCTGGAGATTGAAATGCTGTTGTCGGCTTGGCGCCAGAAGTCGACCATGAGGTTGTCCCTTGAAGTTGTTGTATCGTTCTATCGAACATTGTTATTGCCGATTGGCCTATCGGGTTAAACAACTTGCAAGAAATGGATATGGCGGTTGAGGATCCCACGGCCCGGCAGGCACTGGGCCCCTGGTTGCCGCCCAATCGTGGCAATCACCCGCTGCCTTCCGTTGGGAGTCCCGTCAACATCAAGGTCGGAGGGCGGGAGGGGAGAGTGTCAAAGCGTCAGGCCTTGTGTCGGCTCCATTGGCCCTCGATTGGCCCACAGCTCCCTGATCTGGGTTGGAGTTGGCCTGACTTCATCCATCTCCGTCTCTTGTCGCCTTTTGCAAGCTACTATTCCAAGCAACCGCATCCACCTCTTCACCGCGGCGCACCCAGTTGCGCTTTCGGTCGTTAGTCCACAGCCTTCTTGCTTCTCTGTTTTAATATTTCCAACCTGAGCGTTGAGTGTTTGTTGCCGCCCTGACAAGCTCTGCTCCGCTCCTTTGCACGAGTCGCACCGCCGTCGACACGTCTCCTTTCCCCTCGAGTCGCGCATCGCAGCATCATGGTGCTTGACCTAACCGATCATACCAACATTTTTACATCTCGTACTGTACGTTGTTATTTCTTTCCTCTACCGTGTGCTTGTAGCCTCGGGTTGTGGATGAAAGTTGGGCTGCCATGTCCCAAACCTTGACCTTGTTGTCGTTGCCCCGCGCTTCAAGAGACAGCTCACCACCCTCAGCTAGGTGGACACCTATCCATCGAGTCGCCCCTCTGCTTGGCTGTTTGAACACTGGACCTTCACGCCTGCCTGTTTCCCTTTCACCCACAAGTTTGTGAACCTGCCTCACGGCTGTTCCTTTTTCTACTTCTCGTCCCACTCACCAACTAGAGTCTTGTCCTCTCTTGCTTTGCCCCTCATTCTCCTCTTTCCCCTCGCCAATCAGCCAAGATCATCATCGCGCCTGGATTTGCGCCGCATCGATCCTTCGTTCAACGTATACTGACCCTACAACAGTGATACTTCATAGAATTTTCCCATAAACCCAACAGACATCGCCAACATGTCCTTCTTCAACTTCGACCAGTCTCGCCATAATACCGCCGCTCCCGGCTTCTCCCAGGCTCACGATCCGTTTGCCAGCCTCGCCAACCGGGAGGAAGAAGCCGAAGAGATCGACTTCGAAGATACTTATGACGGCTTGGGTGACCAGCTGGATGAAACCGATGATGTCTTCAACGATGACACCTTTGGCGGCGATACCGGCGCGCCCGGTCCCGTAGGCAAAGATTTCGACTTCTTTGGCCAGACCGCCCAGGTCGCGAACGCGATTGAGGAGGAAAATGTTCGTTTCAACCGCCAACAACCAGCCGCTAAGGCTCCCCAGCCTGTCTCGCAGCCATCGGCCTATACGTCCACCGCCGGACCCTCCATCGCCGGACCCTCGTACAACTATTTCGCGCAGGCCCCGGCTAGACCTGCCAGGACTGGCTATGAAAAATACCACGAGCAGCCGATCGAGGATCTTCAGGTTGACGCTGCTCTTTGGGGCGTCGCACCCAAGAAGCAACCGCCGCCGCCTGCTCAGCCTGCCGTTCCTAGTGCTCCGTTGGGGGGCCGCAAGATGCTGAGTCTCGAGGAGGTTGAGGCTCAGATGCGCGCCCAGGCTAAGGCGGCCACTCCATCTCCTGCTCCTCAGCATCAGCCCCATCAAATCCCACATGAGCAGGCTTACCTCTACCAGCAGCAAGCTCAGAACCAGCCGCAGGCCCATTTCCAGGCCGGTGTTGCTGAGCCTCTGTACCATCAACCGCAAGGGCATCCCATGACAATCCTCCAGCGGCCTCACTCGAAGCCTGCTACGCCCGCCCAGCCCTCTTCCCAACCGCCCGCTATTCAACAGCATCAGCAACCCGTTGCTCCTCAGCAGCCCACTCAGATCCTGCAGAACCCCAACCGTCTTTCAGGCGACGCAGCTAAGATCGGGCTGCCTGTTCACCCTACGCCTCCGTCCGGTCCTCAGTCCGCCCACCAGGGCCACAGGCAGCAAGGCTCTCTTCCGCGACAGCCCCCTATGATTCTTCATCCCGCTCAGCTGGCTCAGCTCTCGGAGGAGGAAAAGGCTGCGTATCTTGAACAGGAAGCCAAGCGCGCAAAACGCAACCACAAGATTTTCCAAATGTCTCGCGACAATGGTATCATGACGCCACAGGACAAGAACTTCATCACCCGAATCCAGCTCCAGCAGCTTGTTGCGGCCACTGGAAATCCCAATGAACACGGCACAGACGAGTCACTCGCCGAGGACTTTTACTATCAAGTCCATAGTCAGATCCAGGCTGGTCATCGTCAGCACCCCAGCCAGCCTCTGAACCAGTTTGCTCAGACCTATCTGTTTCAGACAGGAAGCCGCCAGGGAGGTATGCGCCGCCATAACCGCGGTCCTGAGAACCATATGCAGAGGATGGAACAACAGGTCCAGCGCGCTGTTGAGGCGGCCAAGAACAAGCCCAAGAACAAGCAGCTTGTTATTGAAGGTAGCTTGGGCAAGATCTCCTTCAGCAACGCCAAGACCCCGAAGCCGCTTCTCAACATCAAGCGTAACGACAGCGCCGGCGATGTGAAGAAGGCACCGCATCCTGTTAACGGAAGGGACAAGAAGGGCGAACTGAAAGCCCTCGAGCTGGTATACACCACACTTATGAAGATGGAAGACCACGAACGCAACATGCCTATGGCGCCTGCCGAGGATGATCAAGAAGCTCTTGCCAAGGTCTTTGCATGGAGCAATGAAGGTCAGGCGTTGAATGAGCAGCTCTGGAAGGCTCTGAGGGTGCAGGATCAAGACCAGCTAGGCCGCATCCACCCCTTCATGGCCCTTCTTTGTTACAACAAGGGCAAGAAAGCCATACCGCGCATCTTCCGTCACACGAACCACGAGCAAAGGATTACCATTTTCACACGCATTGTCGTGAATCTCGACCAACTCGACGTTGTCCGAGAAGCTCAGGTTACAACTGATGATATCCAGTTCAACGCCGCTATGCGTGAAAACATTGAGCTATTCTCGGCTGCTATTGTAACCACGCTATTTACGTTTATGAACGAACTCGGCCTCGATCTTGTTGCCGCCATCCTCGGTCTTGTGTGCACGCGCAATGTGGACGTCATCGCTAAGAGTAGAATCGGCGCGTCGATGCTTACCATGATTCTGAGCCGTGCTGAGCTTATTAAGCATAATGGCGGCGGCAGTGAACAGGATTGGCGTTCTTGGTAAGTTCCCCTATACTCTTGGTTCCACGAGACATGAACCGAATGCTAACAATATTGCACAGGGATATGACCTACACTCAGTTCTTCAACCTCCTCGAGCCCACTCTTCCGTACATCTTCCCCGGTAGCATTGCCACCGATCAAGATACCTACGTCTGGCAGCTTCTCGCGGCCATCGGTATTGGTGCTAGCCCTGACCAGCAGCAAAGACTTGTCATTGCTGTCAAGGATCGTGTCATGGACACCGTCAGCCTCGCCAAAACCCTGCCTCCAGCACTCGCAGGCGAACGCCTGCAGAACGTCAACCTCTTCATGCGGTCGATCGGTCTCGATGTTGAGCTGCTTCAGTAAGCAACTCGGCAATTACCATACACACTTTTGACTTTGAAAGTCCGTTGAAAAAAACCATCTGGGCGGGTGGTTCACGCAACGACGATTATCATCATCATTATCGAAACGGAAAAGTTGCGTTGATTACATCGCGTTTTGTCAGCGATTGTTATTGGAAGAGTTCTCATCATGTCGAGGCTCACTCATACTTCTTCCTTCTTGAGGCGGGACGAAAAAAGCAGCTAGGTAGAAGAAGAGAAGAACGATGTTACATGGGCCATCTCATGGGGAATTGCTTACCCTAGCTAACATTTTGGCTTACCTACTACTAGAGGGTAACCTCCTGGGCGGGGAGGAGTTTCTTCTTTCCTACATTGCATTGCTGGGGAAAAAGAAAAGAACTTGGCGGTTGGTTTTTATATAACTCGGCATTGTTGTATGGATGGATGGATGGGATGAAATGGACGCACCCGTAGAATAGGGACCAAAAAGGGGTTAGGTTTTTGCGATGCGAGGTCACACATCATTGATCATTCGTCACACACTTATCTGCCACAATAATGATTTGTCATGGAGCAGGTTATTCGGAAGAAGCAAGCCTGTGAAAGGCGGGAGAGAGAGGGGAGTCAGTCGTAGGGTATCGTATATTTTTTTAAAAACTAGAAGAGAATCTATCGGTTAACCAAAGGGCTTGGTAGTGGTAGTTGACCTCTATAATGGGCCTCCGCTTCAGAAAGGCCTATTTGTTGCGCTTTATCTCTCGCATCTGTCCTTCTTTTCCGCTTCCCTTTGCCTTTGCCGCTTCAGCTTCCGGTGCAGGAGCCTCTTCTCTTACCGCCTACAGTCTTGTTCTTTTAGTCAAGCTGCATGGCATTCGACGAAGACGTTGCCTTTCCCTTTCCCTTGGTGTTGGTAACTTTGTTGGCCGTGGCCGTGGCCTTTTTCGTGCCGAAAACCGAGGGCACCGAAACCGCCTCCTCACCGGGCTTCTTATCATCTGGCCCCAACCCATTGATCGACCGCAGGATTTGCTCCTCGCCCCAATCCGACTGCAACCTGTTCACCTTCTCAACCAAATCGGGAGCACCACTATCATCCGTTGGTTCTGCCGCCGCCGCCGCCGCCTCAGCCTCCTCTCCATCCTTCTCTTCCTTCTTCTCCTTCTTCTTCTCTTCGTCCACCTCCTCCTCTTCAACCGGCGCAGCATTGCCAGCCTCGCTCGACCGCAAAAGCATGCACTCATTATACGTGTCCCACGCCTCGCCGTGCTCGTCGTGGTACCACTTTAGGCTGTGCCACGGCTCCGTCTGCACGGCGCGCAGCCGGTCCGCCATGGTCTCGGCTGCCGCCCCGGCACCGCCCGAGTCTGACGACTTGATGGACATGTGGATCGCGCGCCCCGCGGCCTGCTTGTCGGCGGGACCGCCGGCGCCGGCACCGGCTGAGGGGCCGAGGCGCGAGAGCCGTTCTTGCTCGGTGGCGGCGTCGAGGTAGGGGGCTACGGGCCGGAGTTGGACGAGGGAGGTTACGGGGGTTAGGTGGATGTTGTCTGTTTGAGGGGGAGGTGGGGGGTTAGTGAGTGGGACTGATAATGGGAGGGAAGAGGGGGGGGGTTATGGGTTGATGTTGGACTGGACTGGGCTGGAACTCACTTCCTTGAAATACACCAACCATGTGCTTCACGTAATCCTCGCCCGCACTCCGACTACCCGTCAACTTCTGGTCGATAATCGCCTTGCCTTGCGCCACAGCCTCAGGCCAGCTCATATTCTGCGCCTCGTCATCGTCTCCTCCACCGGTATTACCGCCGCGACGTCCACCAGCACCACCAGCTCCAGGACCACCGCGCGCCGACCCTCCTTGTCCACCAATGTTGAAACCACCAGCCAGACCAAGACTGCCGCCCTTCTTGGACTCCATCGACTTGGCTAGCGCCACGCCCCACGCGATACCCTTGCCCTTGTTGTAGCCATCGCCGGTCTCGAGAGGGATGTCGACCTCGTAGATGCCGGTTTCGGGCTTCACGCGGAAGCTGTTGATCCTTGGCGGCTTGATGGAGGATGGGTCTTGGGCGGTCTTGGTGACGTAGCGGAGGACGACGAGCTTGCGGTCTTGGGGGAGGGGAGGCTTGATGAAGACGTTGTAGGTGGCGACGATGGGGTCGTCTTCTTCGGAGGGGTTTGTGGTTGTTGGTTGCGGGGATGCCATGGTTGTGTTTGGCTGGTGTGGGAAAGGTTGGAGGTTTGTTGTATGTTTCACTGCCGTCTGCTCGGCGAGGTGATGGAGAGGTGGTTCTTCGGAGAGGTTGGAGTTCTTCGGAGAGGGCTAGAGACTATGCGATACTGGACTATGTTTGGTGGTAATGGGTAGTACTGGTGTCTGGATGAGTCAATCGGCTAATACTGATATTGGATGGTATTCGTCTCGATGTAAGTGTATTTCGAGTCCTTGACTTTCGGAGATCCAAAGATTATTTGC
This sequence comes from Neurospora sp. FGSC 26628, assembly GCA_009805345.1. Taxonomy (NCBI): domain Eukaryota; kingdom Fungi; phylum Ascomycota; class Sordariomycetes; order Sordariales; family Sordariaceae; genus Neurospora; species Neurospora sp. FGSC 26628. The sequence goes on from RAOO01000059.1 coordinate 121,089, forward strand.
CTGCCCCGCGATGGATGCCGCTGCGGTTTGGGAAAATTTCCACTGATAACGGCCAGGATCGCGGCAGGCACGACTTCGCAAGGCGAGCAGGGGTTGGTGGAGCGGGTAAAAGCCCCGCATCGTCCCCAACCCACCTGGAGCGCCGTGGGCACGGTTCGCGCAGCCCCTGTGGAACGCCCTGTGGACGGGCTGATGCACCCCAGGATCTGGCTGATACTTGCCCCTGGCGCCTTTCTAATTTCAGTGGCTTCCACCAAACAATCGAGATGTTGTGATCTCCCACCAGGTCATCCCGATCCTCGATCACCACCGTCCGTGCTTTTCACCTTTCATCCTACCTCACCTCTCACTTTATAGAATTTGGACTCGTCCCATGGTACTGGGACGACCTCAACTAACATTTATATCTCGGTACCTTTCCAGATCACTTGAAGAGAACAACGCCGGAGACTTTGTTACCGTTGCTTTGGTGACTTACCCGAGAGGCCATCAGACCCACCCCATTGAGTTATTCTCAAGATCCCCTGTTATATCCGACAACATGCCGCACCAACACTCCGATAGCGCAGTGGATTAAAGGTCTAACTCCACCAGGTCGAGCAAAAAAACATTCGCAACCTTGATGGTCCTCTTCGAGAAGCTCATTTCGAAGCTGTGGCTCTTGGGACGTTGAGACATAGCGGTGAAGCCATCTCTAGTCAAAGTATGACAGTACGAACTTCTCTCCGTGGGTAGTGCGGTGGGGGATGACCAAAAAGTTGGACTCGGTCCAGTCATCTGGCAGCGCAATGTGTGAAGACAGGCTCATCAAAAGACTTTCCCCTTTTATTTTCTTTCCCCCTTTGTCATGATATTGTCATCAACCACTTTACTGCTCAGCTCGCCGCTCTTCATCAACTTGCTATCTCTAACCCACGATATCCAAGTTTTGAGGCTGATCCGGACCAGGTCCACGGGATTCCACACTGGAGTAAAGAAGGGCGAGCGAGGTTCTCATCACGATGTAAGCAAACCTATCAGCTCGTTGTTTTCTCAGGGCTGGCGGCATCGGGTTGGTTGCAAGTTCCGCGGGGACCCCCTGTGCGCAACAATTACGCAATGTTCCCTCCAGGACAATCTCGTCTTCACGCTAGCATCAGACCAGGGGGCTTCGAGGAGGATGTCCAGCCTGCCAAGGCCCTACACTAGCTTAACCACAACCGTTTAACTAGCCGAGGTATGCGGACTTACACGACAACACACCAGAAAGTGTTCGGTCTTTTTTTTTCGTACACCTCGCTAGCATATCGTCATGCACGTTCTCAATCATCCGCGACACTGTGTTCTATCTATTTGCCATGGCCTTGCGGAAATCACATGATGATCTCTTCTCCTTCATCTTATACCAGTTGCCGTGTCTACCTCGAGCAGTCACCCCGTTGTATTTGCCCCCTTCATTTGTTTTACCTTACCCAAAAACAACCAAGGACACCAGAAGGCGTGGACTTGAGGACAGTCTCAAGGTCTGGAAATACTATCCTTCCCGGCAGTCACTGTAACCCAACGGCCCCGGCACTTGTGCCCAACCAAATCAGCCCCGTAGGATCCATCGCGTACCGTCTGGCTGGGACCGATCTCATTTCAGCAGGACCCGAATACGCCCAGGTCGAATTAGACGTCGGCTGCCAACAAGCAGCTCAGCATCACCCGCTTGACCGAGGGAGGTTGTCAGGTGAAAATCCTTGAGCAAGGCGAGAGTCCCAGAGATCCTACTCTGTCATCACTTTCTCGTCCCACCCTCTGATCTCGGGTTGAAGCCGGGTTTCAGGGGCTGGGTAGGACACCCCGTCTATACAAACCTCGAGTTCGACCCATCTACCGACCTGTTAGGGTGACCGTGGGTGACCGTGGTGAGAGGCGTATATCCTTCGCCCTTACCTACAGCTGTTACAGAGTCTCCTTCCCCTCGATGCTCTCGTCGGCCCCGGCATGCATGGGAGCAGGTACAGTTCTGAGGCCTATGTGCTGTACAGGTCTGAAGATGAGAACACGACGCCACCACCCCGCGGATACCGTATAGATGAAGATTATGGCCCTTCCATGCTGGGAGTAATCTGGACGACATGGTCTATTGCTGTCATTTTCGTCGCCTTGAGGTTTTGGGCGCGGTCCAGGGTTGTTAACGGGCTTGGGGCATCGGATTGGTGCATTTTGTTTTCTCTGGTTGGTTAACGTCTAAGCTTCTTGCTAACAACTTTCGTACCTACGTTCTAACATATCTCGACAGATAATAGCAGCGGGAATGTCCGGCAGCCAAACCATGGGTCTGTCAAAAACTCTCTACTATGATATAAAGATTGCGAAGCCTAACGAACAACTCACAGAAATCGCACATGGCATGGGCAAACACCTATGGAACGTCGATTATATGGCCAATTACGTGCCTCTAATGGCGGTGAGTGCAGTTGTCCTAACCCCATATTATCCAGTTGCTCGTCCCCGCCGCATCGTTAGGAAATCACACTGACCTAGATTATATAACCGTTATAATAGGGATTCTGGGCTTCCTCCTTGGCTTACTTCTCTTCGCTGGCGATGACCAAGATCTCCATCTGCCTGTTATATCTCACCATATTCACCGTGGAATCGGCACGTAGGGCTACATATGCTGTCCTCGTCATCGTCTGTGTGACCAGTCTCTACACAATTATAGTAATCTGCACAAGTTGTGTACCAATGCGAGATTACTGGGATCCGGTTCAACCTTGGGGGCTTGGACCACCCAAACCAAACTGTCATACAAACCAGTGGTACTGGAGCTGCACAGGGTTAGGCTGATTCTTGATCCTACACTAGTCCAGACTCCTCAAACTAATTAAGCTAACACTTCTTGCCTTTCGGCTTCCTTAGTATGACAATCATCACGGATTTTCTCATCTTTCTTCTGCCCATCCCAATCGTCGGCCCTTTGAAGTTACCCGCGCAACAAAAGTTTTTCGTTATCGGCATCTTTGCCGTGGGCTTTGTGTAAGTCTAAGCATTCCAACCACACACTCATGTCCCCCGGAGACATCATGTACTCACCACTCTCTCTCTTCTACCCAACAGTGTCTGCATCGTCTCACTCGTCCGCGTCTTCTACCTCTACGCTTCCGAAAACATATTCCAGTCGGATATCACCTTCAGCACCGGCAACCTCACTTATTGGACCGCACTCGAAGTCCACACCGCCATCGTCATCGCCTGCGTCATGACCCTGAAGCCTCTCATCGTCCGCTTCTTCCCTGGCTTCCTCGACCCGCGCGCCAACAACAACAGCGGCGGCGAACAAGGCGCCACAGGCGAGCCAACCGCCGCCAGTAGCGAACCCCCCCTGACGGTAGGCAGGAGGCCAATGCGCAACGCGTTTGGGCAGCGTCTCTCATGGATCGAAGTTCCCGGGACTAGTGAACAGCAGCAGCAGTCCGGCCCGGAGCCAACAACGATGATGACGGCGGCGGCGAATGTCGCGTTAAGCGAGATACCAGTGAGCGGTCGAGAGCGATACCAACAGTTTTTGCATCCTTCTTTTCCTCTGGCGGCTGGGAGGACGTCATATGAAATGAAAACCACAACAACAACGACGAATTATAACACTACGACAACCTCGGCAGACTCGATGAAAGCAAATAGCGATACTACTTCTGTGTCTGCGTCGTATAGGGAGGATGACCTGGATAGCACGGCAAATCTCAAGGGATTTGTGCATGGCCAGAGTGATGCTGTTTCAGTACATACTAGAGACCGGGAGTTAGGGCCGGAGCATGCTGTTAGGTCGATGTGATTGATTTTGATGGGGGGCATGGCAGGTTGAGAGATGAAGGAATATTGGATGTCAATGGATGGTTACCTCTGGGTGATGATAAGCTTGTGTAGTAGTCACTCAGAGGAGCCAAGGTCGACCGTTATAATTCCATAGCGTGTACAACTATAGCCTATGGAAATCAGACGCTTATCAAGAGCACTGGGTTGGTCAAGGTGTGTATATATATCATAATGAGAGGTTGAAACGCAGGTAATAAAAAACACCAAAGTTTATTTTCTTCAAGATGGCACGGCACTTACAACTGAATGCGTTTGGTGAGAATTAGTCCTACAAGTGAGACATTCCAACAACAAGAACAAAATATCTTCCATAAAAATATAATCTCTTCATCATAAACATCCGTCCCCATTCCAGCTATGCGTCACCTTATCACCTAACGACAAGAGCACTACAAACTGACTTCCGTTCTTTAGGAATGGAAAACAACCTGACGCTGCGCCTTCTCAGAGTTCACCCACCCACCCACTTGTCTTCATTCACCCACCTCATGCTCTCTCTTTTATGACTGATTCCATGCACAACATATGCGGCACCTCTTTGGGAGGGACAAAACCCGCGAATTTGCAAGTCAGACAGACGCTGATGAACACAGTAGAAGAAGAGGAAAAAAAAAAAAGAAAGAAAGAAAGAAGGAAAGGAAAAAGGAAGACAAAACGAGAAAAATGAGAAAAAAGAAAAGAGAAAGAGAGAGAGAGAGAGCATCAAATCTTCCACACACACACACACACTCTTGAACATCCTTCAACCCTTTCTCTACCGTATTCATGATCAAAAACTTGATTAATGCTTGCAAGCAAAGAACAAGCATGTTTACCTAGGTAGGGGTAGGAAAGAAGAAGGCAGATGGCAAGTGAGAGAACCCGACAACTCGTCACAACTTTTTTCCCAGGACCTTAGATACCTTACGCACTTTGTTCGACGACGAAAGCCTAGGTGTCTAAGTTCGCTATGAGTAGGTATGTCGACTCAGTAGACTGATGGTGTTTTTACTTGATACCTAGGTAGGTACTTTCAACAAGTACACGTTTCCTTTTTTTTTTTTTTTTGTGATTGTTTCGGATGGGTTGAGATAGGTCTCATTCGAGGGCTGAGCTGCTGAGCTACATAAACAAACTAGATAGAGCATTGGATTATGGATGTGATTTCGGCTCAAAGCGCCAGTTTGTCGATATTTACAACCCGCTATGTAGAAAGCAAATCCGTTGGCAGATTAACTAGGGCTGAAATAGTCAAGCTCATACGCGGCACGGTATGTCTCTCTCTCTCTCTCCAACCCCTGGTGGAGATATATGTAGAACTCCATGTTCCTGGTGGATTGGGAAAGCCATGCCACCACTCCTTTTTCTTCCTCCTCCTCCTCTTGCTCCTCCTGCTCCTCCTGCTCCTCCTGCTCCTCCTGCTCCTCCTGCTCCTCCTGCTCCTCCTCTGCCCCCTCGTGTTGCTTCTCCTGGGGAGTGCGTGCCTCACGATAACCCATTTCTGATGAAGGTACATTGGGGTTTTCCATTCTCCTGGGGTGCCTCAAATACAGTGCTCAAGATCTTGGGCCTCCCCGTATTTCCCCATGCCGTGTGTCAAGTTTAGAATTTTGGCCTTCCATGCTCGGTCCGTGAGTCCCAGTGTTGCCTATCAGACACGTTGTAGGACCTTCTCCCTGAAGGATGCGTAAGTGACGAGCGCATTTGTGGCATTCTCCTTGAGATCTTGGCCGTCCATGGCGTCATTACGGATCATCATGGACAGCACCCCCTTCGGGCTGACTACGTTGTTTTCAGCAAAGATGAGCAATAAATCGAGACTTAAGTCCTTCCCTCTGCCATTACGCAAGGCTTGTAAGATCTCTCCGAACTCTTTCTTGAACTTCCCCTCTGCCAACTGCGCTGCGCGAACCCGGCTCTTGATGGCGAAAACTCGGCCAGGGGTAATGGCTGCGTCGTTTCCGTTTCTCTCGCATCGTGTGGCGTACTCCATACACTGCTGTCGCGCATCTGCCCAGTCATTCAACAAGCGAATAAAGCCCTCCAGAAAAATAGCGCGAGGTTGGTGAACGGCGTGGCCTGTTATTTCGATAAAAGGCGGATGAGACAGTGGCGCTAGCGGCATGAGCGTGTACTGGATCTGCTTTCCCTTGCCCCCATTGGTAGCTACCAAATAGGTGCGAAGGTGGTCGATAATGGCACGTGGAGAAGGGCAGGACGTGGGGATCCTCGATGAAGGAGGTAGGACGTTGCCCAAGATCGAGACATCGCAGTCCTCAAAGACACTGCTTTCTCTTTTGTGTAGTGCGGGCTCGTCGGACGAAACACTAGGCTGACTGGAATCGTGAAGAGCAGCGCTTTTGAGACTCTCGAACACAGAATCTAAGCGCTCCTGTTGTCTTGCGAGATCGTCTGGGGTAGAGGCGGTGTGGTGAGCGGTAACAAGAAACTGAGCACCCCAAGTAATGCCAGTAACGATGTGAGTTGGCATGTCCACCGTGACAGGTATGCGGTAGTTCCTGTTACTAGTGGCATATGGTTTGAACTCTTCCTCGACTGTCGTAATAGTGTAAAGAAGAGAAGCCTGGGCGGCACTGCGCTGATATCCATTTCGGTTGTTCAGATATGGAGCATAAACATTCATTGGGGCAAGCCCAGCTAGGATGCTGGCCCCAAGCTCTAGTGTGATACCGAGAGCAGTAAGCTTGTCGCGGATTGTGGCCGCCTTACTGAGTTGTGCAGTCGATTTGACGTTGGGCTTAACATCCACGACGTTGTCCGGCAGTTCTTCAACAAATGAATTAGGAAGGAATGTGTCGCTGCGAGCGTCGTACAAGGCGCCTAAGGGGACCTCGTCCCCCAGAGCTGGACGCTTGAGCTCAGGAGGCTCCATTGTGGCCTGGTTGTTGACCGAAAGGGGGGGAATGAGTGGGTTTGGATCTGGTTCAACTGGATGGTCGTCGCTGGTGAGTGATGGGAGTTGAAGTTGATTTGGTAAACAGTTGACGGAGCTGGAAAGACGACAACAGGAAGAACCTCAAGGCTGGATTCTGTGGTGGTAAAAAAAAAAAAGAAGAGGAGAAACGGGAACCAGGGCAGCCTAGAAATACTGGGAGTACCGTGAATGGGAAGCCCAGTGAAGGGAACCTAGGGCACGGACTTCCAACAACAATTCACTTCGTTTCGGTAGTAAGACTGACAGAACGGGGAGGTTCGGGAGAGAGCAGTCGTTGGCACTGAGCAAGCCTGTTGCCTGTCACCCACATAGCGTCAGGTAAGTAGTGCCTTCCTCTCGTAAAAACTGAATATCGCCATCAACAGTGATACGTCATCCGTCTTTGGCATAGAAAGAAACAGCAAACTAGGGTAAGCACATGGAGAGGGAAGGCGCGGCATTCACTCGCTCTGTGGACATACAATACCTGTCAAACACGCCTCCAAAAAGGTGTTGTTCAGAATGTTGCCAGATTTCAAGTCTTTGATTGACCTTTGTTTGCTGCCAGGAGGACAAACGATCAGCAATCTGTACACAAATCGCGACACCATATTTGCTTTGTTGGTTTGACCTCGAAGACTGACCTGTTTGGCATGCAAGAGGTCCGGCCCGTAGACACGAGGGGGGTTTGGAAACACACATAGACTATTGGAAAGAGTATCCTCCAGTCGTGTTTGAAGATATCCCGGTTATCCAATTCGGGACTAGATACCGCCGACTGAATCGCTTGATCGCTTGATCGCATGCCCGGCCGCCTGCCCACTTACAACTTCCTTCCGGCTTGTGTTCCAATATCGTGTTAGACTCAACAAAGATTCGGCACTGCCAGATCTCTCTGCCTACGCAACCCTATGTTGTGTTCAAGACAAATGTTGTGCCCCCAACTTCAGGGAACCTGAGTGAATGTCAGCGTGAGCGCACCCACCACCCACGCAGCTTCAATCGCCACAGACGAACGCCTCAACCGTTGCAATCTGTCCCTTCTGGGAGGTGTTCACAGCTGTCCAGCTGATGAATCAGCCCTACACCATCCAGCGTTACACCAGATGACAGCTGAGTTCGCCTTACTTGCTCATCTGCGCCGCGCGCCCCTAACACCCTCTCATGGTGTGGCACAAAATGATAGGACCCAGGGGCGGATGTTATGGAATGGGTTGTCGTGATTATGGATTTGATGCCCCTGCCAAGACTGTGGGAGACATGTCTGATAAGGACGGGAAAGTCTCTTTTCAGAATTGTGGGCTATGAGGTTGAGGGTGTATGACAGGGGATACGATGTTCCATGGACGAGAAGATAACTGACGGGTAAGAGACACCGATGCATAGGCATGGAGCATATATGCAGACGACAGAACCGCCATTACCAGAACACGGGCAATTTGATGTTGGATACGTCGAGAACAGAATAAAGGGGTTTATGCTGCGATGGTGTAGGTTGAAGTCTCTGTGGGGGCCACCTGTGCCTCCTAGAACATGTGGTTGGGGGTTTGGAGTCTGAGTGATATGAGCTGTGCCACGGCTCTGCTTGCCTACATCTGAAGCAAAGGTGGTGAGGAAATATCACCATATGTTCGTAGATGGAGATTTTATTCCCATACCGAGATGGGCTTTCGCCGCAGAATAATACTCTAGGTTCCTGAGTAGTCCCCCGGTGTCTGGCGTTTTGTTCAGCTCGTCCAGGCAACTTTTTTTCTTTCTTCAACTCACTCGAGCTGCGAGATTCTTCCAGTCGACGATAAAACCAAGATGGCAAGCAGGCCTTGACCAGACGAATCCGATCACCACTCATCAACTATTTCTGACACGGAGCCGGGCCAACGAGCGACTTGGCATATGTGCCCTTTGGCCTCACTTGAACAACAAACACAGCACCCGGCACAGCTTTGATAGCTCGCCTTCCCACCCAAGCTCAACGAGCAGAGGCAGGCCTGAGCTCGTTCGAGGTAGATCGCTTGATCCGCAACCAATTACTTTGGACCCGATACTCATCAACTTGACGGGCATTAACCCGACACAGCCGCCTCCACATACAACTCACCGTTCATCAACCCTCAGTATCCAACAATGACAACAAGCACCCAACGAGCCATCGAAACACTTGCAACCATGGTTAGGAGAGATAACCAAGAGGTTCTGCTCACCGATAGCAGACCTCCACCAAGTCCCACCTCCTTCAACCCATCAATATTAACCCAGGGGTCATGGACGACCAAGATCTCCGGCCTCCCCACAGCCATCGCACCTCCGTCTTCCACATCCAGCAGTGTTACATCAGGCACTGATACCGGATCCCTCAACCACGGAACCAGTATAAGCCTGATTCTGCTGCTCAGCTTGTCCGTCGCCGTCATAATTTGGGTTCTGTCTTGTGTCCTAATCAACCGACGACGCAGAGCTAGAGCTGGTCGACCGAGCGTTCCACGCCGGTGGTGGCCCTCTTTCTCCCTGTTCACCTTTTCGGGAAAAGGCAGAGCTCATTTCACATTCAGAACCAAGCGCTCAGACAGCCGAACGTCGCTGCTTCCAAGTGACGATCGCCTCGCCGCCGGGGTAGAGCTGGGATACCGAGAGATGCCTCCGGGACCGGGAAATGGACACGATGTTGGGGGACAGAGGGCCGTCGCAACATGGACGCACACTCCTCCAGTCGAACTCGACGGCCAAGGCATCGGAGACCCGCCAATCCGACCCGACTGGGTCTCGCGAATGTCGAGCTTCTTGGCCACGGGGAGGGGAGGGAAAGGGCATCATGGTCGGATGGAGTCATCGCTCAGAGCGACACGATCAATCCGAGAGTCGTTTGGCGAGAAGATTAATGACCCAGGGGTAGCAGTGCTGATTCGGGAACCGAGGAAGACGCTTTCGCGGTATTCGAGGGCTATTTCGGAAAAGGCTCTACCGGAAATACTAGAGTCGGAGGAAACCGTGCCGACGACTAGACTTACTAGCCCGGGGAGGCATTGGGAGAGGACGGCATCACGGAATACTTTCGGGTTGTTCCATGATTGCCATCATGATCAAACATTGTGAGGTTGACCGGTGACCGTCATCGGCCTCGGGCTATGGTCTCGTTGGATCACGATATCAAAGTGCAAGGTAAATCATTCCAAGTTATAGCTTCCTTAGTCGTCAACAATGATATCAAAAGAGGCTTGAAGAAAAAGTGTGTGCCTGTGCAAGTGGAAGTTGACAAAAACGCAACAAAACGTCACAACTCCGCTGTCAGAGGCTCCAGTTCCACTAAAGCCGCCCATAACAGGGGGATCAACGGAGTTACGGAGGATCTTCAGCGGCCAAGGCGGGAAGGGTGGGGCCACTAATCGACAGCCCTACAGCGAGTGGACCGATAAGCAGCAGTCCTACGTAACGGATAAACTCAGCTCATTTGTATCACCACCCCATTGAGCAATGAGATAATTGCTGTCATTTCATTGGAATCCCGTCGTCCAACAAGTGGCGAGCAGAGATGCACAATGAGGTGAGGTCTGAATTGATCGACCACCACCTGTGGCTTTCCAATTTTATCCAGCCTCCGGAAGCAAGAGAATTCCGATGTTGTGATGATACGTCAGACCCCGGCCATTCCTGTGCTTTGAATATGAAGATAAATGGGCGTGTCGCATCCGGCTTCTGGCCTCTCTGGTTCTCACCTTCCCTCGTAAAACTTGTCTCATACTACACATTCCAATCTGGAAGTTAAACTACAACTACGACCTTGAAGCGAAAACATTGGGTAGCGACATTAGTTCTCTTCCTTCGATTTCTTGATACCCAACACGACACCGGGAACAGAAAGACCTCACTACTTTGACCACCTTCAACCAACCTACAAAACAACATCATCAACAATCCATCAATACCTCAAACTACCACCATATCAGCAGCATCAACCAACCTAACAACACAACACAACACAACAAACACCCCAAAAACCCTACAACATGTCTTCAAAAACCGCCCCCTCCAACATCATCACCTCGGCTCCCTACTCCGACCTCACAAACAACTTGACCAAGTCTCCCACCTCCCCAACTACTAGGAGCAAGTCACAACAACTGGGAAACTCAGCCCAGAGAGCCATGAACAACACCTCCACCTGGCAACCCAAGCTCGACAGACGACAGAGCTACGGGCAAGAGGAGTACAAGCATGAAATGCAGATGCGGAGTGGGTCGATCGGGTCTACGGGGGGTAGTGTAAGGAAAGCTGGCGAAGAGGGGTTTAGTGAGGAGGGACATGGGTACTAGATCTCTGTCTAGATCCGTCTGTGGACGTGAAGATAGGTAGAGAGGTAACGAGGGGGACGGACGGACGAAGGAAGGGATGACTGATGATGATGAAAGATGAGGAGCGTGTGCCGTCGTTGAAATAAGCTTCGACGACATACCTACCTCTAGCAACCTCAACAACATCCAGGTACTTTGGACAACAACCCTACGACGACACGAAATTATTTCCTGCAACTGGCATTGCGCACCCCATATCGTGCACCATATCAGACGAGACGATACGATAATACACACGACGAACGGAAGGATGTGGGGGTCAAAACGGCATCGGGCTAAGCAAAGCATGACGACGGACGGACGGACGGCATGGGCATCAGATTGAGATTGCAATTGCAATTGCAAGCGATGGATTGAAACGGGCTCATATGGCATTGGTCGACTTTGTCTTCTTTTCTTCTTCTTTTTTTTCTTTCCTTTTCTCTTTTTTTTTTCTTCCTACAAAATGGCGAAAGCGGGGCAATAACAGTGAGGACTCGAATGCTGAGTTGAAAGGAGGGGAAAACGGGGGTGTTCCTAAAATGACGTACTTTGTACTACTATCACGAACTGTATGCCTGCCTCTCGGGAGTAAGGCGCCTGCCTGTATTGTCATATTCAACACCATTCGAATACCCAACAAAGTTCACAGGATGGATGCATCGCAATCGATTCATGTTGTTCCATTTGTCCGCTTATAAACGAGAGACTACCAAAGTATGTGTGGTATCCATGAGCCACGCCATACCTATCCAGTGACCGAATCCATGATTGATAGTAACAAATGATGATGTTGAAGTTTGCCTGCTGCAAAGAGGGGGGCATGAAACGACTACCAAGAGCAGCCGCACGCAAAGAAAGAGAGTAAAATGCGGGAAAAAGGAAAAAAAAAAATGCCAAACTAAAGAAACCAATCCTGCCTAACCCGTCGCATGCAAGTTTGAGGGCTTCCCTCCGCTAGTAGTCGTGTATATACGCCCTTTCCATCGAAACCCAAAAAAAAAAAAAAAAAAAAAAAAAAAAAAAAAAAAAAAAAAAAAAAAAAAAAAAAAAACATGATCATTTACTCAACAAAAGAAACCCAGAAAAAAAAAAGACTCAAAGACCCTTGGGTCCCTTCCCATCCACACCCCCAGTCCTAAAGTACTCCCTCACCACACCAACCGAGTAAGTCCCCCCGGCAATCCAAGCAGCGCCCATCACCGCGCGCTTCGACAGACTCACCCGCTTCCTTTGTCCCTTCTCCTGCTGCTGCTTCTCTCCCTCCTTCTGTTGTGTCTCAGCAACAGCCTCTTCATAGTGTACCTTTTCACTCGCAGAGGACTGACTGGCCGCAGCAGATGGCAAGTTATAATTCACAAACCCCGTCGGACTCGCAAACCGTCCCGCAGCAACGTGGTAATCCCTCTTCCCGCCGCCCGTCATGTCAATGGGGTTGATGGAGCCGCTACTGGTCGCCATGGTGGTACTACTACCATCAGCAGCCGCAACACCTTGTCTCGTCGCGTGCGCAACGGCGGCGGGCTCATGGACGGTCTGAGAAGATTGAGGGGAAGTAACACCTTCGCGGACCTTGCGGAAAACAAGAACGTCTCCGGAGCCGGCGGCGATTTCGAAGCCTTGAGACTCAAGGCGGGCAAAGTGTGGGAGGAACTTGGAGATGTTGGTGAGGCGGGGTAGCACGTCGGCGGGGGAGGTGGAGGTATTTGCGGAGTTGGAGGGGAGAATGCTGGAGGTGGTCTCGGCTGCTTCGACGGATTGGGTGTCGGGGTTGAAGGCGAGGATTTTGTAGAGGGTTGGTTCGGAGGCTACGGTTTGTGGCTCGGAGACCGCAGACGATTTGGTGGTCTGGGCGTCTTCGTAGGTGAATGCTTCGAGGGGGTTTTCCTCGCTGGGAGAAGTCTCTTCCTGTGCGGCGGCCTGGGCTTGTGTCTGGCCTTGAGCAGCAGCAGCATACTTGCCATCGGGCTCATGGCTCCTGAATGCGCCGTACTGGGACAGTTCCTTAGAGAGCTTGGCCTCGTCCACCGCATTCTTCTCACAGTGGGCAGTCCAAGCTGCTTCCAGTTCCGCATCATTGGCGTGCTGCTGGCGCTCGCGGAGCTCCAACACCGAAGGCTCGGATCTCGGCTCAGCGCGTGCCATCTCGGCAGCATACTTCCCGTCGGGCTCATGGCTGAGGAATGGCTTATCGTACGAGTCCAAATCTTGGTACTCGGAGTAGTTGGTGTACTCTTTCTCCTTCTTGTACATACCATCAGGTTCGTGGGCGCGAACGGCATCATACTGGGCTAGTTCGGCAGGGTCATATTCTTGAGTGTTGGTGAACTCTTTCTGCTCCTTGTACATACCGTCCGGCTCATGAGCACGGACTGCGTCGTACTGGGCGAGCTCCGCTGGATCATATTCGTCGTAGTTGTTGACCTCTTTTTGCTTCTTGTACATGCCGTCAGGCTCATGAGCCCGGACTGAGCCGTATTCCGCCAGTTCGGCAGGGTCGTATTCTTGGGTGTTGGTAACTTCCTTTTCCTTCTTGTACATGCCATCGGGCTCGTGAGCACGGACTGCGTCGTACTGGGCCAGCTCCGCTGGATCATACTCGTCGTAGTTGTTGATCTCCTTTTGCTTTTTGTACATGCCGTCAGGCTCATGAGCCCGGACTGAGCCGTATTCGGCCAGTTCAGCAGGGTCGTATTCTTGAGTGTTGATAACTCCCTTCTCCTCCTTGTACTTGCCATCGGGCTCGTGGGCACGGACTGCGCCATACTCGGCAAGCTCAGCCGGATCGTACTTCTCCTCGACGACGTCCTTGTACTTGCCGTCAGGTTCATGACTGCGGACGGCGCCGTACTGGCCAAGTTCCGCCTTATCGACATTTTCCTCCGAGGCCTGCTTGTACTTGCCATCGGGCTCGTGACTGCGAACTGCGCCGTATTTGCCCAGTTCCGTCTGGTCGGCAGGTGATTCGGGAGTGTCCTTGTATTTCCCATCGGGCTCGTGGCTGCGAACAGCGTTGTATTGGCCCAGCTCAGCCTGGTTGGCGACTGGCTCGATGTTGTGCTTATACTTGCCATCAGGTTCGCTTGCCCTAACAGGTCCGTACTTGTTGAGCTCACCGGGTGTCGCTTCTTGCTCGTTGAAGGTCTCAGATGCCTCATAAGCTACCGGTTGCGGTTGGGAACCCAAAGGCGGCACGGCTGTGGTGGCGGCAATTCCCGCGTTAGGGTGCCAAGACACTTCACCATGATCCGACGACAGGGCGTTTAACAAGTCAGGGGCAGGTGTGTCCTTGAGGAGCACATCCGAAAGAGTGGTCGCAGATTCTGGATCGATCGGGTTCCATGGTGCGTCGTCGATCTTGACCTGGCTGTAGAGCTTGAGCTCTGCCTCTGGAGGTGGGCCGTCATAAAAGATGGGTTTTGGGGCGTCAAGGTCTGGAGGGCTGAGGTTGGTAAACTGAGATGTATAGGGACCGGATGGCGGGGCCTTGCTGTCGAGGCCGAATGTGGCTGGTTTGAGGACCTTGCGGTTGGTGATGGCGTCAATCACGTATTCAGAGTCCGCTTTCACCGACTTTGACTTGTTTTTGTTACCCCGATGGCGCTTCAACTTTTCAAGAGGAGCCTCCGCATTTGTCTTTATGTGTTTCTTGACGTCTCCGAATAGCAGGTCCTCGAGGGGTGCACGCTCTGCATCTTCGATATTCTGGCCTGGACGGATGCCGGTTGGGTTATTGATGGTACTGGCAGCGATTTCCTCGTCGAGATGTCTCCGCCCAGCATTTTCCTGTTCAACGGGATACCAATAGTCCTTGGACATGCGCTTGATGGTGGACTTGGCATCCTCGGCCAGGGGGTGCTGCTCCCATGAAAGTCGGCGGTTCAAGGTCTGGAAGTATTTGTAACGAATTTTGCGTTGGCGATGGCAGACATCTTGGGTGTATTCGGGGTCGAGGTAGGATGACCAGGTGCGACCGAAGCGAAAGCCCCGTGTTTGCTGTTGTTGATGGTGATGGCGAACTACAGCAGCGCCGGAAGCCAGAGAGGAGGCCTTGGCCCAACCAGCACGGTAAGTGGGAGTGGAAGCGGAAGTCAACGACATGGCGAATATAGTGTTATGAGGACTGAAACTGAAGTGCCATTTGATGATTTAACGGTAACTGGCGGTTGGTTTTATTGTCAGTTTTTGAAAATCAAGAATGAGAAGGAAAAAGGAATGGAAAAAGCAGCTGATATAATGCATTGCAATCGACAATGCTGTTATGTGCCATGCATCACGATAGGAGGGAGGAAAGTATGCGGGACTAATCGGAGGGCGGGGCACTTACACGACAAAGACGGAAATGGTCAATGCTAAGGATTGAAGGGCATAAACGTCAATGATGACGATGACGATAGCACTTTCTCAATTGCTGCCCCTTCCGGTGGCTCTGGTAAAAAACACAGGGCACCCAGGTGTCATCGAGTGTTACCAAGTGTCACGAACTGATTTGGAGAAAGAGGTTGTTGTGGGTGGGACGGTTGCGCGGTGCCACCACACTATGTAGGAACGTTAATTCTAGAGGAAAGACAACCAAAAGAGAATATGAGAGAAAGAGAAAGTACACGATGGGCACACGTTGGGAACCATTGTGAGTTTTTAAGTTTGAAGGAGAGGGAGGGACCCTCTTCTTCAACAGTCCTCACTCCTCACAGTGAGGGGGACTTGTGCATGGGACGTGCAGTCATGTTGTCTCCGATACCTACATCCTCTTACCAAACTGGGAAGCGGCACACGGAGATCCAAAAGACGATCCGTCCACGGAACCAAACATTGTTGCAGCCATGGCGGCCACGAGCTCCACGACGCCTTGGCAGCAGGAACAGGATGTGTAACTTTTGCAGACTGTGTGAGAGGGAAGACGGGATTCGGCATCAATAGGTTTGAAAGTCAGCCAATCTGTTGGACGGAAACAAAGGACACGAGGGGATAAACGGGGGGCATCTGGGGACCCCATCTTGGGAGAGGGGGGCTCAGGGGGGTAAACGAGGGGGACATTCCATGGCCAGGGGCTTGACGGGTGGACCCCTTTCTTATCCTTTGAGCCAAAGAGATGGCATTGCCCTCCGCCTTGTTCGCTGCTGATGCTCCCGTCACAGTAAGATAACAGTTGCTCAAATCAGAAGCCTCTTCCGCGGTCCTCGACGGTCTGAATGGCCAGCAATAAAGTCAGGGACTTGGGGACCCATTCGGCGTTTTCAACTGTTTGCATGTGCAGGTGAGTGGCATTGTGGTCAGAAAGGCAGTTGAACCACGCGACCTCCTGCGACACAAGGACCATCTCGAATCTCGATCAAAATTCAAGAACCGGTTTGAACGCTGACGTCCACGGTGGGGTTCTCTTATTCCCACGATGTTAGTGTTGGTGGAGCAAACCCGTGGCATCCGGGGAACGCCAGCGCTAACCCGCACTCCGCTCGCCACCCAGACTGGGTCAGCGCCAAGACAAGAGCAACAAATGTTTGAAGGTCGGTGATGGTCAATCTCTCACGGGCACTGGAGGGCAAACATTGAAAGGGTAATGATGAACATTTGCGCCCAACCACCTGGTCAACCGGCCATGCCATCCACTTTTTCATTTCACGATGGCTTCGGCATTGATGACTTTTAAAAATAGTGTTCGGGGGCTAGTTCACGATGGCTTCAACTCTCAGGCCTCTGTTTACTACCCGCAGTATAATGCACGAGCCAACTACGTCATCTTCCTAGCAACGACAACACTGATGCTGAAACTACGATAGTATAGGAAAGTGCTTATTGAAGGAGAAGGAATATGGTTGTGGCTCAACAAAAGTGAGCATTCAAGACATTGTTGACAAATTCTCAAAACTGACTGATGGCTCAACTGCCTGTCATCTGCTATCTGGGCGTCCATCCGCATTGGGCTGTGCACAAAGTCAAAGAGGTTATCCGACCTGCCGATCTTCCGGCTTGTGTGTACCTTTGGTGTACTGTGTAAGAGTCTGAGGAGCTCTTTCCGGAGTGTGACCGAAAACAGTGAGAAAATCGGCAGGCGAAGGTCAGAGTGCGCAGAATGGGCCTGCTGAATTGGATTCCAGCAAAGCGACACTGTGAAACCACCCTCAAAATGTCAAGGCCAACATTATCCTAAAGTCGATGTTGAGGATGCCAAAACTGGTAAACTTAGCTAAAGCTGTTAGTATTTTGTATAGAAAAAGGTGATGACTGCTAACATTTGTGTTTGAGGTGCCCCTCATCACGTGCGCTGCGATTTTATGCTCCAGCGGATAGGTAAGCTACCCCACCATGACCGATGCAGGAACCTGAACCAGGAAAGGTAGACCGAGAAGACGCGAAGCATCATTCCGGCAGGCTCATCGCCGTAACCACAGCGCTCGTAACAGACAAGAGGACATGGCGATGGTGGATGGAGTTCTTGCACCAAACTACTTTTTGCACCAAATAGACATTACGGATTATGCGTGAACCGAGTGTCATTATTTCCATCTAAACTTCTAAATTCTTTATCGTGCTTATTAAGCTATTCCTTGTTGCTTCCCCGCCGTCAGTCGATTTCGGACTCGGAACAACTGAACAACCCACGTCTCGATAGCCCACGACGCACAGCCGCCATGAAGAAAGGAGGATTTGGCTCCGGCGGCTTTGGAGCCTTCTCGTCGTCGACAGCATCGCTATCCTACGTTGCCCCGCCTCCCGACCTCTCCAGCGTCCCCCAAGACTTCGTCGTGCCCTTCAAGAACCTCCTCAAGCGAGACAGCACAACAAAGTCCAAGGCCCTCGAAGAGATAATAGCATGCGTCAAGAAGTCCGACCAGCCCGTCGACGACGCCGTCATAGACGTCTGGGCTCAACTCTACCCCCGTGCCGCCATCGATAACAACCGCCGTGTCCGAGAACTCTCCCACAACCTCCTCCTCGAGCTCGTCAAGTCAGCCAAGAAACGCATTGAAAAGACGCTACCCAAGCTTGTTGGCCCATGGGTTGCTGGCACTTTCGACAAGGACAAGGGCATCGCCCGCGCTGCCCTCCAAGTCTCGGCTCACATTCTCGACTCGGACCAAAAAAAGGCAAAGTTCTGGATCGCATTCCAGGGGAAGCTCCTAGAATATGCCAACGAGGCCATCCGAGAAACACCCGACTCTCTTAGTGATGAGAGGACGACATCCAAGGAGGACATGGAGGCGAAATACTACCGCGTGCTCGGAAGTAGTATGGCCATGATCCAGCACCTGTTGCCCACAATCAAGGACGACCAATACCCCGACGAACTGAAGCGCTTCTTCGACGCCGATACTCTTTGGACCCTCGCAGCCTCCGATGATACGTCCGTACGCCGCGCCTTTTACCAGCTCGTCGCAAGTTACCTCGACAACAAGCCTAGTCTATTGGAACCCAAACTGAAGGATGTCGGCAAGGTACTGGTGGCGGAAAGCCCCAAGAAGGACCAGAGGGGCTCGGCCGTGGATCTCTTCAAGGCCTTGATCAGCGTCACAAAACGTTTCCCCAAGGTATGGGGCAGCAAGAGCCCCCTGGACCGCCTAAGGCCTCTGGTCCAGAAGGGTTCTCAGGGAGGGTCGGATGAGTACTGGGCAGAGCTGGATCAGTTGCTTGCCATTTTGCCAACATCTTCCCCAGATTACGCTGCGAATGCCTCGGCGTTCCTCAAGTCCATGAGAACTGCCATTACGAGCCGTGAGGAGCGCCGTCAAAATGCGCCGTCTGCTTGGGCCTGTTATCTCAACACTGTCGATCGTATTACCGCGGGCTCTACGCCAAGCCCCGAATTCCTTCAGGAAAACCTGTACCCACTAACTCGGGAATATTTGCTTCCTTCTACGGAAACATCGCCGTGGGCCTATGCGCAGCCTCCACACTTGTTCAAGGCATGGAGAATTGTGCCATATACAACAAGCGAGGAAGTGCGGACATCAGCAAAGGAGGAATGGCAGAAGCTTGGTGACGGCTTTGCCACGGGTCTTTCCAACTCTCTCCCTGAAGTTGACCCCGATTATGAAAAGTCTCAGTTGGAGCTGGCAGCCCAAGGTGAACGCTGGTTTACTCTAGTACAAGGTTTCTTGAGGGGGGCACCCAGCCAACAGAGCTTCGATGGGGATGCTGATCTTCCGAGTGTGGTCGCTTCGACCTCGACCAAACTGTTGGAAAGTGCACAGGATCTGCTTTCCAGGCGAAACTACAAGCCTTTTTGCGCTGCCGCTGTTTTAAAGGCCGCCTTCACCAAGGCTCCAGGCCTGTGCTCCAAGACCGATTTGATCAACAAGGTTTTCCCACTCGACGACCTAGAAGCTTTCGACAAGATCGTCGTGTCTCGATCACTCCCATATCTGGCATCTTGCCTGGCTGCCGTTACTCAAGATCAGCCCGACTTCTCCGAGAAAGTCTGGGCACGGCTTATCGATGCTGCATTAAGTCGTGGCTTTCCTTCCGGTGCGCCAATCGTCAAGGAACTGGTGTCTGTCCCTCTTCCTCAGGCGGTTGCGCAGAAGAGCGAATCACTGCAAAGTTTCATCGTCGAAGCCTGGCAGGACTTTGCCAAGGAAGAGCCTTCGTCTTCCGTTGTGGAACAACTTTGCAGAGCCAGTATTTCTCATGCTATTGTGGATGACAATGCGCTACAGTCTCTCGCTAGCTCCTTTGCGCAGGATATCGGTGTGGCTGGAAAATATGATCCAGAGTTCAAGGCTCTCGATCTTCTACTTCGCAACAAGTCTGCCCTGTTCACAGATGCGCCTGTTGATTTGTTCACAAAGCTCTTGTCTTTGGAGGAAACAGCAGACTCCGAAAGGGCAACGAAGGCTGCGGCCACAAGGTCTCTTATCCAGAAACAGTATGGTGGGGACAAGTTGTGGCTTGAAGTCATTCGCCGTAGCTTGGCTGATGCCGAACCATCTTCTCTTGATATCGACACCTTGGTCCGCCATGCCAAGGATATCCTGAGCTCTGGGGTTCCTTTGGCTGATATTCTCCCATCGGCGAAAACGTGGAATACTGAGCTCTATAGCTTTTTGCGGGATATCCCAGATCCTTCCCTGTCCATCACGAGTAGCTTTGGTGGTGCCTATTTCCTGGCGACAGAGGGCGAGGGTAGCACCCCAACGACCCAGAAAAGGGATCGTCAGGGCCGGTCGATTCCCGCGAGGATGGCCGTATATACCACCCAACTCCTCACTGATGTGGACCTGGAAAACCTCCCGGCCGACCTCCTGGAGCTCATCTTCCTGACTGCTGTTCTTGCGAATGACGACTTGACCGTCATGAAGGAGAATGGACTGTGGAGTTTGCGTGCCGCTGAGGACACCAGAACCGAAAGATCTGATGAGATTCAGTCCTTCCTGGATCTAGGCACAGCGCTTCTTGCCCGAGTGGCCGGGGCTTCGGCGAGCTGGAAAGACGGCGACCTCAGCGGAACTAGTTTGGCGGAAAGACTCATCCAGTCTTTGCTCCAGCAGGCTGTGGACTTGAGTTCCAGGGCACTGTACGCATCCAAGGCCCTCACCGAACTGTTCCAGGCTCTTGTGAGCGTGCATGGCTACCCTGTCCTCGGCGCCAAATTCGACGAATGGTTCAACAAGCTTGGTATTATGAAGGCCACGCCGCAGACCGTTTTTGCCGCTATCGCCTTCCTTACTGGGTTCGACGAAGGACTTGCTTCATCCAGAGCTGTCGCGAATCTTTACAACCGTCTTGTGTCTGACATTGTAGGATGCTTCCCATCGTCACCGAAGACCCTGCACAATGTGGTCCTCCTAAACATCTGCCTTTCGGTCTACCCTCCGGCAAAGACACCGGTTGAGCAGCGCAAACTCGTCTTCGCTCTTAAGCAGTTCACTACGTGGGTGCAAACTTCCGACGAGATGACCTTTGGCCTTACTGCCGAGGTATGCAAGGGCATCCACCGCATCCTGCCCAATGTCGCCCAGGTGTACGGACCGTACTGGCGGGAAGCCGTCGATTACTGCCTCTTGTTGTGGGAGAAGGCCAGGAACGATACCCCTCAGCGATGGCCCGCCTACGTCCTGCCCTCCATTAGGCTCATATCAGCGATGGAGGCATTGGAGGATCCTAACGATGACCTTGTAGAGGCCTTGGAAGAGACCGCACTTGATCGGTCCAAGGCACTCATCCGGCTACTCGAGTTGCCACATGATGTGGTTAATACGGCTCGTCAGATACTCGATGAGACTCTCTGCAGGGTAGTCCAGAAGATTCCCCTGAAGCACCTCACATCTGAGGGGGACTTGTTGGCCAACCTTTACGGGTTGTTGTCTTCCGGTTCGCGGGACGTTCAGACTGCTGCCTTCGGTCTGCTGCACCGGGCCCTACCTGCCCAGCAAGAAGAGGAAGTCCTGGAGACTCTTCTGGAAGAAAAGGGTATGTCCTCCTTTCGATCTGTTCCACTTACCAATGACCATGTATACTGACTTCTAGTAGTCGCCAAACTCCCCGATGAGCTTCTCTCCCTCATCCAGTCTGTCCCGGCATTGGAGAAGTACACTGATGAGGAGCTTGCCGGCTTCCCTATGGATATTCGCTCCTACCTCCTTGGCTGGCACCTCGTTTTCGATGCGTACAACCAGGCTCCCCTTCAAGTTCGCAAGCAATACACGGAATCCATCAAAGCCGACAACTCGCTTAATGCTCTGCTCGAGCTAATGTTTGACGTTCTCGGGCACTCCACCGGTCAGGCGCTGAACCTCGATAAGAACACTTTCAGCGTGGATCACATCCGCTCCTACGACATCAGCCAGTCTGAGGAAGGGTCACCAGAGCGCGACATGCAGTGGCTGCTCGTCCACCTCTTCTATCTCTCGCTCAAATTCCTCCCCGGCCTCGTGAAGTCATGGTACCTCGACCTGCGCAGCAAGCAGACCAAGATCGCCCTCGACTCCTGGATGGCCAAGTACTATGCCCCTCTTCTTATCTCCGACGCCCTAGACGAAGTCAACGACTGGGCCTCCTCGCAAGAAGCTCCCCAAGAAGATGAAAAGGAGCTCCGCGTGCGCGTCAACCGCACCGCCAAGGAGGTCTCAGCGGGCTATGAGATTGACGAGGAGTTCGCCTCCATCGCCATCAAGATTCCCGCCGGCTACCCGCTCGAGTCGGTCGAAGTCATCGGCGAGAACCGCGTCGCAGTCAACGAGAAGAAGTGGCAGAGCTGGGTGCGCGCCACGCAGGGCGTCATAACATTCGCCAACGGCAGCATCACGGACGGCCTGGCCGCCTTCAGGCGAAACATCATCGGCGCCCTCAAGGGACATACCGAGTGCCCCATTTGCTACGCGGTCGTGTCGGCGGATAAGAAACTGCCCGATAAGAGGTGCGGCACGTGCAATAACTTGTTCCACAGGTTGTGCCTGTACAAGTGGTTCCAGAACAGTAACAAGAATACGTGCCCGTTGTGCCGGAACCCGATTGATTATTTGGGGAGTTCGACGAGGAGGGGTGGAGGTGGTGATTAGTTAAGAGTTACTGTATGTACTATCAGCGCCTTTTTGGGTTGTTGAAAGCGCATTTGTTTGTTCTAGGTTAGGTTATAGCTGAATAGCGGATAGGAAAAAGTGATCTTCGAGAGTACGAGAAGTATGAAATGGTTCAACTCGAGTAGATTAGGGGTGGTACCCGGCATCTCAAACAGTTGGCCATCAACAAACATTCTGTCACCGATAGAAGTTTGATAAGGACCGAAATTTAGTCAACTCGTTTTATTGCAACACTATCCTCAACCCCCCCCCCCCAATATCTTCTCTCTAGCGGACTGACTTCCCACGATCAAGCTCATTTCCATAACTCTCCCTACTCTCTCTCCTCCTTACGCCCTTGTACATACGTAGTATCCCACCCAGAGGTTATCGCAGTCGATCTGTTTTCACGAAGACATCAATCAGTCAGCAGCACACAGAACCACAAAATAGGTCTCTTGTTTTACTTACCCCTGGGTTAAGCTTGTAGCTTCGCGGAAGAAGATTTGCATGTTAGTAGTGTTCGTCGTTAAGTCTTCAGAGAGAAAAACAGGGGATCAAACTCACAAATCCAACAACAACAACCCATTCCTATTCGCGATATCTCTGCAACTATCGCCGGTGGTGATCTTGTCGTATGCCTTGCCTATATATCTCGTAGAATAGACCACGTGGTAGCCATCATTAATTAGCACCTGCTACCTTAACACTTATCACCACCACACAACACAACCATTGAGGCTCAGGGCCTAGGTCTACTGTTCTAAGGAAGGTGAGATAGGGGAGGAGGGGAGGGAAAAGGATAGGATAAGATAGCTCACAAGTCTTTGAAGTTCCCGGTACCACCGGCCCTGGCGCGTTCCCATTTCCACCACCCGGTACTGCTGTTACGGTACTGGTGACGGTTGCCGTCACCGTCGCCGTGATCACTTGTCCGGGCTTGGTAAGCGTCGTTGTGGTCGTGATGGCAGGCGGGGTCTTGGTGTCCGTCACCGTTTTTGTGTTGGTAGCCGTCGCGGTAGCCGTCGCGGTAGTATAGATAATACTCGTCAAAGTATCAATACTCGTACTAGTGCTAGTAACCTGCGTCACCCTCGTGCTCGTTTTTACGGAGGTGGAAGTTTCCGCCTCCGTCACAATAGTAGTAAGCGTGGCGATGGAATAGCTGTATGTCGTTGAGGTTGCTGTTACTGTTGCTGTTACTTGTTTGGTATTTGTCACATAGACTGGTACCGTGGCGGTTACTGGCTTCGTTTGGGTTTGAGTACTGGTGACATAGACGGGAACGGTGGTGGTGAGCGTGTTGATTCTTGTAAGGGTCACGGTGGCGGTGGCGGTTGTGTCGATTATGTTGGTGGAGGTCGAGGTGGTGAGGATTACCGAGGTGCGGGTTATGCCGGTGTAGGAGGTTGCTGTTACTGTGAAGGTTGCGGTTGCGGTGATGGGGATGGTGTTGGTTGCTGTTGCTGTTGCTGTTGCTGTGGTTGTGGTGGTGATTAATGTGGTAGCCGTGACGGGTATCGTGGCGGTGATGGGTACGGTGTTGGTTACGTTGACGATATTAGTCGAGGTTGTCACTATTACCGAGGTGCGGATAACTCCCGTGGTAGCTGTAGCTGTAGTTGTAGCTGTAGCTGTTGATGTGGTTATGGTTGTGAGCGTTAACGTGGAGGTTGCTGTGGTCGTGGCGGTGACAGGTACGGTAGCCGTGATAGGCACGGTATTCGTCACATTAACAACATTCGTCGACGTCGTCAAGATCACCGAGGTTTGAGTAACCCCGGTAGTGGCCGTCCTCGTTAATGTTGAAGTAGCCGTGGCAGTAACCGTAGCAGGAACCGTGTTGGTGATGCTGACAATATTTGTCGACGTCGTCAAGATCACCGATGTCTGCGTGATAGCAGTAGTCGCCGTAGCCGTAGCCGTGATGGTCGAAGTAATGCTTCCCGTAGCCGTAACAATCGACGTAGCCGTTGCCGTGGCAGTCAACGTCCTCGTAGCCGTTGTTCCACCCGCTGTGGTCGTAACCACCGACGTAGCCGTAGCCGTGATCGTAGCCGTAGCCGTTGCCGTTGCCGAAATCGTCGCCGTCGCCGTCGCCGTCGTAACAGACGTTGCCGTCCTCGTAGTCACCGAGATGTACGAAGCAGTACTCGTAGTCGTCACCGTCACCGTCCCGCAAGGCTCCCCGGGCCCGGTTGTGGTGGGGGGTGAAGTGACGGGCGGCGCCGTTGAGGTTGACGAAGACTCGACGCCGCATATCCCGAAATCCGGTTGACACCCGGCCCCGCAGTAATCGGCCGTCCCTCCGCAGAACCCGTGCTCCGAGCAGCAGTTGCCGAAGCGGGATCCCACACACGTCACCCCGTTCCCACATGTGCCATCGGTACTTACTGTCTTCGTCGGCGTGGGCGGGTCAGTGCCGGTGCCAGTGGCTGTCGTTCCGTCCACGCAGTAGTCGTACCCCACCGTGAGTTGTGAGCAGCTGGTTATGCCGGGGTTAGACTGGAGGAACTGGGAGACGGATATTCCGTTGGCAGCGGCGATGCTGGCACAAGTATCTCCGGCCTTGGCTTTGACTGTTCGGTTGCATCCTGTTGTTTGGGCAGAAACAAACCCATTGTGGTGGGAGATCGTCACCAGGGTCACAAGTAGTACCCTTAGCAAGATGGAAAAGGGACCCATGGCGATGGCGGCGGGAGTCGAAGGGAAAGAGTGGGTGGGTGTGTCGTAGGTTTGATTGCCGAAGCTGTCGTCCCCTCGATTGTTAGTGGTGATCCCCTCACTCTATCTGAAGCCGTGACAATAAACCCCTTCTCCAAGCACGCTACACAGAAGTAGGGCGGGTTGATCATTACCATACTGGCCTGGGGATTATCACTTATATATTACTCGCATTATGTCCACCAGGTCTTCTACGTCGATCGGTCCGGAAAGCTAGTCGCAGCACGCGATATCATGGTCTGGATTCACCGGCTCTGAACCACGGCTTTCGTCTGTTCACTACCTGAATTGTCAGCCCCGCCGATGGAACAGGAACTACGAACTGGAGCAACCATCGTCGGACTTGGACGATTCTCAAGGTGCCATTTTGTGGGTTGGGAACGCAAGTCCGTAAGGGGATGGAAGCGTCCAGGTTTGAACGGTAACCGACGCTTTGTTACACTGAGTTATCGCCATTGTTGCTATGGTAGCCGTAAGATGGTTCCATTCAGGAATTGAGGAATTGGAAAATCGATATTTTTGGTAGGATTTCCCGAGTGAGTCTTGGCCACAATGGTGTTGGCCGGAGTTGGGAATATGGATAAACTCAAGCTTTGGAGGCTCCCATTCGCGGATGTCACCATTCGCTTCCTCCCGTCCTCGTTTATCTTGATTGCTTATACTTCCACAGGCTAAAAACAGGGTTGTACTATCTGTTACTTTTGAAGACGGGACCTAGTTGATGATTGTTCGATAAGTGGTCTGGAAGTTCTCGTGGAGTTGGAATCCAACAAGTCCGTTACCAAGGTACGGCAAGTGTTGTGCCTGGGAAAGGATCCCGGTAACTGGAACGTTGCTACTAGTGTTCTTGCTTTATAGATGTTACCAGACGTGTGCGAACGGCAGGTGAAGAAACGGGGAAAAAGCTGCCAAAGGAAGTAATGGTAGACTCAGCACCGTAGAAATCATAACACCAACATCAACCAAAACAGACAATGGACACTCACACCAACTCTCAGAAACTCTTCACGCCCTACGCACAAAAACCTCCAAGCCACTCTGCACGACAAAGAACGACGCATTAGCCTTCAACTCCCTCCCCGGGTGCGCCAACTCGAACCTATAATCCCTCAACAACCGCGGAACAACCTTGTTGATCTCCAGCAGCGCTAGATTCCTTCCAATACAGACATGACTTCCACCACCGAACTGTGTTTATCATGATTAGCCTCTTTCTCTCCATTCAGCTTCACCAGACGGACGGAATGTACTCACCTGAAACATATACCTCTCCATCCTCCTCGCCTCCTCTTCACTCTCCAACCACCTCTCCGGCCTCCACTCATCCGCATCCTTCCCAAACGTCTGCTTATCACGATGCAGCACCCACCCATTAACGGCAATGCTCGTGCCACCGGGGAAGAAATGACCATCTAGCTCTGCGCCCTCGGGCGGGACCAAGCGGGTGATGTTCAGTCCGACGGCGGGACGCACGCGCATGGCTTCCTTGAGACAGGCTTGCAGGTAAGGCAAGGTTTGGGCTTGGTTCCAGGTTAGGTTGCCGGTGGCGGGGATGGTACCCGAGGCGACGGCGGATTGGATCTCGTGCAGGATGGATTGGTAGGTGGAGGGGGAGGAGAGGACGTGGTAGAAGAAGGATTGCATTGTTGAGGCGGTGGAGTCGGAGCCGGCGAAGCTGGTTCAACGAAAAAGAAAAATTAGCCACTATTTTCTTGACGAGCAGAAAGTAAGGGAGTCAGCACTCAGAACTTACATAGCACCATGCGCAACAGCAAAAACATCCCCCACCCCAAACTTCTCCGGATCCTTCAAATGCCCCAATATCAAGCTAGCCATCAGATCCTGCCTAGCATCACCAGTCTGCAGCACCGCCGTGTCCTTGTTAAAAGGCTGTCTCCTCCCCATCTCCTCGAGCGCCATCCGCGTGATCAGAGCATTCTTAGTGCTCAACCAAGGGATGAACCGCCACAGCGGGTTCCTTCTCAGCAGGTGATCCAACTCGGGTACCTGCCCCACGATACCGTTGTACGTCTGGGACTTGTCAATCGTCTTGATGGCGTTGTCCACATCTCGGCCTTGTTCGAGAAAACCAAAACTCCTGCTGAATGCCACCTCCCCGAGTACGTCGAAGGCAAAGTAGTGGAGGTAATCGCCCAGGTCAAACACCCACTTGTTTTGCTGCGCAATGTGCTCGTCGATTTTGCGTGCCAGCAGCTCGATGGTGTCGTCGATAAAGGGACTCAGCTGTTGCATGGCAGCCATGCTGTAGGGCACGTTGGCGACTCGCTTCTTTTGGGCGTGGACATTTTCTCGGGTCTCGGTGAAGATATCGGGGTTCTCGGGTGGTGGGAAGACGCCGTAGAAGGGGGTCTTGAAGAAGCGCTTGCCGGCGCTCAAGAGTGTCCTGGCTGCTTCGGGTGATGCTACCGAGATCTCGTTGGGGGCGATCCTCACGACAGGACCGTACTTGCGATGAAGTTCGATGTGATCGAGGTGTGTTCGGCCGCTGGCGGTGGAGATGACCTTCCACAGACGCGAACAGGAGGCCAGGAAGGGACCTGGGTATTTGCGTAGTGGTGAGGCGTAGCGTTTGTAGGCGGCACGGATGACGATGGCGGATATGAGGATGTACAGCCAGTAACTGGCGAGCACAGTAGTGGTGGTGCCGATGAGTGCTCGTGTCGGCGACACTTTGCCATCTTTGACTTGTAGCACGACACCCATGGTGAGGATGCTATCTTGGACCACGAATCGTGAAGGACTTGTCGACACAAGGAGCTTGGACGATCTCGATCTTTGGTGTCTAACTCGGGAATCGGACTTTCAGTTCTGATGTCACCTAAGACTGTGGTAGTAGTATGACAACTGTTGAAGTTGACTGCTGCTCCTGGTTCTGGGAGCTTATATCACAGGGGAACAGGTAGGTGACATGACTGGTTGCACAGGAGGAGGTAGGGTATCTAGAGAGGCTCATATGGTTATATGTGAGAGCCGGTAACCATCACCATCTCACAACCATCGTGATAAGCATCTGCCGAAGGAGAAGAGGAGATGGTATGCCAAGGCGGGGTGGTTAGACAAACCATTAGACGAACCCAACGCCCCGAACCGACACTTTATCACACCTGTCATTCTGTCATTGGTAACCGTTGATGGAATGTCTTGATATCATTTGAGGTTAGTCGATCAGCCCTGAGGAGGAGGAAAGGCGGGGAGTTGGGGTAGTTCCATCAGACAACAAAGCATCTCGGCAGTAAAAGTAGACACCGATCATTGTCTGATAGACTCAGCCCGGGCAGTTGGAGAGGGCAATGCGGAAGTGTTGTCATGGTGATCCTCTGAAGAACAAGCAGCAAGCGAGATGTGATTTGGTAATACCCTCATGTTGCAGTTCTTCAGTCGTGTAAGTCATCAGGGTGACATTGCGAGAGCCTCTTCACAACACCGAAATGACCGAAGAGCTTGAAACTTGGAAGTCCTTCTATGCCGAGTTCCGCAACCCCTCCTATGTTCCATCTTCAAGTCAGCGGAGAATGAGTGAGTGACAGATCCAGGCATTGGGAGAGTTGCCTGACAAAGCCTATTCGTCTTCTCCGCAGAAGCTTCCGAGAACATGACAATTAGCGTTGAATGGTGTCCTGTGGTTTCTCGGCAGTTGATCTGGATGCCCTCCTCTGTCACGACAAAAACAGGCTGAAGTTGGAGAGGCAAGTCGAGATGTACACTGTGTGTGAGGAGAGAGTGACAAAGTCGAAGGAAACGAGAATAAGGAAAGTGACAAGTGGGGCAAGTATCACTGCCGGCCGGAAATTATGTCAGAGTGGAGACTCGGACACTGTTTTATTCACGGCAGGCGCCACTGTAAATCCGGGGGTGGGGAACGGACTTTTCCCTTTTCAGCGTAGGGCGAACCTATATTCTCGACTCGAACTTCCTTCCAAGCTGGTCGGTTGATGCTTTTTGAACACCAACACGCCATGCTGGGCACGTAACAGTTGGTTGCCGAATGCCGTTCTTCTAGTGTCGGATATTGTTACCGAGCTGGGTAGGATTATTCCACATCGTGTGTCGGAATCCGGAAGGGGTGTGATGTTGACCGTTGTCGTTCGTCTGTTGTTCAGGTTCACCCGATCAAGACTGTCACGGTGCAAGGGAAAATGTTTTCCATCGGATGTCCTTCTTGACATGTTGTTCGTTTTCTCGAGACTCTCTTAGAGAATCGTATTAAACACAGAGTTAAAGACATGTTATGCTCCAAACTGCCCATCGACAGAACAAGCGCCATGAGCATCGCCATCAAAATGTCTGAATCACCCACAGAAGCTTACACACCCAGAACCCGCTCAGATGTGAATACAATAAGGATATCTTCTTCAACTAGCCTTCTAGTACATAGAACTAGTAGATACTACCTCCTCCTAACTTCCAACTTGCCACAGAGTGTGTGTCTTTGTCTTGTACAACAACTCCAACGAAACCCGAACGTGTGTTTTATGTTTTACCATGGACGCCAAAACGCCAAGCAAATGCCAAGCAACGATTGATTCTTCTCCTCTTGCATGTCGCTTTCAATCAACCCAGTCCAACCAGTCCAGTCCATCAGTCAGTCCCTTCAGATCAGAGTTAAAAAAGATATTAAACCTCAACAGCCTTCTTCGCCGCAGCCTTCTGCTTCCTCAACGTCGCTTTCCGCGTAGCAATCTCCTTGTCGAGCTTGTCGTCGTTGCTCTCGGGAAGAGCGGCAGCAGCGGCGGCCTTCTTGGCCTTCTTCTTCGGCCTGCTCTCATCCTTGGCACCCTCCTCGGCCTTGGCATCGGTCTCGTCGTCGGCGGCCTTGCGCTTCTTGCCGATGTTGGCCTTCTCGGGCTCGGCGCCGTCGGCGATGACCTTGCTGTCGTCCAGCCAGAGCTCGTCGGTCTGGTAGAGGGGAAGGGCCGCCGTCTCGGGACCCTTGAGGTAGAAACTCCTGACGTTGCTCCACTTGTGGGGCACGAAGCGCTCGACGAGCTCGTTGACGACCTTCTCGACATTCGCCGCAAGCTTCTCGGCGTCCCAGCTGGCGTAGCCGACCTTGATGGCGGTGTTGGTAGAGGGGGTCAGCTACAAAATATGGGTGTTAGTCTATGTGTCACATGCACCTTGATGGATAAGTTGTCGAGCGAGTGAAACATACCGAAACGAGCGCCGAGCCAATGGCCTTGCGGATCTCGGCCACAATCTCTGGTGCAGGTCTAGCATTGACGTTCTCAACGGCGTCGCGCTTGGGCTTGGGACCCTTGGGCTTCGCCACCCTCTTGCCGTCAACCTTCTCCCTCTGCTTCATGAACACGACAGGAACGGGGCGCTTGGCGGTGCTCTTGAAGAAAGTCTTGCCCAGGTGCTTGGGGAGACGGTTGACGATTCTGTCGTCGGCAAGGAAGATGTCATGGTCGTTGAACAGCTGGCGCTGGGCCTCGTATGTCTTGAACTTGGCCTTGAGATGGCTGACGTCGATGACGCGGGTAATGCGGTTGCGCAGGTCCTCGGGGAACTCCTCAGAGGCGACAACGTTCTTGTAGTGGCGCTGGGGGTCGGCGACGATGATGCAGATGGTAGACTCGTTATCGGCGTTCAAGGGGTTGGGGAGGACGATCTTGGAGGGTTGCAGACGGTTCGTGTCGGCGATGTGCTTCTTGGTGGTGAGAGTGAGCCAGATCGGGGTCTCGGCGACAGTCGACTCCTCATCGGCGAGAAGGTTCTTGGAAACGGCAGTAGAGGCGGCGGTGGCCTTCTTGATGTGGGCGAGGAGGGCCTTGGAGGCCTTGGTGATCTGTTGATTTGGAGGGTTAGCAAGTCGGGGAAAAAGCCAATTGCATTGATCAAGAGAACACAAACCTGATTAGTGTCGACGGGAGAGACGACGGCGTCAGACGCCTTGACAACGGCTGTGGACTTGGACATCTTCGTTGGCTGGGGAAGAAGATATCTGTGGGTGGGGTTGGTGTGAGTTGAGACGATCGCGATACGAGTCCCAGGTGTTTTTTCTCCCAGAGCGACAGAAGGCAGGCACCCTCTTGGAAATTTTGGGAGGTCGGCGCACTGACGCTTATTTTTTTCCCCTGCTATAAGCTTATCGATAAGCTAGACAGGGCCTGCGATAATGGACGATAAGGCACCGTCAGGGGCTAAATATGGAAAGTGGGTCCGCGGAACGTGGAGCACATGGTGCCTGTGATTGTCTGGGCCTTGCGCAATGGCGGCAGACTGCAGCTGCTCTTCCCTTCCACGCTGTTGGGACCATAGCTTTATTTTATTTATCATCATTGCATACGTCGGTGTCTTCTTCAAACAACACCGGCAACCAGACTAACTAGGTAACCATCTTCATTTGGTTTGTAGATGCCTTTCCATCTACATTGCTAGCAGCTACCTCATACACCAGGCCAGATAACCTTGGCCAGTTGATCCTCCCTTATTTCATCTTCCTTGCTTAAATTTCCAAGTAGTGATGTGCCTCTCGCTTTTCCAGATGCTCCTCCATGCGTGTCGGCAAATCGTTATCACTCCCTCGCCAGCACTGGTTGACCTCCACAGCAGGTCTCGACTCGAATCTCTGCTCCCTCTTTCTCCTCCTTCTTCTTCTCTTGGGCCAATGGGGGCAAACCTACAACACAGACGCTGACGCCTGATAAACATGTATATAAAATCGAACAAAAACGACGCCCTGCGCTATGCGGTCCCCCGAAGCATGCAAATACAGAGTTTTGGGAGACAGGATGTGCTCCTCATGACGTGTTAACATGGACAGTGAAAGAGGGCTTATGTCGACTTTTTTCTTTTGCAGAAAACACAGACATTCTCCGTGGTAGACGCCTTGGCAACATAAAGCCAATAGCGGGTTTGGGAGAATGGTACAATGGGTATGGGTAGGGGTAGGATGTTGGGGATGGGGATGGGGATGGGGTGTAGTGTGGTGATGGGGTGTTGTGCGGTGTTGGGGAATGTGATAGTGATCATAGGGCTGATGTGGTGATACAATCAGGGAGTGCGAGGCTTCTTCCAATAGTATTGCTGTTACGGGTGGACACGACATGTTAACCGATTGATCTTGCATAGCAAACGGTAAGGCGGTAGAGAAGGAAAACGCTTACCTTGTGCTGCTTGCGGCAGGCCCTCAAGCTAGGCTTCCGCAAGCCGTCCGTCACAGCCAGGCGACGGTGGTCATCCGTGTCGAATTCGGGGACATAATAATACTCGCTTTCGAGCGGCTTACCGGCAGCATCCTTGCCCTGGCGTTCGATGATACCGATGCAAGCTGTTGCCTCAATGAGCCTGCGCAATTCATCCTTGGTCACCTGTCTCCGATCGTCCGCAGGAAGGTTGTTCATGATCGTCGGCAACGGGGTAGATGACAGTCTGGAGAAGGCGAGTTGATTTATGACATGGTTGGAAATGGTTGTTGTCAGTTCCTCGCTGAGGTTGCTGACGGGCGATGGTGAGCGAGGAGCCGGAGTAGGAGAGGCCTTCCGAGCGGCACCTGCTGCGTTCCCGCGTGACGACTTCAAAGGCTTCGGGGTGACACTACCAGCCCGCTCCTCATCGGAGCTGCCACTGTAGTCGCGGTCGGGAGTACGGGCTCTCGGAGGTGAAGTGGCGGTGGTGAAAGATTCGAGACGGCTGGACAGGTTCTCGCCGCAGGGACCAAACGAAGGTATGATGGGGTCATTCTCCTCATCCGGATCTTGGTCGGCGTAATCCTCATCTGATCGCGGATCGCTTAAGTCACTCGAGATGGTAAAGCTCTGGTCCACGCTAGTGATGAAGGTAGCATCTCCCCTGCCAGTATCTGTCAGCTTGGGCAACTCCTGCTCATCCTCCTCCTCGTCTTCATAGATCTCAACGGCGGCACCATCATCATCGTTGTCGGACAGCAAGTCGTCCAGGTCGGCCTTTGAAGTCGATCCGTTGGCAGGTGTGGGTGACTCGGGGCTGCTGATACGTCTCGGTCGTCGAATGGGGCTGCCCTCGTCCGAGTCGGAGCCTGGTCGCCGGCCACGTCGCGTTGGCCTCGGTGTCTCATCCCACGAAGAATCGCTCAAGGGGGCTGACGAGTCCCGATCCTTCTCCCGCGGCGGCCACTGCACGAGGACCCTGGTGTCATGAACATCGATCATGATCTCCGCACCCTCGGTTTCCGAAGTGAACGAATCACCCTTTGCCAGCTCCCATGTCTGCCCTTGACAATGCAGCTTCAGACCGTTCCAACCCGTACACATAATCTCGACCTTGTTGGGCTCAAGCGCTTCGGTGGCCGGGATATATCGAGCGTGAACATGAACTCGGCTGACCAGTCTGTTTGACGAGAGTTGATAGTGAGACGAGTTGCTGGATCTTCCCATGAGAAGAGTCTCCCCATTCTCGTTCAAAACCACGGCGCGTACGTCGGAAAGGGGGGCGCGTTCCGACACGGTCGACAAGGTCCTTTGAAGGCCGGGGCGGGGCGCCATATATGGGGCGGCATATCCATAGTTGTATCCGACGCGTGGAGGGCTTGACGAAAGAATGCCAGTACTCGAGGTCGGGATGGGCGTTGGGTATTTCAGAAAGGCATTGGACGTGGCCTGCCGCTTCGAAGGCCGAGGCAGACCTGGGGATGAGGACAAAGGCTCAAACGGCGGCAGCAGTGACGGGGCCGGGCGCTTGATGCCTGCTACCGAGGGCAGGGTTGGCTCCATCCCGCTGAAGGTCTTTGTTGCCGATGGCGATGAATCCATGTTGCGGGGATCCTGTCAGGTACTGATCATGACAATTGGCGGGACAGGATGAGGAATTGAGCTCTAGGAGAGGGTGGTGGTGGCCCAGGATCTGAGGTGAGGTTCAGATTGGAGGCGCTTCCAAGGTCGCGTTCTCCACGTCCAGATCGCGTCCGATGTGCGGTCTTTTCCCCCTCCGCTACAGCTGCCGTCCACTGTCGTCCAGCTGCCTGCTTCCTGGCTTGGATTGGGCCACTAGACTAAGTCTCCTGTCTCCGCGGTCTGTTTACCTGCCACAAGTAATAAACTAAGAACAGAGCTGGAAAAGGAAGAGAAAGCCAAAGGGACGGGAATCGTCAAGAAGCCAAAAGACGGGGTTCTGCGAATCAAGACAACGCTTTGCAAATCTGGCCTGTCTTCTATGATTGATGGACCTGACAAGCGAAGCCAGGGCAGAGGAAATACTGTAGCCAACTGAAGGGAGTGGGGATGAGTAAAGTATTTAAAAAGGCGATATGCACCATCTGGATTTCGCGAAAGGCCGCGCCCGTGCCTGTGGGACCCATTCACCAAAAAGGAACATGGGTGAGCGTGGCTGACTTTTTTGTCCGGACGACTCCTTCCTGCTCTGGGCTCAGTTGAGACGCGATCCGTTGAGACGTGCCTGCGGTTCCATCCGTTAAAACGCGGCGCTGGCAGCAAGCAGCCTGTAAGCGGGCGTCCCTGTGCCTGTCGTGGCTGTCGTGCCAGTGTCTGGATCGCGCTTTTGGCGTTGACTGGCAGGAGCCACGGGCAGCGTGTGCCATCTGAACCGTGCAGCACGCATTTTGGGGGTCTGTCTGGTAGCGGCTGCACTGTCATGCCACTGCTGGGCGGGCGATCAGCGGAAGCTACAGGACAGGCACAGGCGGGCCGGGTTACGGACGGGAGGTCCAGCACCGGTCCATTGGGGGGTCGGGGAATATCGCCCGCATGCTCGGCACATTTTCCTTCCAGCAACCTCCACTCGTTCCTTCTCCGTTTGTCCAATATTTGATGACTGTTTTTATTTTCTTTTGTATCCGCTGTTCTCCGGTGAACAATCATCATTCATCATGGAGCGAAAGATCAAGGTCAATGAGCACTTTGTAGTCCACACTTTCATGCATTCAAACAGTGGATCGACCACTGAGAGTTCATCCATTCACCTATGACGTCTTTCCTTCTTCAACATTCAAATATCCACGAGATTTCCCACGAACATGCTGGATTGTTTACTATACGATTACTCCTCTCGGCGGTCGTATTCATCAAATTCGTGACTAATGGCGTTTTCACACCATTGAAAAGCTCGGATTGTGCAGAGCCTTCCGTGGCTTTCTCTTCTGATAATGCAATGGCACCCAAAGTCTCTCCAATATTGGCATATCAGCTTGTTCCCTCCCACGACAATACATAAACGGGATACGGAGGACTCCGTCCAAACAACAACTCACCAACCACCTGTCACTCTCACTCCAAAGTCCGACTCTGGCGCGTTCACACCGCGACAAAACGTGCAAAGCTGAACTCCACCTCCGTGCCCGGTCAGCAGGTACCCCTCGATCCTTCGGTTATCGACCAAAGTTGTTCCAGCCTTCACATTGCCGAGCTATGGAATGAGATGACCGCTTGGACGGATAGCAACCTCTCCTTTCGGCCGTCATGAATTTACGAGCTCTTTCAATT
The DNA here is from genome assembly GCA_009805345.1 of Neurospora sp. FGSC 26628. NCBI lineage: Eukaryota > Fungi > Ascomycota > Sordariomycetes > Sordariales > Sordariaceae > Neurospora > Neurospora sp. FGSC 26628. Next base: position 156,832 of record RAOO01000059.1, read on the forward strand.
TACTTTGAGAAAGCTGCCATAGTTGGTATTAGCGCTGTTTCCCATATTTTACTTCTTAACTATCACGGTCATACCTCCATAGAAAAATCACCGGCAAGCCTCCTCATACCGAGATGGTCCACATTTCGGCAACCGTCCTCTTCAAACCCCAATCCAACTAACTTACATTCAAAAACATGCCATGCGCTGTCTCAAAAGCCCTCCGTACCTTGCATAAGAATTGAAACCTACAAGACACACCTGGCCGACATGGGGCATTTACTTCGTCATAATCAGGGCAGATATTGATCCCTTGCTTGGTAGCGATGCAAGCACTTAAACTGTTGAAGAACATCCGAGGTTCACAGTTGCCATGGTGAATAACGGTTGACCATTATATAAGGTGTCAATGTCAATAAAATCCTACGCCCTGTTGCCATTATCATTATCCAATATCCATGACTCCGAAACCCTGAAAATAACCAAACTGTCCTGAATCCAAACCAATAAACTCCTAAAAGAGAACTGCTGTTATATACGGAGGAGCCAATCACCCCTCAAAATCCCATGTGCATCTTTGATTAAAACCATGCATCGTCATTAGAGGTCACCCGCCCCAAGCATGAACGGTCTCGGAGCACTCTTCTTCGCCTTCTTCAACGGCCCAAAGAACTCTGCAAACGTCTCATTCAGCAACTGATCCGTGAGCTGCATATGATCACCCGGCGCAGTGCGGAAGTGCAGTCCGCCCTTACGATCCAACTCGCGCAGTCCGATCCAATCCTCCGAGTACATCCTCCTCGCACGAAGGGGCGTAACCTCGGTGCCATTGACCTCGTCAAACCAAGCCGTCTCCTTGGGAACCACCGTAGTATCATCCTCGAACATGTACAGCACCAGATTCTCCAGCTTGGCCAAGTTCTTCCTGTAGGTCTGGTTCTTGAACTTCCGCTCGTTGTTGATGTCCGCCAAAAAGTTGGAGTGTTCGAGATATTGCTCGTACTCGTCCGGGTTGCGATAGTACTGCGCCGGCACCAGCCGGCTCTGCACAAACTGCGTCCAGGCATTGCCCTTGAGCAGAGCCATGGCGCCGCGGCAGACCCAGTCGGACCAGGGACAGTCGCGGAAGGCGCTGATGCCGTTGTGTTGGGAGCCGAACGTGACGAGGTTGCGGACGGGCGGGTTGTTGCACCGCTCGATGTAGCCGCGCAGGAACTGGCCGCCTTGGCTGAAGCCGAGGGCGTCGATGGCGGGCGCGGTCGAGAGGATCGGGTGCGCGGCAATGTCAGCGCAGGCTTTGGCGACTTGCTCGGTCACGTTGCCGAGGAAGGTGGCGGAGCGGTCGCGGCTGCCGTCGTCGTCCATGCGGATGAAGTAGACGAGCGTGCCGGGGTTGACGGCGTCGGCGAGGGCGCCGACTTCGCCGAGGCCGGCGGCTGAGTAGCTGTCTCCTAGGCCTGTGATGGAAAATGGTTAGTTGTGAAGGGTTGCTGGAAACGACGTGTAAAAGCCTATCGGACTTACCATGCCAGATGACAAGCGGTAGTGGTGTGTCGTCGATGTCGTCGTCGCTGAGCGGCTTCTGTACGGGACTGGCCAGCGCGGCTGCGATAAGCGAGCCGCTGGTAAACAACAGCTTCAGCTGCTTGGAGATTGCCATCGTCGTCCTCGAATTTTTAATGGCCTCGGGTATTGGGAGGGAAAATGGACACCAGTGAACTAACGTCAAGCAGATACGATAAAGAAGAGCTCGCGAAGAAGCAGCTGACGTCCAGGCGGCTAAGAAAGGTGCCTGCGTTGTTCCTCGTGGCGATGCGCCAGCGCCGGTGCCAGCACCGCTTGCAGCTTATCAGTTGCCGGCAGGCAGTTCGGCCGCGCAGGATTCGGCTAACAGTGGGGAGCTATGCATTTTGAAGTTTCCCATTGGTCAGAAGCTGTGAGTACCTCGCTGGACCTACACGACATGCGCCGAGAGGCTCACCTTCCCCCCAACTTCCACTTGGCCCCCGTTCCTTCATATCTCTCACTCTTTCTTCATCATCCATCGTGATTTATGTCCATCAAACTGGTCAAGTCTGCAACTGAATTGCCATCCTACCGGTACTTCTCCTATCAAATCTCGTCCTCGTAACCCTTGCTTGAACTCATGCTTCGTTCTCCCCCTCCTCGGACCTTCCCCCTTTACCGCAAGAGCGATACACCACCCTCCACGCACCACTGCTTCGAACTCATCACAAGCAACACCAATTCTCTCACGCAAAAATAACTCCACCCATATACGAAAGCATCAATCGAACACTCGCCCAATATCTACCTACGATCTTCGTCGCCGGAATGGCATCATAACGTATCCGGTCACCCTGCCGAACTCCTCGCGTGTCACCTATAAGCCCGTTGTCCACACAAGATTTCAATCACTAAGGCAAGATGGCCGAGCGGTCTAAGGCGCCACGTTAAGGTTAACCCTTAATCTGAGTTACAACTCAAATCCGTGGTCCGAAAGGGCGTGGGTTCGAATCCCACTCTTGTCATAATCTTTTACATTTTTGCTGTTCTCGTGATGTTCCGGCATGGTGAACTTCCACTTTTTCCCGGCGTTCTGATAACCATATTGGAGTTTCCAAGTCATATCTTTTCTTGAGCATTGATCATTTTGCTGGTTCGGGACGTGACTAGCGTCCATATAACAGTACTGAACGGTTTGTGGGTGCGAGTCCTTTAGTAGATGTTTCAGGCGTTTTGATATTTAGCATGTGCATGTCACTCGATTTGAAAGGCTTAGACATCATCAAGAAGAGGCAAAACCCAAACATGAAGACATGTCTTGTTGTTTCGGATAAGCCTAACGATCCGTCTAAACAACTTCTGAAATCTTGAGCAAAGGCTAATTCAAAGGATACAACCATCACGCCAGCAAATTGGGCTGTATAACCAAGTTGTTCTGTTCTGCGAGTTGCAGGACTCGACTTCGAAGTACCAGTGGTCATATGTTATCCTTGTTGATCTTTTATTCATCCTTTCAAGATTTCTATATGAAGATCCTTCAGGAACAAGCGTGGATATCTCATACGGACCAGCTAAGACAAAGCAGGAACTCGGCCTCACGCAGTCAAAATCCGCTTTCACCGCATCAAGTGGTACGCACAATTCATGGACTCGACTGCGAGGGCGTGATGGTCTCAAGGCTGACATAAACATTAATATCCAAAGCTATCGTCTACTTGAAGGAAACCCTTCCGGCTCTACACGACCGCCATCTTCCGTCAAACAGCCGACGATACTCAACCCGAACCCCTCTCGCTTCTCTGTACTGTCCATCAAAGAACTTGCCAATATCCTCCCATCCGCAGACTCTCGTTCCACATCATCCACCTCCAAAACCTCCACGTCATTACTACCAGCACTCCTGCGGAAGCTCCCAAGCACAATCTCCCTCTCACTCTCCGTCTCTGTCGCCTTTGCCCTCGTCCACGGCCCTCTATTCCGGCCGTTCACGCCTCTCGACTGTCCATGCCATTGATGCTGATGCGTCCCAAACCTGAGAATATTCCGTCCCGCATCACACCCGCCACCACCGGCACCGGCACCGTTACTAGCGTTGCTCTTCCCGATGTTACTCTCCAACCTGGGGAACACCCTGACCAACAACTGGCGCATGGCCGGGAGACAGGCACAGATGACAGCGACGTGGTACTCGACGGCGGACCAGACGGCAACAGGGTAGTAGTCCCAGGTGACGTTGGTGGAAGGCTGAAAGGCGAGGAGGGAGTGGAGGCGGATTATGGAGACTATTGTGTCGCTGGGAGGATGTTAGTAACGGGCCGGGGTAAGACAGTGGGGAACAGGGTGAGGAAGACGATAAGGTGGAGGAGAAGAGAGAGAAGAAAACTCACAAGACTCCGACACACAGCATCAACCCAACGGCCAACTTCTTCTTCCAATCCATGTTGAGTTTCCGGAGCTGAGACAACGGGATGGCCATGATCCAGAGGTCGAGGACGATGGTGACGATGGACTGGGTCCATGCCGAGGTGTTGACGTTGCCACTGTTTTGTGATAACATGGTCAGCAAAATCCGTTTTCGTTTTACTTTTACTTCATTTTCCTTCCCCATTCCACTTCGAATATATATCCACCCCCATCCCAGCAACACCATCAACACCATCATCTATCTCATCACCACCACCCTCCCTCCCCCCACCCTTTTGCCAGCCCAACCCCCACCACCCCTCTCCGCTCTCTAAAACCCAAAATCCAAAACTCCACAAAGAAAGATTAAACTCACCACCGTCCCTCATGCTCCCCATCCCACCCCTCCCAAAAGAACCTAACCGGCCTACAACCGACCGGCAACAAAAACGCCACTCCCACCATGCTCACACACCCCAGAGTCCACCACAGCACCCTCCTCGTCCTCTTCGACTCCCCAAAAATCCGCAAGTACATAAACAAAAACGGCATCTTGACGTACGCCATTATCGCAACATAGTACTCAATCAACACATAGAACACCTTCAAAAACTCCGTCACTTGTTTTGGTGTCAGCGTCCACACATCCCTTCCTATACCAGCTTTTGCTAGTGAATAGGAGATGAGGACCGTGTAAGGGATTCCCAGGGGGATAGACAAGAAAATGACCCAGTCGTCGAGGCCTAGACGGCCGGAGGGGTGGGTTAGGAGGCGGAAGGCGAGGCGGGCGAGGACGAGGAGAGGACTTAAAATGCCGAGGGTGAGGGTTAGGGAGATGAGTTGGTCAGAGCGGTTGCGGGGAGTGTCGTGGCAGAGGGTGGAGGTGGCGTTGAGGGCGGTTAGGAGGGGGATGGGTGGGCAGGAGGTTGAGAAGCAGGAGGTTAGGGAGGGGCGGTAGTGAGGGTGGCAGAGGCAGGTGAGGAGCTCGGAGGATGTTGAGGAGGTGTTGTAGGAGCAGGGGAAGAGAGTGAGGTACGGGATTATGCACTCATCCTGGGAAGAGAGAGTGTGTTAGCTGGGTCTGTCTGTCTTTCTTCTTAAAGTAGTAGTGGTAGTAAGTAGAGGGTGAAAGTAGACGAGGTTTGAGAGGTAGGTAGTTCATGCATGGTATTTTCAAGCTGTTAAATGTGGATGGAAGTAGACTAGAATAGGTAGCTGAACGTACCGCACAACTGGGATAACCCTCCAAGATCTCTGATATAGCCGTCGTCTTTGTTGTGATATTATATGCTCTCACCGGCGAGGAGGAGAGAAGAATCAGGAACAAAAGAACCTGAACAACAACAACAACAAGTTCCCAAAGTGAGCGGCGCCTCAGGATCGGTGAAAACAGGCCCACCATAGCCTCCATTCTTTTTTCTGGGCCGTTTTGGCCCGTGAAACAAGGTTTGACCAAAAAAAAAAAAAAAAAAAAAAAAGAGCTGAGCCCACAACTGAAGTTGAAAGCCAAATAAAAATGAAGTCAAGCTCGACAGATACTGCTGGTAAAGCTAGTATTGTGGTGAAACACGAAGAAGCTTATGTCCCACGTGCTGCTGTGGCTGTTGCTATCCCCTTGTGGAGTGAAAGAGAAACGAACAGAGAATCAAGACGAAAATATCAAGAGTGACCCGAACAATGGACAGTCACTGCAGTATTTGAAAGCGATCACATCCCATGGAGGTACGGGTAGTGAGGGAACCATGATGACGGCATACACGGAGACACGGAGAGATGGAGAGCCGCAGAAGTAGTCCCTGGTGTCACCGGTCACCCATGACAAGGAAATGGGTAGCCCGGTATTCTGCGTACACACGCACACATCTTGAGATAGACTGCCCGGCTGGCTTTGGTGTGTGTGTGTGTGTGTGTGTGTGTATTTTATGTGTAATTAGATGTAACCAGCCTTCCTACATCCGTCTTTCGGTATGGCTCCTGTATGGGTATATGTATGGAAGCACGGAAGCCATTCATGTTGTCAGAAGCACAGTGTCCCTGTGCTACCCGCCGGTCTGGATGTGTAACAAACTTCCTGTTGTTCCACAGGCAGGCCAGGCCCAAAGGGCATCCAAATTCGAAAGAAAAGCATTCTTATGTGAAGAGATGGAAGAACAAAGGAAGGTTACACACACACACACTCCTACACTATTTTGGACTCCAAAAGCCACTCGGCACCCTACCCCCACACTCCCCGGTTATTGACTTTGGGGGTTGAATAACGAGGAACCCAATGTTTGGTGCTCAAATATGTTGCATCCATTGAGCCCTGACATGGAATGGGAGTTGTGCATATGTGATGCCCTGTCCCTCAATGCCTCTGCTGTGCCTGTGTCACTTGCATTTACACAGCAGCGCATACGTATCTGTATCTGTATGCGAATGTAGGTAGATGAGAGAGATCCGGCTCCCGTCCTTCTGTCCTTCCTTCTTTGGCCGTTGGTACTACCAAGTGCCGGAATTGTTGTAGAACGTAGAGCAACGGCGCATAGCCTCCTTGAGGTAGATTGTATTGTGCTACTTTGCTTCGGGTCTGTTCACTTCCTGGATTTGTGTCTCCCGAGTTGTGCAAGAGTCTTCTCTTTGGCCGACCGAGGCGATATCAGATGGAATTTTGGTAGTGGATCTTCTGTGGGAACCCATGGCATAGTACCGGATGGTTGGGCATATATCGCGACACAAGCGATATCAACTTCCCGATGCAAGATACAAGATGTTGCCACCATCACTGATCATCCCCTTTCCCAGCAAGTATTGATCTTGCTTGGCCTTGTATATCACGGTAGTACCCCTCAACCGAGTAGTTAGACGCGAGGCTCTACTCCATCATCAGCTACATGGTAGTGAGTTTCAGACCCCTGGGCGATACGGGAGGAGGCTATTCCCGTATGATGCGATGCATGAGGTGTGGAAGAGGTGTGGAAGGGATGCGGATGAAACGAGACACGAGGGCTCCAGGATGTCCAGATATTTTACACATCTGAGCAAGGCGGGCCACGTGCATGGTGGTATGGGGGTGACCTTGTGGCAGTCTGATATCGCCAGGGGCAGACATGGCCAGGCACCCAATTCCAGCCTCATGACGTGAACGGAAGGCGAAACAATGATGCGACTAGTGGACAGAAGATATCGTCGACCTTGAATGTTACTCGATCCCCGGGTTGACGCAGATGGCACGAGAGTTGCACATGTTTGCCCTCGTGAATGCTCGGAGCGGTCTGCTCTTGTTTCGAACAAACAGATGTACCTAGCCGTCCAAATATTCGGGTCGGCATGTAAGCCCATTTCGGGTGTTCACCGCAAAGTTGGTTGCCATATGAAACCATTTTGGGCCGACCGGGAAGATGTTCGAGATCTAAGCCAGGTACCATTCCAAATAATGTGCTTCATCAGGTGAGATGTGGGCGTTTCAAGAGAGATCGAAGAAGGGTATTTTTGGTGAGAGACGCACGTTTTATTTACAGCATAGTATCCTGAGCTAAGAAGCCTTACGCCGACTTGACAGCGAGCTTCTCCTTCATCTCGGTCTTTATCCTGGTGATGGTGCCAGAACCGCTGTAGACCATGCCGGTGTAAACCATGGCCACACTGGCACCAGCATTGAGAACCTTCAAGGCCTGCTCACCGTTGGTAATTCCACCAGAGGCGAACAGAACCTTTTGCGCAGCGCTCTTGTCAGATTCGGACTTGAGAGCATAACCGTCCAGCATCTTGCGATACCTCCCAACCAGGCTAGCAGTGTGCTCGAACAGAGCAGGTCCTGAGAAACCACCCTCCTCGCGAAGAATATTGGGCTCGTCATCGATCAGCTTGACGCCCTTGGGAACGATGCCGGTCCGGCGCTTGGTGGTGTTGCCGACAATGACACCGTCGACACCGCTGTTCCACACAGCCTCCACAACACCTTCCATCTGTGTATCATCATCCTCATCGGGTGAAACCTTGACCATGACTCTCGGCTTGATCTTCCTCTTGGTTTGCTGGGCCGCATCCACAACAGCAGAAAGAAGCTTGGTCAACGGCTCGGTAGCCTGCAGGTCGCGTAGGCCGGGGGTGTTGGGGCTGCTGACGTTGACGACAAGGACATCGGCATAGGGCGCGAGCTTGTCGACACAGTAGACGTAGTCGCGAATGACAGCATTGACATCCTTCTCGTCCGTCTTCTTGTTCTTGGCGATCTGAACACACAAGAGACGGCCGGGGTGGAGACTACCGGGGGGGATGTCATCAGTGCCCTCCTCATTCAGCACCTGGTTCTCGGTAAGGCCGACAGAGCGGGCGAACTTGCGAAGTCGTTCGCGCAGGCGGGTGGCCATGGCGTCAGCGCCGCGGGAGTTAAGACCATAGCGGTTGATCAGGCCGTCGACAGAGGGAATGCGGAAAACTCTGGGCTTGGGGTTGCCCTCCTGAGGGAAGGGAGTGCAGCCACCAACCTCAACGACACCGGCACCGAGGGCGAACAGAGGATCGGGGATCTCGGCGTCCTTGTCGAGACCAGCAGAGATGCCGATAGGATTGAGGAGCTGCTTGCCGAAAACGTTGACGGACAAAGGACCGTTGGGATACTCGGGAACTCTTTCACGAATGTGGAGGCCAACCTCATAGAGGCCCTTCAGGGCGGCAGTACCAACATGGTGCGCTTCTTCGGCATCGGGGTAGATGGTGCGAAGGAGAGGAGGAACGAGGTACTGGTGGACGGAGGCGCGGGTGTCTGTCGCGTAGTAGTAGCCGACACCGAGGACGGCAGCAAGAGCGGCGGCGTATGCGGAGTACTTTAGACGACGGGGGAGAATCGAGGGATCGGCGACGGCAGCTCTGGTGGGCTCGGTAGGGGTAGCGGTGGTGGTGGTGGTGGTGGTGTTGGTCGTCGTCGTTGTTGTCGAGTTCGGGCGACGAGGAAAGGACTGGAGTCTTGGCTTGGGCGTAAGAGGGCGGAGGGCCGCTGAGAGGGCAGGTCTTGTCCTGAGGTAGGGGGCGGCCATTGTGAGGGCTGTCGAGTGTTTGCTGGACCAAGCCAACACTCAATGTTTTGGTGGAAGAGATGGGTGACTCGAAGCGAGAGAGCCCAGGGTGGAGATGACGATGACGATTAGATGGGACGGGGACGACTCCGAGCCGGAAGCTCCACGGTGAGGTGAGGTGTCCCGGTCGGCGCTCCCCCGCCAGCTTTTTGTCCGACTCACCGAGAGCGGAGACCCCACTGAATTTGGGCTGATGTCCACTGGATGAACGGGCGGGTACCTGACTCCACCACTATTTACGGTTTCATCTTTCAGGGACCATCCACCCACTGCCATGTGCCCCTGATGTGAAGAGCGCCTTCTTTGAGGACAGTGACGTGACACAACATCATCTGTTCCTCCCCTCTTACCATCATCCAGAACACATCGGGAAGAGACCAAAGAAAAACAACAAAAATGTATTCGCTCAACTGACACGCTATCTTCTCATGTCGATGCAACCAAAACCGCCCAAGAACGCCGACCCATGCAATGATGTCTATGCAACCTCCAAATGCCAAAAATTACCCCCCATCCTCTAGGTTCCCCGATGAAAATGCACCCTACTCTTTCGCCGCCGTATCCGCTAATTCACAGCCGCCGTCGCCATATCTGTTCGCGTCGATAGCTCTACTTGTCGCGCCACCGCCTGTGTCGATCCCGCAACTACTGGAGCCTCGACCGCCTTTGCCGCCAGCGCCGGCACCGGCTCAATCGTCTTTCCATCCTCGGCCGTCCGATTCAAGAAGCTCAGATACGTCTGCCACCCGACCGCGACAACACCGGCAAACAGTGACCGGTATTCCATCGGGATGAACGTAAAGCTGAATGCCGTCACGGCCGGCCAGAGCTTGCACGAGTTGACAAAGCTCACAGGCACCGTGACCCGGATGCGCTCCACGATATTATTCCAGCTCTCGCCCGCGAGAAAGGCCTGCATGCCGAAGAAATACGTGTTGAAGATCGGGGTGAAGCAGGTCTGGTTGACCACCACTTTCGTGCCCAGCGAGAGGATGTGCGACGAGTAATTAAAGTTGTTGGACAACCACAACATCCTGAAAATACGTCAGTCTCACAGTCCTTATATACAAGACAAGACAAGACAAGACAAGACAAAAACAGGGAGGGCTTGCGCCTACCACTTATAACTGGGAATTGACGATATACACCCGACAATCAGCGACCGCACCGTCCTCTTGGGATCATAGTCCCTCCCGCCCATCCTTTGCGCCGAAAGATCAGCAGTGAAGCAGATGACCAGCGACGTGGCCACCTGGGTGGTGTATGGCCTCTTGCGCTGGGCGCGCGCGTATGCCATGGCCGCCCTGGTCAGGGGCCCAAGTCGCTGCCAGAAGGGAAGGGTAGGGACATTGCCCGGTGTCGGAATCTGCTCGCCGGCCGTCGGAGGTTTGTGCGAGTGATGCGCCCGGCGCTGGCGGACATGGCGAAGAAACTCGACTTTGCGCCGAAGTACGGCCCGGAGTAGTGATTCGGCTGCCATGCTGTTTACGGTGTCGGTAGGTAGCTATCTCTGTCGCCCGATGTCGCTCGTTCGTGGTAGTTGATGTGTTGAATAGTTGAGCAATCCCTCTTCTAGCAGCGCTCGCTTTCTGATATTCGCATCGCAGTGTGTCTAAGCGTAACAGGAAAGGAAGGGAGGGAAAAGACAAAATGACTCGAACAAAGAGAAAGACGGCTTGTCACGGCCTGGTCAAGGGAACCCGAACCTCCGAGTGACAACCTTAAAGTGCACCCCGGGTGACAGGATCCACGAGACCCTTTTAGGTAGCAGACCCACTTTAGGAGGCCGGCGTCGCTCGGAAAATGTTTCGATGGCATCCAGATGTACCTCTACGCATGGGAATGTATGGCACAGGTACACCCGACCTTCATCCCAATTCCCAAAACTGCCATGATGCTCGCCCCTATTTTTGCCTTGTTGTTCCCTGAATTCCGGGCCGCTCAGGGGCTCCCGCAAGTCCCGTCTGTGCGAGCCAGGAACCGCTGGAATGACTCTGTTTCAGCGACTCCAGCAACGTGGTTGAGCGTGGACGGTTCTTTGAAAGGGGGCAAACACACAATGTCAACATTGGGCTAGCCAGTCACGCAATCAAGGCCACACCAACATAGGTTAACCGCGGGAGGGTACCTAGGTAAACCTGAAGAAAAAAAAATTAAAAAATAAAAATTACTTACTACGCTGGGAAACCGCTTGGTGAAAACCCAGATGCCCGCTTGGGATTCGCTGTGGGTTAGTATGCGCTATTGGTTAGTATGTTCGCTCGTTCGCTAAGGATAAGGATGTTCGCTGGGAGATAAGTATATTCGCTGGAGATAAGTATATTCGCTATGGATAGGTACGCTATGGTGAACTCACCATGGAAGAGTGCCCAGGACATGCCCAGACAGCTCTCCCATAGAGAAACCCGAAAAGTTGCCCTCGACCTGGAATCGAACGGATGACCTTGCGGTTGAGAACCCAAGGCAGGAGCCACTCAGCCAGTACACTAAGCCATTGGTACCCACTTAACATGGACACTAAGCCTATATAGGCATCTCCGAATTTCTCTCACAAACTGTCGGATGAACGGTCGTAGGGGATGGCTGCCCGACATTTGTTTCATCTTATCGACCACTTCATATTATTATCCTTAACCATATATGCAAATCTCGACTATATATAACCTCAAATGTCCCAAAATGGCCATTTCGAGGTGGGTATCATGTTCCTGTCTTTTCCGTCCCGTCCCTTCCTTCTCCCCCCCCCCCCCCCCCCCCCCCCCCCCCCCCAATTTCATCTCATCTTACTTCAGCTCCGAATAAACCGGCGGCTGTGCTGCTCCATCCCGTTCCTTTCCATCCGTAATAGAACCAGGGGCAGCAGCCACAGAGCCCTCGGCAATGCTCGCCTCCTTGGTGGCGGCCACGACCACCACTTCTCCCTCAGACGTAGAAGAAGTGCTACCACCACCATCCTCCTCCAACTTCCGCAAATTCACCGGCCTCTCCGGCACCATAAACACCACCGCCGACGTCGCCGGAATCGTAAACCCAAACATGGCAAACGCAATGATCAGATTCACCATGGGCGCGACCTGCGCCGCGCCAATGCCAAACGCCAAGCACGAGCCGACGGACTCAAAAGACCTGACGATTCCCACCGCCAGGCCAAGCGTCTCGAGATCATCGAAAAAGGCGCCCATGAGCCAGTACACAAACATGTAGTGACTTTCGTTGAGGAACCGCAAAATGACCATGGACGCGAAACCGCGGCCGAAGCCTGGGTTGGCCCAGTCCAGCGTGATGGGGGTTCCCGCGGACTTAAGGTCGCCGTAGAGCTTCTCGTTGGCGGTTTGCCAGCCGAAGGTTCCCAACATGAGAATCACGAAGAAGGCCCAGGTGATTTTGGCGACGGTCGGGCGCGAAAGGGATTGTCGGTCGTAGAACCAGCCCCAGAAGATGTTGGCGGCTGTGGCGACGATGCCGGAGACGAGGGAGCCGAGGGTGCGGGAGCGGACTGAGAAGCTGTTTTGGATGGTGTTAGTTTTGGCCCAGGTAGGTAAGATCGAGTGGAGGAGAAAGGGGGGGATAACCTACTACTTGGTCATATAAATGCCCAAATACGTGCTATTCCACTGAAACCCGATCAAGATGGGCATCAGCAGGTACATCTGCCTCCTCTTAAGCAGACTCCAAATCTTCTTGAACTCTCCCTTGACCGTCTTATTCAGCGTTGGATCTTTGACGAGTCTCGTCCCATCAGCCTTGATCACCTTCTGCGGCGAAGACACCAGCAACGCAAACGGCAGACCCAGACACTGCAGCGCGATCAGCACCAGGTACGTGGTATACCCTACTTTGCCCCTTCCTTCTTTCTTCACGTTGAGGGATAGCTGGATCGAAGCGCCGAGCAGCTGGCCCAGCTCGCGCAGACCCAGCCAGATGCCCGTGAACTTGCCGCGGTCTTTGATGTCGGCGTAGCCGAGCGCGATGGCGCCCTCGGAGGCCCACAAGGCCGAGGCGGCGATGCCGCAGAGGGCGCCGCCGAAGAGGACGAACCATTCGGTTCCGTACCGGTTGTTGACGTAGAGCGAGGCGGAGTAGGGCGCGTAGCCGAGGGTGCCGATGAGGAGGACCCATTTGATGCCGATCTTGTTGGAGAGGATGGAGAAGAGGGAGCAGCCAAAGACCATGATGCTGTGGTGGGGAGTTGTTAGCTTCCATGTTATGAGGCAAGGGGTTAAGGGAGGGGAGAAGAGGAAGACATACCCGAAAGTCAAAGAGTTCGACCCGTTAACCAGGTACGGCTCCTGCGCGCCGCCGGCGCCCGTGCTGTTGAGGGCATTCCAGATGCCGGGCTGGGTGAACGAGATGAGACCGACCATAATAACGTTGAACAGAGGGCTGCGGTACCACCGAGTAAACTTGGATACCGGCTTGGTGATTTGCTCGTCAGCGTCTGACCCCGTCGAGACGGGGCCGAGCTCGACGTTCTTTTCCTTGTTGTCCGTCGAGGACATCTTGTCTGCCTTCGAGTGGTTGTCCTATGGGCAGCAGAACTTATGGGACAAGATCCAAAGGGTAGATTCAGTCTTTCATCACACCCAAACCACCGGGACCTGGCCCGTTTTTATGTATCCTTCCACATCCCCCATCTCTACTCCGCCTCGCATACACATTACATACCGCAGTGTGACTCTACTGCGTACATACAACGCAAAGTGGGGGAGGCTAGAACTTTGACAGCCCCCCATCGGCCTCGGTTACGGTTGCTGAGTTTTCTTTTTCCCACTTCCCACTCGGAGAATTCGTCAAAAAGGGTGGAAATGTCGATGATCCCCACGCGATGGCTTGGATGGGTATGTGGGGGGCATGAACGGGATTGATGCTGCGCGAGTCGTTGCCGTTGGTGTTGTGAACTTTTGTGGGGGTAGCGAATAACCTCAAAAGAGGTTTAGCGGTTCGGCAGTCTGTTTGGATAAGCTACACGAATAAGGTTTAGGTTATCGACCAAGAAGCGTTAGTGGGGCAAGCCAAGCCTAAAAGATGGGTACTTCTTGCATCTCACCATTGTTTAGCACCATCACGACATCGGCCACTAGTGTCTTGGTGAAAAGATGACTGTAACCTTGTACAGTTAACGACAACCAATTCGTTAACATCTTGGGAATAATTGGGAATCAGAGCTCGCCATCTCCACTATAAATCGATAAACGAAAGCCACGTTCTTAAACGATGGAGAATCGCGTGGGAGGAGGTTGGAGGATATGGAATATTGGAACCCTTTACACTTTGAATGCCGCTTTTTTTGCCTTGAGGTTATTAGCCGACTGGGAAGCTCGCATGGAAGGAACGGTAAACCACGGTTTTACAAAACAAATATCTCGCTTTACTCGTGGCTTCGGCGTGCCAGGCGTGCTTACAAGGATCCGTTTGCGCCATCCACTCCATTGAACGCCTCCCAAAGCTAAAAAGTTTACAGCTCGGAGTTCACGCTGCTTTCAGCAAATGCATCACGTAAACCATGGGTTTGGGTTGGGGGTCTTTATGGTACCTAGCTGTTCATCCGAACGGGAGCTGAGAAAGTATCCGACTAGTCGTACTGTACAACTACTCTGCATCAGATGGCTTCATTGTTGACCCAATGCAAGCGTGACGTGGGATTTGATATGTGGTCGAAGATCCCTTCGGGACTGGACTCGGGACCCAGAAGGTGCGGTCTTGACCGGTCGTGGAAAAGGAGTCCCGATAGCTCGTCAACTTATCAGTGACAACAGGTGCTTGGTTGTTGACGCTATTGTGCTCGGTTTTGTCCAAGGCACCTACATTGTCCCGAAAGACAGCGCAACCGACAGCATCCTACCCGGATATTCTACCGAAGCCTACCTGTAGTGTGGTGGTGAATGAGGTGACCAAATTTCGAGTCTTATCAAACTCCTATCGGTAACAGAATGTTGTCGATGGTCGAGTGTCTGAGGTGCCGGAGTTATCTGCAAGTGTAAATGCCAGGCAGGTTTGGGAGTTTTGTGACATCTGAGACGAAGTGAAGGGAAAATGCTTGATTGGTGGCTTGGGGAGGGCGGAGATGGTGGCGTTTTCCGGCGGCGTATAGGGCTGGGGAGAAGAGGTTGATTTTTAGTTGGCAGGCGAGCCGCCGGAGCCGAAGGTTTGGGAGGGTTGAGTTAGTACTATGAAGGGGAGGAAAAAAAAAAAAGGGGGTGAATGGGAGTGGTGAGTGTAGGTTCACATCTTGAAGGTGATCCAGGAGGCAGTAGAACTTGAGATGGGATCCGACGCATCATGGCTTGTTCGAATTCCGAGTCGGGACCGTGTGCTTGTGAAGATAGATATAGTAGTATTCTAGTCTTTCGTACAATCTCGGGTGTTGTAACCAAACCTTGCTGCTTTCCCGCCTGAGCCACGATTAGTGACTCCCAATTGGGAGGCAAGCCTGAAAAGTTGAAGCTCATAGGTACCCAACTTCGACAACTTTCCCTTCTCATCTTGTAACTCCCCTCTCCTCATCTTCCTCATCCAACACCACCACCACCACTCATCAATCAACAAACAAAATAATTCCCCGCCACCACCTCCCCCAACCCCAACTTTCTCTCAAAACTCTGCTGGTCCCATCTCACCCTCTTTACCAGTCCCATATCCTCCTCTCCCTCCCCACCACCATCCAACCCCAAAACCTCCCTCACCTTCTGCCCATCCACACCCCCCGGCTGCTCCCAACACAAAAATACATACCGATGTGGACTACTCACCCCCGGCGGTTTCGGCCCCATATACCCCACCACCGGCTTCTTCCTCCTCTCTTGCCTAGAGTGCCTAATCCCCTCACTCCCCCTCGCCACCTCATCAGCAGTCAAATACACATACCCCTCATCAGCATCCAACTCCTCCGTCTCCAGTCTCAAGTCCGCTTCCAAGCAATGCAAAATCGGTGCTAGCACGGGGAAACTGGGAAAAGGAGGATCAAGATCGAGGCAGATGACCAGGTAATGAGGGATGTTTCCTTGGGCGTCGCTGGCTTCTGATCCTCTCCTAGAATGACCCGCAGAAGAGCCAGGGGAGGAATGGTGACTGGAGATGGGACTGAGGTCGCAGTTGGGCAAGGTGATGTTGGAGAGAGCGGTGGCGGAGATGGAGTAAGAGGGGGGGAGGGCGGCGGCGTCCTTTGAGAGGGGGGTGCCCGGGGTGCTGACGGTTGTGGGAGAGGGAGAGCCGGGGAAGTGGATCCGGAGGGGAGCGCGGGCGGGCCGGGAGGGGTTGGCTTCGGCTAGGGCGGAGAGGGAGGAGAGGAGGGTGGTTATTGAGGAGGCTTGTTTCGGCATTTTGTGGGTGGTGGTGAGGGTTGGCCTTGGTGACTTTGGTGATAGGCGTTGTTGATGTTCTGTCGTCGTGGTGGTTATGATGGCTGTAGGATAGGATCGGGAGCAACGGGGTTGGGGTTGCTCGGCCGATGATGTAATCGATGGGATGGACGGATCAGATCTGCTGCATGGTGATGTTTCAAGATGCCAAGTCCTTGACCGGTGTTATGGACTGGGCTAGATATCGTTTGTCGTTTGTTTGGGAGATCACCGGCCGGGTTTGATGCTTGCTGGGTGGTGGTCCGATATGGCAAGTGTAAATAGTTTGGAGGTGTTTGAGTCAGGGGACCGGGAGTGGGAGAGAGTGCAATATATCATCCCTTAGCGCTGACCATGCTGCTGACTGGGCATGATCCGAGGTGCCGATTTAGTATTTGACGGCACAACCTACCGAGAAATTCCGCGTTCCACTCGGGCTTTCTCGTTTTGATCCTAATCATCGTCGAAAGCCGAATGGAAGGAATGATGCATGAGGTGATGTTACGGGTATGCACATATAGAGGAGAAACCGGCAACGGCAACGGCCATGTACCCCATACCCCATACCCCGCTCGCTTATTCCTCCCTTCTTCTCTTCTTTTGGGCTGCCCATCTCGAGGTTGTCTGTCTAATCTGACATTTCTTCAAGAACTATGCTGGCTTGACATCTGGAAGTCTAGTCCAGCCGTCGGCCCCGGCGTTTCCATCTCACTTTTGTGGGGATGGGCGGTTTTCTCAGCGATTCGACGATCAACAGGCTCGGCAAATCTGGGCAAGCTGGGGTAAAGCAGCTGGTTGGATGCATGGAGTCCTCACCTGGAGACGGGAACAGAGGGGAACGGGAAGGGAAAAAGGGATGATGATCGGATGCATGAGGTGACGTTGGATTCACGTAACGGTAACTGCAGCTTGCAATATCCGATCGATCTTTACCTAACGGTTGTCGCGTGGTTCCACGAGAGGCGTGTGTCGGTCTGATAAAGAATCGTCCGTTTCCTTCGCTCCTTTCCGCCGGAGTGTGGTGTGCTGACGATAGTAGTGTCGGGTTGCGTCGGGTTCGGTATTTCTTCGTGTGTTGCCCGTTCCGATAATAAGTCTTCCGGATCGATGCACCGGGAATGAATGTCCTATAAGCCGCGGGCCAGACTGGACGAGAATGGGCTAGAGGTGCGTTAGGCAAGTACGAAGAGCACTAACAAAAATACCGTAGAAACTCGGGGAATCCGCCACAGTCAATCTCCTCTTTGAGCGCCGGGCAGGGGGCAGATCTGTACAGGGCAAGCCAGATCCTGTACATTGAAACGCACGCAAGTTAAGAGTTGTGTGAATTATCCTCAATTTTTCACTAACGAGACAGATACATCTGCTGGCATATGCTGGCTTACGGGGCGCCAGCATATGCCCTGCCCGGCGCTCAAAGAAGAGATTGACTGTGGCGGATTTCTACGGTATACTTGGCATGGCAAGGGACAAGGAAAAAGAATGATACTGCTAGTTACTGCAATGCCGAGACACTATCACCCCCGCATCTTCCATCAAGGTACCTACTGCAGGTACACGTCGCTGCAGATCACACCGGCACCTCAAACGCTCAACCAAGTTTCTGCCATGGTCGCTATTTTAGATTAGGTACATGTTTGTACGCAGTTATCAATGCAACGAGAAAGCTGGCTTGAATATTCTTCTTCCCCTTCGTTCATTTACTAGCGGAAGTTCTCAACCAGCCAGACTTGGAGTTTCCAGAGATCATCCGTCCAGTTCAAGTATGGAAACCATGGTAAGCAGCTTATTGAGCTGCCAATATAAGTACTAAGAACTTACCACCTACTAACATAACATACGATGGGCAATTGGTCTAGGGGTATGATTTTCGCTTCGCATTGTGCAAATGCGCCTTTGTGAAAGGTCACCGGTTCGAATCCGGTATTGTCCATTCTTTTGGCATTTTTGCACAACTCATACCAGTTTTTGGTGGGCTCTTCTCTGATCGCCGATGGCCGTTTTCTTTTTTTTTTTTTTTCCTCAAGCTTCTCTTTCCTTCATTCGTTTTGCCGTTTTAATACAGGTTGGTGGGCTGGGCTGGACTGAATTCCTTACGCTTACCTTGCAATGCTATGGTTTCCTAGCCATCGAAAACAAGCACTCGTATGGAACAGGAAACGAGACTGGTTTTGTGCTTGGCCGTTTCGTTATAAAGGCATTGGGGTGACAACTTCCATTCGAAAGGGAAGCAAATTCGGTCAACCTGGCCTTCGTCGACTTGCACCCTTCTTAATCAGCGCGATCATTGTCATGGCCTTTGCGGACTTTATAACACCGATTATGTGAAAATGGAGGAACAACAGACAAGCAGCGCCGGAGCTCTTGGGAGCTTCAACAAACGGAGATGACAAGCTGTTGAAACATAAACATGTATTTCAGCTAAACAAATGTGCCAACTGTAACACTGCTTTCTCCTATCCTAGCCTTGCCTGACGCCGGTTCCCTCTGCTTAAATTTCCTTCCTTTTTCTACACCCCCATCCTGAATGAAGTTGAAGACGACGATATCAAACCGATGGTCTCAATGCAAAGTACATTGTCTTTTTTGGAAGAGAAGTCAAGCTAGGAGACCGACGTTTCTCCAATCAAGACGCCAACCTACAAACCCTGCCGCCGTCGGCCAAACTTTTCCAGCCTTGAATATCCTTCTTTCATAGAGGCTTAGGATCAGCTCCGTGCAGGTTCCTAGCCCACTTCGGCAGTTTCCTATCCCGCTCGTAGATGAAGCCGCAGTTATTGCAAAGTGACTGTGACACCGACTCGTTAGCATCATCACTTTCCACAAACACAGGTCGCAAATCAGATCACTCACCCTCGGTCCATAAGGCCCATCCCGAACTGCCCACACACTGGTGCCCCACACCCTACAGCAAGAGCACCTCCAGTTGTTCCGTTCATTATCCGCCAGCGTTCCGCCACCACCATACCCACCACCACCACCACCACCACCGCCGCCGCCCCCACCAGCATCCGGGGTGTGCCTACCACTAGTCGGCGACAAGCTTCTAAACCTTCTCTTCTTCTTGCTCCTCTCCCCACGACCCATGCGCTCCTCTTCCTGTTCAATAAGCCCGCCAAATCCAAAGCCGACGGGCACGCCGCCCGCCATGCCGGTATTGCTGCTGAACCTAGCCGTCTCTCTGCGCAGTCTGCGGATCTGCCTCTCGCGATCGCCCTCGCGCTTCTCGATCTCCTCCTTCGACAACGTCTCCAGCTTGGGCTCCCAGTCCTCCGCCAGATGCTCCGGGTCGTATCGCCAGCCGGCACCCTCGCCGCCCGCGGTGACGGCAGTGTCGTTGGGGAACTCGACACCGCCAACACCCAGTGCGGTGGTGCCCCAGCCGGCTACCAGGCCGCCGGACTCGCAGGCTTCCTTCTTGAGCTTGAGCACAGCCTCGTAGATGGCGTGCGTCATGGCTGGCACCCACTCGCCGTGCAGACCGAGGTCGGCGCAGGTCTGCTTGGCGAAGGCCTCGGCGGTGCCTGGCGGGTGGAGGAGCGACCACTCGAACTTGTCGGTGTAGACTTGCGAGGAGAGGTTGATGTTGAGGTTGATGATGCAGCGGTAGGTGTCGTCGGGGCTAAAGTCGTCGGCGTCTGGGGGGATCGGAGTTGCGGCGGCGGTGATTTCGCCGGTGGATGTTTGGACTGCTGAAGTGCCGTTGGCGCCGGGTGTTGGTGTTGATACGGCGTTACCGTTGACTGCTGGGGTAGTGGGGGTTGAGGTCGCGGCTTCGAGCAGGTTCGTGGGCTTGGGAGCCTCGGTTGCTGGACGGTCGCGGTGGGAGTGGAAGAGAGGATGGAGAGCAACACCGGCGTACTCTTCTAGTTGTGTCCTTATTTGCTTGCTGATCTCGGCTATGGTCTGATTCCTGTTAGGAAGATCCAAATCCTGGACCAGCACGGTCGCAAATTGATCGGTAGTAATCAAAGTCTCGTGCAAGTTCCACAGAAACGTGTCGCGTAACCGGTATGGGACGGTGGGCTCCTGTGGTTTGAAGAGGGGACTGTTGGGGTCCAGGTTCGCAGCATTCGGAGGGAGCGATGGGGGCGGAGTGTAGGATGGGATATCGAGGTCAATCCGTATAGGGATCAGTGTGAGAGGTAGGCTGGCTTGGGCGGAGTTTTGTTGGTCAGATCGTCCCTGTCGAAACCTTCCCATCCAGTCCCGCCAAATGCCCTGTACCTCTACGGGCTCATGTGTATCCTTTCCAACCTTCTCGGCCGGGTCGGCCTTGACAGTGCCGTCGTCGGGCTGTACGCTGCGGAGACCGGTAGGGCGGCGGCGGCTGCGGGTATTGTCATCGTCATCGTCGTAGTCGTCGTAGCCATCCTCGGCATAGTTGATGATGGTAGTGCCACGCTTTGTTGTGCGCGAAAGTGGGTTCGCGGGCGCAGTGCCGGGAAGAACGGGTGTGAGGAGGGAGTTGTTGTAGGTGCGTAACCTCGGCGCATAAGAGGAGAAGACGGATTGTTGGGATTCGGAGCGCGCCATTGTGAAGATGGTTCGTGTGGCAGTAACAGTATGATTCTCGACGGCTATGGTAATCTCATGACGGTCGGCAAACTTGGTTGGAAAACAAGGCAGGCCCAGCACTTGGTAATATATCGCTGAGTTCGTGGATATCTCCGAGCGCTGCCAATTGTTGATCGCAAATCGAACCCGAAGTCGAAGTCGCAAATGGACGCGAGGGAGGATGATAATGCGGCGTTGAGATGCGGGTTGGACGAAGCTGCGTTCGAGCTTGTTTCCGAGGGATGTCTTGCTCTTGTTTGCGATCAAATGCAAGCTGGTCGATGTAACAGCAAACTGATGGTCCAGGACTCGTGACAATCCAAGGCGCGGTGATTATTGACCTTTCCTCAGTAATAGGATTTCGAGTTGGAAGGACGTCACACAGACTTGTTGGTTGGAGTGTTGAATTTGGGTGGGCGCACCCTGCGATCGCCTGCAGTCAAAAACGCGACAAGCACTTTGAGCATGCCGCGCGAGCTAGAAACAGCCTAGCGCCAGAGGTGGGTCCTCACTCCCGCAAAAATCTGCTTATGTAATGCAGCGCCCTGGTCAAGTGCCAAGATTGTTTTGTTCTGGCCCATTTTGGCAGCCGCCCCTATCACAATTCACAGACTTCACTTCAATGACACTTCGTCGTCCATGTCGCCAAGATTATCTTCGACTTTAGTCTTTCTGGTTGACCTGAAGCTGATATGATATGGCTCAAACCCAGGGGCAAAGAGACATGCTGTTACGCACGCCATCTGGAGTCCCGCTACGCTGCACCACATATCAAGACAACAGCGCCGGTGCTCGCTGGTGCAGGAACTGGATAGAATAACACCTTTGCTCGCTATACTTCCCAAAAAAAAATAAAAAAATACCCAATCTCAGTACCACACCGTCTTGACCTTGGCTCATCTAGGTAATCTTCTTGGAATTGCCGATGGCGGGTTCGTCCGCGCCATCCTCTTTCTGGACCAGAAAATCCAAATTCCCACAGGTCAGGGTCTTGTTGGGGAGCTCATTGTTCGGGACGGCCCGAGAATCCTGGTCAGTTTGGTTCATGGACCCTTCTTCTGCTGACGTCGAATTTCTCCCGTAATCTTGATTCTCTGGTTCACAATGGAGCGGAAAGATGGATCACATCCTTCTCCTTTGTCCTTCTTGACAAGAGAAACAAAATCTGAGGTCGAAGAGCATAGTGACCTGTTCCGCAGGTCTCATTCGCTGTCACGACCTCCTTTTGTTCTCTGCGCATGATTCACGGCGAACGTTCGGTCGCTCATTTGTGATAAGGCCATTGTCTTTTTTTCTTCTTGTTTTGTGCATGGCGCTTCTTGCACTTGCGGCTCAGATATCTAGACATAGACTGATACCCGTGCTGCCTAATCTTTTAGAAGTCCGGGTAATTCTCTACTCAGCAGAGGCGAGAATGAACTGATCTCTTCCTCTAGATTTCGTCCGTTGTTGAACTTGCCAAAGGAGTATGACGATACTTCCTTTCGTCCCTTGTCCTTTGTTGCTCTCACGCCACCGGAAAGCACACATATTTGCTTGCTCACAGGCTCACAGTCAGTCAGTCATTTATCTGATCCCGTCTCAACCAACAAGCACCAGCAGGAAGATTGTCGTTTGCTCATGAAGTCCAGTCATGGCCGTAGTCATCCATCCCATCCCTTCTTTGGTGGTCATCACCACCAATTCTATAAACCCACTTGCTTGCCTGCACTGCACAAATATATCTCCTCCCTCCCTCCAGCCCCCCATTCCCCCATTCAATATTCCACTCCCTCACCACAAACCCAAACCCACCCCCAAACAAACCCGGAATCAAAGCTCCTACAACCAACCCCAAGAACAAAAAAAAAAAAAAAAAAAAAAAAAAGGAAGAAGGAAAGAAAGAAGGAAAAATTTTTGTCCCCCCCTAAAAGCTGATCCCTTACCGGCCAAACTTACCTACTTACCTTCTATCATGCGCAAAACCCTCCTCGGCTCGCCCTCGTACGACGAAGTCTGGCAGACCCTCAGCATGACCTCGGACGCCAGCAACCTCGACGTGCCCTCTTTGTTGCTTTGGCAGGAGGAGGGGCAGAAACGAAGAAATGCGTTGTTTTATTTTATTGATGAGGGGGAGGAAGGTTAGTTTTCTCCCAATCTCTTCTTTCCTTGAGTACCTCCTACAATAGTCGTTTGGGGCGATCATGCGTTGTTGTCGGTGTGATGTTGTGGTGGTGTGGTGTGGTGTGCCTGGGCGGGTTCATTGGGCTTGACGATTATATGATGGATCGATGCTGACGAGGACATATATGATAAAAAAAAAAAAAACATAGCCGTCGCCATGGAAATCTGTCAGATCCTGCTGGATGCCAAAGACGAAGAGACGCTTCAGGAGCTGGTGGAGGCGACCTGTTTTATTCATGGGGAGTCGACGACATTCAGGGAGTTGGCGGAGAGGAAAGGGTGTGAGAGGATTTTGAGGATGTTGGAACGGGTTGGCTGTTTTTCCTCTACCTCTACGTAGCATATCCATGCCAGAGGGTGGTTTTCGAGGCTGGTTGGTGGAAGGGAAAGGAATCTATTTGGTGTGTGCGGAGTGGTTTGAGAATGAATGGTCTTGACTCACCCACCTGTCAATGTTCTGTACGGTTGGGTGTAGAGAGAGATGATAGAATATTAAGCTTGCTGGATGTTTTTTGTTTGTTTGTTATGTCCCTAGTTCCAACATAAGATGTGCGTGATGTCGTGGTTGAATCCTTGTGAGCGAGTGGCTTGCATGTTGACTTTCGTTCTGAGGATTCTTGTTTTTCTCTCTCTCTCGGAGCATAGGCCATAGCGGCACGGTCGTCGCTCCCGAGCGAAAGGAAGCCTGTTTTAATGTTTGTTGTTAGTAACGAAGGTGAGTTTGTTTGGACAACGGGATGGAGAAATAGGGAGATGGGGAATCAAAGGAAAGGAAACGCCATCTGTTTACCTATTTTGCTTCATACTTAGTTCGCGTGGAGATAACACCTACACATGTCCTGCTTACTTGCTCTTCCACTTACTCAGATTGATATCACGCATTGAAACGCAAATAAGCAGTCAGACACCTGGGCCGATTCTATGGATCCAGTATGCTTAATGCTATGCAACGCAAGCAATGACTTTGGGATCAGCATACCCGACATGGTTCTGTGGAAAGATGGGCGGGAGGGGAGGAGTACTACTAATCTGATACAATGTTACGTGTATGAGGGACATCCAGGTAGGTGAGATTCTTGTTCCCTCAAACCTTACGTACACTGTATGTATTATCTGGAGCTGGTAGACCAGGCAATGAAAGGGCATATTGTACACTTCTTGGAATAACGGGCTAACCGGAACCACAAAGTCCTGTACTTCACAACCCATAGAATTTGTGGCGTGGATCATCGGCGCCTTGTACGCCATGGGCATTGATGAACGGATGATAGCCGAAAAAATCAACTCAACATGTGTTATTGAACGTCATAGACGCTCGCTTGATGAGCTTGCACACCGGGTAAAGACTGACTGGTTGGTATATTTTTTTTTTTTTTACAGAGAACCCGCCAGGGGTTGGAAAGTAGAGTGCGAAGAAGTAACACGGAACAATGAAATAATAGACCCATATTGTCAGTGGGTAGGAAAGTGAGGGCCTTGATATCTTTCCGCAAGTATATACGTTATCGGCATAGCTGGGCCCTAGCATACAGCCTCCCGACATTCTGAGTATG
Organism: Neurospora sp. FGSC 26628; assembly: GCA_009805345.1. Taxonomy (NCBI): domain Eukaryota; kingdom Fungi; phylum Ascomycota; class Sordariomycetes; order Sordariales; family Sordariaceae; genus Neurospora; species Neurospora sp. FGSC 26628. The sequence goes on from RAOO01000059.1 coordinate 181,387, forward strand.
ATGTGCATGTAGTTCTCCTCTAAGTACCCTGCCGCAGCGATATAGGATGGTGAAGAGAACTGGACGAATGAACGTCACGAGGTTGTGAGTTGGCGATGTTATCCTTTGGATAGGTCGGGAGGCAGAAAGTGCACGAAGCTCACCCTGTGATACATGGCAAATGGGAAGTCGAAATAGGAGACGAGGCAGGATAATTTTGGTGAATTGGCAGACATGGATGAGCAACTCTGAAAACCCACAATAATTTGAACTCGGATGTCTACACTATGATCTGTGACAATGGACTCCATAGGACGACCCGCGACTCAAATAGAGGACCATGGAAGTGAAAAAAGAAGGTAAATCGAGAAGCTGTACGAAGAGACCGCAAAACAAGAAACATGAAGAGATGAAACACGAAAAAAAGAATGCTGCAGAGAAAAAGAAAAAAAAAAAGAAAAAAGGAAAGCGCGGAGAACCGGATCACTTGAATCGTTTTATCACTCGGATACCGGGAGTCGAACCCGGGGCTGTTGAGAAAGCAGTCACTCCTGGAGAAGTGAGAGTCAACGATGTTACCGCTACACCATACCCGATCCGTATGGAATTCCACGCTTTGTTGAAGGCATTGGAAGGATTTAGGATTTATCAATTGGTGTGGATTTGGTGTGGGACTGCGAGTGCTGTTCAGGGTTTTTCTGACTCGCGTGGCTGTGGATCTCGACGACCATTGTTTACTCTTGTGGAGTCCAAGGGTCCGACACTCAGGGGTTCCATAACCAAGGGCTTGGAGTTTGTGAGAATCAGATGTACAGTCACAAAAACATCCCAAGGGGATTGTCAGATATTATATGCAAAAGGTAACATTGAGGGATAAGTAGGACATGATACCATGCTCTCTTTGCCTCAGCTAGTACCCTCACAAAGCGACCTTCACCCAAAACGGTACGTGATCACTTGGACCGCACTCCTGAGGCGTATTAAGTATTCCCGTATCAAGTACGCGTCCGTCGTCCCACAACTGCTTGGAAACAAACACCATATCGACCCTGTCGCAACTGCTCCCCCACTCCCCGTAGTATGAGTAATATGTGTATCTTTTCTCCATGCCATATTTTGCACGGAACACATCCACGGCATCAAGACACTTCTCGTTTGTTTCGTCTTGTGTTCCGACATAGGCCCCCGCTCGCTTATTGTCCTCCTCGCCGAAGAACTTGGTGTTGAAATCCGCCCTGTCAAGGCAATGTTGTTCGGGCAAAGTTCGGAGGTTGGGGTGTCCGTCAGCAGGTCCTCTGGCTACGTTGACGTCGCCTGCAACGACCACACAGAATCCGCGCGCTTCCAGGGATAGGCATTCGTCTCGGAGCAGGGAATGGAAGGCGAGCTTTCGGTCATGACGAGTCAGGCAGCTGGGATGGGTGTCGCCGGTTAGGGGGCAACGGTACGGTTGCGTTGTGCCGTTGACGGCATAGACATTGAGGAGAGCGAGGGGTTTCGTGGTCAGCTCATTCTCATCTTGCCCTTCTGGCGCCCCTCTCATCTCAACAACGCTGACTCTCCCCTCGGTATCCCAGTCAACCTCCCGCACAGTAGCAACCCATTTGCGAGCAAAGTCTGCCCTCATTATTGTTCCCACACCATACATCCTTCCTCCGAAGGCTTTGACATTATGCTTGTCGCGTGGAAGCACTGCATCGAGAGTGTAGGTACGATGGTCGGACACATTGTCGGCAGCATTGAGCGGGGTGTTGAGAGCAGAGAGTAGTTCGGACAAGAGAGCCGGTCCATCTTGCAGCTTGATCTTGAGTTCCTGGAGGAAGAGGACTTCAGGCCAGTCATGGCGGGCAAGGAAGGCTCGTAGCGAATATGGCTCGCCCAACAGTGCTTGTTCTGGAGGTTTGTGCAGTCGATAGGCGTTTGGCGGTGCATCCGTCTTGGTGGATTCTGTGAAGAACTTTCTGGTGGAGAGAGTGGACGACAGGAAGGTGTTGATGCCGTTGATGTTCCACGAGAACACACGGAACGCATTTCTGCTTGGAGAAGAGCTGCTTGGCTGTTGAAGTGTTGACGAGGCACGGGGGCTATCCAATGCTTGGCCTCTTTTTCGCTTCAATGGCGGCGGGCTGACCTCTTTGTTACTGGTTGTTGTGTGCCATCTTGCCATATTGACGCGTATTGTAATATTACAGGAGAGGGAGAAGTTGCTGCGCCAGACGGCAGCCTGCATCTTTGGCCATATACCACATCCAACGCGTAGTGTGTAGCGAGATCCGTCAAGCTCGGTGAGGATGAACAAAGGTCTTTAATGGGGATTCTCTTGTGCCCAGCCGACCAGCCGCCTGCCTGCCGGGCTGGACCCACTCCCCAGCACCTTTAAGCTACCTTAACTTTTCCACGCGTTCGAGTCGTCCGTAGCCTTATCTTCCTTCTGAATACAACAAATTCCTCTCGCCTCGTTTGTCCCTGCTATCGTGGCGGTCCAAGAGATTTAGTAGAAACCGAGCGCCACTGTTAAGTACTTGCCTGAGATGGCCTACCATTGTCTCCGTACAGCGGAAGGTGTAGATCATATCTGTCAGGCATAACAGGGAGGGTGGTGACGTCATAGGTGTTGCACGGGAGAAGGAATACAAAGCATCATGCTGTTTGGAGGCGCGCTCAGCTTCGCATGAACATTCCAGGTTATACAAAATGTGTAATTTTCAGATGGAAATGAAGAGGAGGCAAGTTGAACTTGGCTTGTTGCAAGGTAGAGGAAGGCGCAAATGCCCGGGCTGTACTCGACGGTCTGAACGTTGGGGGCTCTTTCCAATTGTGCTCCCGGCAGGCACAAGCTAGAGAGATAAGCGATAAGAAGAGGCACCTCGATGTCTGATGTTAACCTCAACCCACCCTGCTCATCTGTTAGCACATGGCTTGACATGGCTTGAAGGATCGATTTTGTCGGGATTGCGAGGTCTGCTGATGGGGCTGCGACCATTCCGACATGGTATTTGGCAAAGGTGCGATCCATCTTCTGGCCCAACACTCTAGCCACCGCTCAAGAAGCCGACGCCATTGACTGAAGGTTGGAACCTTCAGTCAACCCGCTGGTCACTGGCAGCTACCTCTAGCCACAATAGCCTCCTGCCGTCTTGTATAGATAGAGGTGGTCGAAGAAACGTAAGAGCAAGAGGATGGTTGAGTGCAAGAAGATGTGGCGGCAGTTGCTTACCGTTTGCCCATAAGGGTTGTACAAGTACGCCCACTGCCGTATCACAGGCATATCCTCTCGACGAGTAGCGTTCCTCCAGTGTTGAAACCGACGAAAGCCAGGAAAGGTGACAAAGGAAATCTGCAGCTCCAAGCCCCCCTTATTGCACACGGCAAAACAACAAGAGAAAAGCGTGGGTGGACACAGGTCTACCGGAGGTTGGGGGGTGGGATGTAAGGAGGGAGCTAGACGTGTCATGTTCGCAACACCATCAGCAAACCAAACCAGGACGGCAAGGAAAACCCTTCTTGGTCTCATATCATCTACAAAGCACATTCTCTCAAGCAAGATAGACTTGATGTAAAATTATCTCTACCAGACTAGAGGTATCTGTTCGTTCATGGAGCAGGGGCATCGAGTCATTCTGCTGACTGTCTGGAAGCTACTCCCCACCTCTAGATTTGTCAATGCAGTCCATGTCTTGTTGACACGCTCCTTGAGAACAACCATGCTACAGTCACCAATGTAGGATGCATATCTTGGGTTATCCTATAGATGTTTGGAGAATACAATCTAGCCCTGGTTTGTTTGTTAGTTTGGTACAAAAAAGCCAACGCTTTACTGGATCGAGGAAAGCGTTCGGCTTTCTATCAGTTAACTACCGTAGACCGATATCGTCCAGTCTTGAAGGAGTCGGAGAGATATATATAAGAGGTTTTTATAGCGTCTTAAACCCTTATCATTGTCCTATGATGCTTCAAACGGAGGACAGTTCCTCTCTTCAAAGGCTAATGAGAGCTTCAAAACTCCCTTGTTCAACCCATAGTCGAAGTTCCAAACTAACAAACAAACCAGTATTGAATTGTAGGTAGTCACTCACTATAGCAGATTAGAACGAAGCAAAGCTCATTCGCTGATTATTTCTAGTCCTAACAGCCAGATTATCAATGGGGAAGAGAGACGTGGAATATACAAAGTTATGAAATCAGACCAAAAAAATGTTACCATCCATCGCTGGCGGAATAGCAGCTGTGACGGGCATCAATCACCGACAGGATTGGTCGGGATCTTGGAATACAGACAGGCCTTACCTAGACCCAGTGTTAAAACGATGCACATTGTCACAGACTGGAATCCAAGCACATCAATCACCCAGAACTTGGCTTCTACAGAAACCACCCCGGTACAGGTACGAAAGCACACGGGGCCTCTCTTCGTTTCACGTTTGGGAAACGACCTTTTCTTCTTCTTCATTTAAGGTAGGTACTCAAACAGGAAAGCCCTCCCTCCCTACTATACTACTATACCCCGGCTCGGGTTTTAGTTCGTCTACACTCACGTCCCACCTGAAGTTCTGTACCAAATTCCTTCACTTCCTTACCACCCCAGCCCACAAGATCCCTCCCTACCTCTACACTACCTACCAAGGGGGGCGTTACAGTGTCCGTCCCAGGCGCCGGGGTGATGCCAAGGTACCTAGGTACCTTATGTAACGCCTGCAAAGAAGTCTTTGGTATGCATACCTCTAGGACTACTACAACCATCTACCTCTACTATTTCTGGACTATAACCATTTAACGCAAGGAGAATTAGTCTCATGTTCAACCCAGTGCATAGATCCCATAAAGGAGAGGTGCTAAACGAACTGGAGTGCCAGGTTCAGGTGGTGACGACCGTACAGGCACAGGAGGACCCGGTACAGGTAGTCGGGGGCTCGGAAGCGGTTGATCCTCCCTTGCTCTTTGTTCTTCCCACTCTAGCTCTGGCTCTGGATCTGAGGGAGGATACCAAAGTGGAGTGGCTAGGGCCCCTGGTGCTGGGGGAGTGGATGGTATGAAAGGTAGGGGGGGGGGGTACTAGGTTGATGCCCGTGAGTACCAGGTTGAAGAGTGCATATCTGTACAACAGGAGGTGGAGTACTATGTACATATAGAGGAGTGCTAGGTAGAGAAGGAGTACCAGTATGACAGGGCAAGCGTGCACTTTAGCCGTATCCGCCAAACTATCCGATAAAAGATAGACGTAATTCTGCTTGCAAGGCAGAATCCGAAGTGCACACTATATAGGCAGCCACAACACCCTGTGACAACCAGGCAGGGGTAATGTAGGAGGCGTACTAGAACTAGCTTGCCGCGCAATAGGATGAAGAGGCGTCTTTATTACAAGTGGAGAAAAGTTAGCGGCTACCAGTTTAAGAGAACCAGTTGACGTTGACGAAGGAGGAGGAGGAGAAGGAGTTCTAGGTATAGGGATGCTTATTCGTTGAAGGCGTTTAACCATACGTTCTGTCTCTTCCCTTGCTCTCTCCTCCTCCTCGTCCCCATCTTGCTCTTCCTCTTCCTCTTCCTCTTCCTCTTCCTCTTCCTCTTCCTCTTCCTCTTCCTCTTCCTCTTCCTCTTCCTCTTCCTCTTCCTCTTCCTCTTCCTCTCCCACATCTGCTCGAGCGGGATACAGCTCGCGAAACCGGGTGATCATATCCACCAATTGCTCACAGTTTCTTCCTTCCGCGAGACGCTCAACCGTGTATTCCCCATTACCTTCACCTTGAGGACTATCGATGTAGCACATTGGATACCGGATGATGCGCATGAGCTGCCTTTGGTCTTCTTCCTTTCGGTCCCAGAAGACTTTGATGAGGAGGATTGCTACTTCTGTTTTCGTTGTTATTATTAGCTTCATGCCCGTAAATCTAACACTACCACTACAACTACCACGAGATAGGTTATATCATCTTCCCCTCAGAGCACAACAAGGGAAGTATGTACAGGAACAGTAATATGTCTAAGGTACCTAGGGCACTTACTTTCAAGCCTCTCATCCACCAACCAATGCAGCAGATTCTTTCTGTTGTTGTCCCCATCCTGCCATTGTACCAGCTGTACTTGCTTAAGCCCTGTGGCGCTAGCTGTATTCTTCAACAGCTGCCGAACTTCCCAGTCGTATTTTGCGGAGCGGAGACGGTGGCGCAGGGATCGGAGGGCGGAGATTTGCTCGGGTGTGTAGTTGGGGGTGGCCATGATGGCGGTCACTTTTAGCTACTTACCGTTCGTGCTGAACACCAGAGAGCAAGTAAGGTAGGTTACCGGAGTAAATGGAAGAGGGGTTGGCATGATACTATAGCTGGATAGCGGAGGTATCTATGTCTGTGTCAGTGCTATTGGGATGTTGGCAAACGACGAGTGAGTGATGACTGGTGACTCTATGATGCAAACCGATAGACAACATACTGTTGAGCGGTGCGCCTGATGGGAAGGGGGAAGCGGGAATGTTTTGTCAAACAGAGCAACAATCCGCAACCAGCGTGGTGTCTGACTCTTCAATGGGCATCATACCACAGTCTACTAAGTTCAGGGAGTCAATCTACCTCAATATTACCTCCTACATACAAATTAGAAGTCAGAAATGGTATAAGCGAGGGTATGAAAACAGCAAACATGGACGGGAACCAACAAACTGCCAACCATCTCTTCTTTCCAACCTACCCTTCCTCCTCCTCTTCCTCTCCAAAATCTCATCATTAGGTCAAGGAAAAAAAGAAAATCATCTAAATGCCCAACAACTCCGTCATTACCAGTCATTAATCATCGATATCATCTCTTCCACCTCACTCCTCCCTCTTCTCCCGCATTAGCATCTTCACACCATCCCATCTCCATCTCCATTTTCACCTTCGCACTACCCCCGGGCCATTAAGCAGTCAACTCCAAAACCCCCCACCTCCACCCCTTCAACCCCCTAAAATCCTCCTCGCCCAACTCCCGTCCCCTCTCCACCTTGGCCGTCAACCTTTTCAGGCGTCTGCTCACCGTCCTCGCCGCCCTCAGCGAGACCTCGTTCGTAAAGACGTACAAGACCGCAAAAACAAGGAAACTCAGACTCGCCAAACCGGGACGGCGAGCTTGCGAGAGGATCCGGTTGAGCAAGGTCTTGGATTTCCGGAAGGCGTATTCGGTTCTGTTACTACCGTAACGAGCATGCGCGCCTTTGTCGACGGTGGAAGGGCGGAAGAAGGATTTTACTAGGGGGATGAAGATTGCGCTGTTGTGTTGTTGTCCTTGTTAGTCTTTGGCCAGGGAGAAGAAGGGGGAAATCGAGCGCATCGAGGAAAAGAAAAAAGGCCGAGCGCAGCGGTCATCACACAGGAAAACCAAAGGGAAGGAAGGGATGAAAACTCACAAAGCCCCACTCCACAAATACCGCCTCCACCTCGCCTTCTCCCCCCTCCTCACTATCTCCGCCACCCTTCCTCTCAACTCAATCAACTCATCGATCGCCGTGCTGGCCTGATGTCTCAGCTTCTCCTCAATCAGGACTGCCTCCTTGCCGCTGTTGCCGGCCGCAATCTTGTAGCTGATTTGTCGCCGCTTGCGCTGCAAAGCCATGTACTCCCGCAGAGAACACTCGGTTGCTTGCCGGTAGTCGCCCAGCTCCATTTGCGGTGGGTATAGCTCGGTGTCGCCGTAGAGTAGACCTTCTTCGAGTTCGGTGAGCTTTGCGGCGGTTTTGCTAGGTTTGGAAAGGGAGGGATGAGTGTGACCGTGACCGTGGCTGTGACCAAGAGGAGGAGGAGAGTGCGCGGCGGGGCCGGGCATCATTTCGATGATGGAGCCGTGGCGGCCCGGGCCGATGGAGGGACGGGTCGTCGGGTTGGTTGCCCCTGGGTTGGGGTTGGTCGTGGGCTTGGTGCCATTCGGTTTGCTGGTGGGAACGCCATAGTCGCTGTTTCCGGTGCTGCTGCCGTTGCGGGGAGGGAGAGGGCGGAGTGGTTTGGTGTAGCCTGGGCTTGGAGGACGCTCGGAGTCGTAACGGGGATTATTGGTGCTGGGTCGAGTCCGATCGCGATCAAACCGGTCACGATCATCCTTGTTGGAGGGAAGGGAGGCCGCGGGACCGGGCATGGATTCGACTACGTCGGGACGGCGGCTGCTGCCACCGCCGATGGCGTTCAAAGAGCCATTGTGGTCGCCGTCCATGCCGCCGTTGATGGGAGCAGGACCGGGAGGTGGACGGCGGACAAACGAAGGCGAGCGCGGGTCGAGAGGATCCAAAGGAGGAGTTTCCACTTTGATACGGCCGCCGGTGGGAAAGCCACCCGGCATGCCGTCGGGACCATTGGGGCCTGCTGGTGGGTTGTAGTTGCCAGAGGAAGGCTTTCGTGAGCCTGGCGGGGAGTGACCGGGAACATAAGATGGCTTGGAAGTGGGAGATACTGGAGCTGGCGGGATTCTTCCTGGTGCTGGGGAAGTGGCTCTTCGTTGTAGTTGTGGTTCACGGTCACGGTCTCCGGGGCGGTAGGCTGGGTCGGATGGCCGTCTCTTGAGATCCGAGGTGCCATTGGGAGCAGGTCGGTATGGCAGGTCCTTGAGGTTGGACGGAGGAAGCTTGAAGGTGGTTTCGGAGCCATTGGGCTTCTGAATGGTAACCGTATCGTTGTCTGATCGATAGGGCAAGCTGGCATCCGACTGGCGCGGATTATACATTTGGTCAYGATCACCAGGGCGCCTTGTCGGCGGAGACATGGTCCGGGTCGCGGGAGGCGGTGGAGGTGGTGGCATTGGGTCGGTATGTCGTCAAGTGAGGCTCAACTGCTACTTGTTCTTGCTAGTGAGTGGATGAGATGGAAGATGAGAACAAGCGGTGTCTGGATGAAAATCACGAGATATTTTATCAATGTTGAGAAGCTGAACAAGCGCCGGAGAGGACGGGGGGACATGAACGGACATGACCCAGACTTTAGAATCAGTGGATGCGCTCGCGTTACAGTGACACTGGCCGGGAATTTCAGAGGCTGGGAGACGCTGGAAGGGATCCGGACGATGTGACTGGCCCGTTCAGCTGGAACTTGCATGGCAAAAGTGGGGATTTATCTCGAAGCCTAACCTGAATTGGGTTTTCAGCTGCGACAGGTCCAGGCACACAACTGGGAGCTTTGACCATCTTCGATCATCTCTTTTGAGCTCCGCTTGCCCCAGCTTGATCTGCCGGTGGTCTGAGCTTCTGCTGTTTGGTGGAGACTGGGATCCTCTTTTGACGACGTCGAGGTCCTCATCCTCTTCCAATACACCTTTTATAATATCATCGCTAAGGTTCTAGCGTCGAGCTCAAGGGTCTTCCGTTACACTACCGATTCTGTGCTCTTTGGTTACCCAATTACAATGAGATCGTTACCACATGTTTTCGGCACTGCGGTTGTGCCACCGGCACTCGTTTGAGCATCGCACCCTCAGTGACACTCGCCAGTCATCAGTCGCACAATTCGTGGAGTGTCAACAGATCTATTGGAATCAAGTTTCATGTCACAGGTGGCGCAACATGGACGACTTCGACACTTTTCACGATTGATACGAACAACACGAACCTCGAGGGAAAACCAGCAATGTTAAACCTAACTACCTCAGTCAGGTACCAGGTATTTTTTTTTTTTTGGCAACCGAACACCCACAGTCCTGCTGTGAAGCATTTCCCTTCTTCCTTCGAGTCTCGGTGAAAAAAGCACTCAGACCATAACCCCATGCAAGTGCTACCAATTCCCATCACAGCTCTTCGGAGCTTGGAAACCCACCAGTCAGCCAACCGTCGACCTTTTCCATTCCAGCCTGAACATGTCTCGGTGATGATGTCGATTGGAAATACCGCTCCTTTCCTGGAGCTCCCTGTACGCACCAGCACAGCTAGGTCTGACCAGAAAAAAAGGAAGCGCCCAAACCAAATTCCCAGCACAATGCCGCCGACTCAAAAGGGAATCTCTCCTAAACACCAGGAACCAGCCAGTCAACCAACTACCGATTTTCCTTTCCTGACAACCCGATGACTGGAACTGCTCTGAAGACCTCTTTCCTGGTCTCATCGGCGATGACGGCGTCGCTGTTCCCTGCGGCGGGTCATCTCCTCAGCGGATGGATACAATGAGGGCGGACTTCTAGGCACATACTCCTCCTGTCTGATACAGACCAACTGGCCTCCCCGCTTGATGATCTTGTAATCATCCCAGTTGACGCCTGCGAACTCGTTTTGCTCGTCGTTATGTTCGGATGCGGGGGGAGTAGGGTTGCCGATGGCATTTAACTCGGTTGGTCCTGTCACGGCATCGGAAACGATTTCCGGCTCCATTGCTGGGTTGCTCTCGTGGGGAGTAATGGGAGCGTTGGGTGTGGTGGGAGTGTCGGGGCTGGTAGGACTGTTGGGAGTGTTGGGAATGATGGGACTGATGTTAGCCGGAGTATCCTTAACTGCCGTCTCTTGGTCAGCGATACTCTTGTCGGTTTCGACGAACTTCAGCTCGTCCGCAACAACCTCCGCCAGGTACTTCAGGGACGCTTCGACATTGCTGTTATGAAGTGCCATCTCCGCTAAGATGACGCGTCCAATCTCTCCGATGGCTTCCCTGTGAGTCATCGGTCGTCTGAGCCATATGACAGGGCCATTCAAATAGTCTTGCACGTTGTCGAACTCCTTTGGAGAAGGGGTGTCTGAGAGTTCACCAGCCTTCTTCTCGGCAGGTTTCTCTTCAACGTCTTGGATAGATACGTGCTCGGAAGTTCCTTCGCCAGCATCGTCGGGTTGGTCGACGACCAAAGCCTTCTCCGCCGTTCTTTCGCCAGCGTTCTCGGGTTTCATGTTGTCGGCAACCAAAGTCTCCTCCTCCTTCATCTCCTCGTCAGTTGGCTCGGTGTTGCCCAACCAATCCTCGATCCACATCTTCTTTTCCTCCTGGATCTTAATCTCGTGCAACTCAGCCCCTGTGCACTCCGGTCTGCCTTTGTCGATCTTGTTGTTATCGTTGGCTTGCTGCTGCTCAAAACTCTTTGTCTCGGCCTGCACCTCCTGGACTTGACCCGAGTTGGTAACTTGGGTGGCGTTGTTCTCCTTGCTGTTCGAAACATTGTCCTTCATTCCGGTCGAGGCGTTGTTGTTAGTTCCTCCGGTCTTCGCCATGTTCGCCTCGCGGGCATCCTTCTCATCACCCTGTTTGATGATCCACTGCGGAGACAAGACCTTGAACCAGCGACCATCAGCGCAGCTCTTGAACACGAGTCCCTCACCTCCCCGGCACTCTGCCAAGGTAATCAGGTCCTCGTGGCTGTCGGCAATATTGCGGAGCCTATGGTAGCCCATCACCTTGACATGTTTGAGGTTGTGAGCATCACAGAAGTTCACGACAACGCGGGGATCCCAGCGCTTTTGGTTCTGGATGTCCCAGACCGAGAAAACTTGGAACTCCGGATCGGAGCCCACAGGCAGGCCGTGGTGATTACCGTTCATTCCGGGTCCAATGAGTTCGCCCTGGATGGCAATGGTGCCATTTCTGTTCTTCTGGTGCAGGCCTTCGAAAATGACCGGAAGGTTATTCGCCAGTGCTGCCTTCCAATACGGGCAGTCTTTGGAGTAGGGCAAGTCGTTGTTCTTGCTGCAGACACCGAAGCGACCCAACGAAAGAATGCTTTGAGCCAATGATCCGGGATGAGGCTTGTGCAGCTGGGAGAAGTACTTCGAATTCTTTGGGACGAAGTAGCAAGTCATGCTACTGCCGTCGAGCTTGATCGACTCCTGGTAGAGGAGATGCTTGTACTTCTCATCGGTGAACAGATTGGTGCAGTTTTGGACACGTTCCATGTCCGTCTTCTTTATGAACGACGGAATCTTGACGGAAGCGCTGCCGTTGGGACCGGTCGTGCCATGAGGTTCCCACTTGACGACGCCCAGCATATGCGAGTAGTCGACCACTTCCTTCAAACCCTGCTCAGCCTCAAACCTCGCCAGCCTACCCTTCCTGATCACATCAGCGTTGATCTCCGGGAAGTCCTCAAGCTTGAGGACAAGTCCCTGCGAAACCCACTGCGACCTCGGATCCTTTGGCGAACCCAGCGACTTTGTAGCGACGCGGAAGTACTCCTTGTCGTTAACCTTCATGAAATTGCCGGCTTGAGAGAACTGGGCGTAGTGCTCGTCGACAGCAGGCAGGAGAGCATCAGGCTCGATGAAAACAGCGAGCTGACCCTGGCGGACGGAGTGGCGTGTAGCGGCGACGGTCCAGCCGTCGACAACCACTTTGTCGTAAGTCTTGTGGGCCTTCATGTCGACGCTCACGACTCGGCGGACGGTAACCAGCTTGCGCTGGTGGGTGAGAGGAGAGGAGGGAGGCGTGGCGGCTGGAGCAGGGCGGACGGGGCGCTTGTTTGCCGGAGTGGCAGGGCGGTGGGAGTCACCGGTCGTGAAGTCGTCAGTCGCCACTTTGGCGAGGGATGTTGAGGAGGCGTCCACAGCAGGCATGAACTGCATTTCCGGGGCCAGCCACTCGAAATTGGCGGCAGCGCGAGAGGAGAAAAAGAGAGATGGGCCAGCCATCTTGACAGGAGCGGGAGTGATGTCGACTGATCTTTTGCTGGTGGTGCAAGGGCAGTCGGAAAAAAAAAATTGGGCGCGGTTTGATGACCGGCAATGCTGGAGGCGATGATGGCAAGATTCTCTGATTCCAAAGTTAGTGATGGCCAGAAGAAATTGTGTGTGGAGATGATGATGATGAAAGAGAGGATAATCTGAGGACTGAAATGCTACTTACTGCGTTATAGTTGAGTGATGTGGTACGTGATATCCTATCTAGGTAGGTGGTGATGATGTTAGTGGCCAGGCCAAATATATTAAAAAGGCAGCAGGAGGATATATACCTCTACGTCGTAGAAGCAAATTACTGGACTGCCTGCTGTGTAGAAGAAAAGGGAGGGAGGAGAAGAAGCTTGAGAGGGGGGAGGAGTGCCTTTAAGTATTCGAAGGAGGGGACGCTCTCCGCCTACGCACCACAGGCTAGCCGAGGAGGGTGGGTGACGTGATAGAAGGCCAAAGCACAGAGCGGGACGGCTTGCGTTGCGGTGAGAACTATCACCAACGACTGAAAGAAAGTCGGAGGAGTGCTACATCGGCTGAAAATTCGCTGGGTTGGGTAATATGCCGCTTGGCTCAGCTTGGATCGATGGAGAGATGAGATGGAACAACAGACACAGGCAAACGACGTCGTGAACCCTTCAATTGGGATTGCTGGTGGGTGATATGGGCTTCTCCCAGGTGTCACCGATTTCTTACTGGTCAATGGCTGAAGTTTGAGATGAAAGCGAGGCCAACTTTGACGGCTGAGGAAGGTGCTAAAGGAGTTCGCTTCAATTGGGATTGCTGGTGAGTGATATAGGCTCCTCTCAGATGACTGCCTTCAGACCGCTGACTGGAGATTGACATAAAAGCGAGGTCAACTTTGACCCTGTCATCTACATCAACTGCCCACTCCATTTCGGACGACTGCTTCTAACCTGAAAGGGCATGGGCAATCTACGCAGTAAGTCCGCCTTTTTCAGTCTGCAGTCGGAAGATTCCCTCATGTTACGGTCCACCCGCACGGGTAGGTACCTATATGCAAAGCCACTGGGCGCTCATTTTAACGGGTAATCGAGTGTTACAGGCGAGGTCTTCGAATAATCTCAAAGGAGGGGGCTAGGATCGCACTTGGGGCAGGGCATATTCTTTTCTACACCCAACTGAACTACAGAGATGTATCTGGTGGATTGTCTTGAGAGGTGCTTGTTGATAAGGAGGTACACACGTGAAAATGATAGCAGTTACAAGAAGAGCGGGAAAGGTTGAGAACTTGAAATATGTGGAAACCCGAGACTGAAGAAGGTGAACTTGGGTAGACTGCCTTGCCCTTTCAGGTTACCTCTAAGGAGAGCCATTCTCGATGAGGTGGGCAGTGAATTTAGAGGATAGGCCGTGGGCTCTCTTTCTTGTAGGAAGGGGGAAACTTAACTCTTCCAGGTGGGTGACACGAGGGTTGGGCATGCAAGCTGACTGTCAAAGCAATTTTCCTCACCGCTTGGTGGTCCTGGGGATGTGCTGAAGGACTTGTTTACTCTCAGATGAATGGGGTGATAATGTAGGGACGGACAAAAGTTAAGGGGAAGCGGCGACGCTGGATGTCCAGTCCAATTTTGCACAAGATGTCTGGAAGGGAGAACTACCTTCTACAGTTGAGATGAGAAATGAGGCTCTTACGTGAGTGATTGATGGTTGATGAAAGCAAAGGAGAAAAAAAGGGGAAAGATTTCTTTCACCGACAGAAACAGTGCCTTTTATACCACCAGGAGAGGAGGCATCACAGCGCAATGATAACCTATCCACGACAAGAATAATAGAAGTAGAGGTACCCAAGTACTCGGGATTCCTATTGTCCCTTTTACTCTTCAATCAAGTGACGGTTCTTGGCACCTTTGATTGGGCCAAATTGGTAAGTGACTGACTGCTGAGACACTCCTGACACTCTAGTACAACGTTTTTGCGATACCAATGGTAGAATCAATAAAACAATAGACGCTTAGTTGAATCCAATCGGATTTACAATAAGAAAATTGCAATTTAATTATTCGAGCGGTTATTGTTTTGTTGATGCGTGAACACTCACGAGCCTGACTGATGATGATGTGACTCGCAAAGTAAATTGCATGTGGACGAAGTCCAAGTTTGACGAGCCCTTTCTGGAGGTAGGTACAGATGACTGTCGGCAGGCAACAGTCTGACTAACTGGGTGTTGCCTGTCTATACAGGTACTTAGCTAATCCTATGACCCCGATTCAGTCGAGAGACAACTCCTCCAAGCCCTGCTCGAAGACGACGCAGTCAACGAGCCATACACCCCGGCTCAGGCTCCCTACCGCCATCGCACTTCTATTATGCCCGAGTTGATTTTCATCACCAACGCAAAAGCTAAAGCTTGAGAAATCTACTGCGACTAGCAGTCGCTGGGCTATCTTGACTCGAAGGCCGAGGGTGTAGACGCTGCCGCCCATGAAAACATGATCTCTATGAATGAGATTGCGGCGCTCAGGCGCGCGAGTAGGAAAGGGTTTGAACGATCAACAATGGTGGCTTGAATTGTAAGAGGAGAACTATCTAAAGTTATGCCTGTCCGGCTAGGCTTTTATAGCTACTGTGTTCAGTGCGCAGAACGCGCCTTCCCAACAGCCCCCAGCTCCCTCTGTGGTGGCACCGCAAACCCACATTCAACACCATCTCAATAAACTACCTAGGTAGGTAATATCTCAGTCTCAAAAGCATCGCAAGCATCGTATGTTCCGTTGTCCTGCCATCGTGTCTCGCTCCCATATTTAAATGCATCGCAAGTACGTCATATATGTCTTCCCCAAGTCTAACGCCTCCGTCCACAAGTCTCTGCAAATCTACCCTTCCAGGTACGCTCAGCCGGCTTCTGCCTGCCCAGGATTCCCCTGACCTTCGTCACGCTGTTCTGACCCAAATGTCCGTCCGGCATTCCACATGGTTCGACCGAGTTTGGCCATCTCGGTTCGCATCTCCTCCTTGTCGCATAAAACGGCCACAAGATCCTCGAGCACGTCCCTCGCATAGTGCGTCGCGGCCGCTTCGACGCCGAATGCTCTATGCAGCAGCCGTCCAAAGTCCATCGCAAGACTCAAACATGGTGAATCGGACCTCAACTTTCTTCCCGTTCTTAGATGGATAGGGGACAACGACCGAGTCGTCGACGTTCGAAGGTACTGTACTCTACTGGAGCACCCAAATGCCCATGCCCAGTCGATCCCGCCAGTGGGCTATCTACGTTCTTATTTTGAAGAAGGAGGATGCCTGCCCGGCCATTTACGTGGGATCGGCCACTCATACTACCTACGCTTGGTGTAGAAGCGAGGTTTTCGGACTACGATAAGCTTCGGAATTTATCCGTCCGCTGCAAAGATTGGGTCCACAACGGATACCATATCACATACTGTACCTCCCCTCTCCCCCCTGCCAACATATCCATTGAGAACAACCCTCTTGTTGCGCCTACTCCTGCCGGCAAAGGCATTGACAACCACCCTTTTGTTGCGCCCACCCCTGCACCGCCCTTAATCTACATCGGTAGCGGGACCAACCCGGTCTGCAGTACATGCGGTTTTTAAAACCATCGAAACGATAGTAACATCGGCCCTTTGGGCATACCACGCGGCAAAGTCTCCTGACCAGTTGGAGCTACCTGAGATCTGCCCGTGGCCAGAGCAGCCTGGAGTTTCCTTCGAGCAAATTGCTCGGAACGGCTTGGGCATTGTCACGGCCAAAACACTCCAGAACACTCGAGCCTCAGTTATAAGGTGCGGGAATTGCAGTCCCACGCAGATCAAATTATTTGCCTCCACGAACTAAAGGGCGAGGACGATTGCAACGTCAGGCCATCGCGGTAATCTGTCTGGGACTGTAGTAGCCCATGGTGAGCAGGCACGGATTGCCGTAGCAGACGCCATTAGTCGTTGGAGGTTGTGAGCTGCAATGTGGATGTATTTTTCCACATAGATCACTGGGGGCCCTCGAAAGAACATTCACATCACAGTAATGAACCTTGTTCGCCAGAAGAGCCAAGAGCTGAAACTGATTCCAGGATTCAACGTGAGGGCTCCCTCTGTGTTTGACTTTGGGAACCAACCATCACATATCCCATCAAAAGAATTACCATCCGACAGAAGGAATCCAGAAATGTGGAAGCAGCTTCCGCCCGTATGTATACTATAGGGGCCATACAGGGCCAGCTGCGGCTGATAAACTCTATTAAGTAACAGAAAACCATTTGCCCCACCCCTTTTGTACTCCCCAAATATGTCTTTCCAACTTTTTTCCTTGTTCCACCACTTCCTCATTATTCGGGAGGGGGTGGAGATGTGCTGGCTCGCCGGCCCAGCTTGAGACGCAGAGCGACGGGCGGGCTCGGCCCTGTTGCTGAGGTTTCTGGCGAGAGATCCGCTTGAGAGGTTTCTTTATATTTTTATCATGTATAATTAGTCTTCTTCAATTGTATCATTAGAGGTAGTTTTTGGTTTGGGTAATAATGAGGAAGATGAGTATCAAAGGAGTTTGGCCAAGTGCCTTACCACCAGACCACACTCATCAAGAAACCACACCATGAACTGCCGGGGAAAGGAGAGAAAAATGGAAGACATGCGACTTACTTCTTGTTCCATGTTGGCGAAGACGTAGACCTTGTGGTGTAGACGGGAGGTAGTGGACGAAGTGGACGAAGTGGATTTGCCGTCTGACAAAAAGAAAACCGCCAATTCTCCGGGGGGTATGAGCTGGCTATATGCGAAAGTTGAGATTGGCGCGATGGAATCTTTGTGAAAACGAAAACACGTCGAAATTGTAGACGAAGGCGGAATTGTCATCCGGTCTTCCTTTCAGATCGCACCGCTGTTTTCATATTCTCTCGGCCGTGGCTCTATCTGTTGTGGTTGTGGGGAGGCAGCTGACATTTAGTGGACAGTTACCAAGACGAACGAGGTCGACGAGGTCGACGTTCCTGTCTCTTCCGAGAAGAAGGGCACCTTACTGAGGTCGAGTCCTCACCGCTGTGAGCGGATCAACCCAAGCACCGGCAAGCCATGCAACCAGATCTTTTCCCGACCTTACGATCTTACCCGCTATGAAGACACAATATACAACATACGTAAGAAGAAGGTCCGCTGCGAGATTTGCACGGACGAGAAGACTTTCAGCCGTGCGGATGCGCTTACACGACATTTCCGGGTGTGCCACACGGACGTCCCATTCAATGGTGGAAAGCAGCGTAAGGCTCGTGGGGGCCGCAACGGTTGAATGTTGAAAACACGTGCGTCCCTGCTTTGCAAAAGCGCCCAACGTATCACAGGGCTAGCCTGTGATGTGGTTGCACTGTACTGACTGCACATGTGCTATGCTACAGTAACTATCCCTGCAGTTGCAAGTAATGCAGGTAGGCGAAATTTCTAGCAAAAGGGGGTGACTTGCAAAAAGGGGTAACCTATGTCAAAATGGCTAAAATCACATGCATTTTTACCTTTTTTTACAAACAGGGTTGCAAGTGCTAGCCTTCGAAGGTGGGCAAAACGGTTGCACTGATAGAGGTGGGCAAAAGAGGGGAAATGAGGGTAAATGAGGGTGTTGGGTGTGCTGGCTGGCTGGGCTGGATACCAGAATCTAGAATATTCTGTGACCCTAACCCTGAAAATGGCGGGCCGTCAGCAGCTGTCACATGCCCGGATTCGACTGTCAGCCACCCCCCAGTTACAAATCTGGGCTGTTACGGTTGCAAATTGCAGTTAGCAGTACTGGCTACCAGAGGTAATGCAGGCAGCCAGAATCCTGTGCAAAAGGGGGGGTTTTAGCAAAAGGGGGGCCTTGCAACTGCAGGGATAGTTACTGTAGAGCTGGTGCCATGGTGTGACGAACGGCAGTCTGATCTGCCTAAGTGAGATAGCTGAAGGTAATAAACTATCAGAGTCGTTCGGTGAAGCCAAAAGGTTCACAACAAGTATGCGTGCGTGATACTGGTCTCGGTGATAGAATCAATTG